>SJYT01019218.1:126651-195353 GCA_006410635.1 Cephalophus harveyi | reverse complement strand
TAGAGTATTACTCAGCCATTAAAAAGAATACATTTGAATCAGTTCTAATGAGGTGGATGAAACTGGAGCCTATTATACAGAGAGAAGTAAGCCAGGAAGAAAAACACCAATACAGTATACTAACGCATATACATGGAATTTAGAAAGATGGTAATGATAACCCTGTATGCGAGACAGCAAAAGAGACACAGATGTATAGAACAGACTTCTGGACTCTGTGGGAGAGGTCAAGGGTGGGATGATTTGGTAGAATGGCATTGAAACATGTATACTATCATGTAAGAAATGTATCACCAGTCTAGGTTTGATACAGGATGCTTGGGGCTGGTGCACTGAGATGACACAGAGAGATGATATGAGGAGAGAGGTTGTGGGGGGTGTTCAGGATTGGGAACTCATGTACACCCGTGGCAGATTCATGTTAATGTATGGCAAAACCAATACAGTATTGTAAAGTAAAATAATAAATAAGTAAATACATAAATAAATAAAAGTAAGCATTTTTATTTCCATTTTTACCAATGAGGAAATGGATGCTCTGAAAGACTCCATATCTTGAATCATTCATAGATAAAATTTGGCTCTGATACTCATTCTGCTTTATAAGCACAAACCTTCACCACAGGAAAGATTTAGAGACTGGATATTTAAATGGAATTGAAACAAATGAGGACACATTGTAACAAGCCTCTTAAGTGTCGGAGCTTGAGAGCTTGTGATGAACTCTAAATTCAACATACATTTCCCTTCACTGTCTGGATACTTTACAAAGCATGATATTATTCCATACCCAACCTCAGTTATTTAATTGAAATATAGAAACAACTAGGCCCAGGGCTAGTATTCAATATTAGATTCTAATTAAAGACACAAAAGTTTATCTGAATACTCCAGACTCTACAGTTTTCAAATAGAGTATAAAATTTCTGAGAACAAGAATATCTTTTTCACTTGTAGCCTTCATAAGCTCCATTTCAGTAACATGGAAATAGAAGACTCTTTTGTTGATTATTTTATTTTTTTCTACTATATTTAAAGTCCTCAAAAAGAGTTGGGTTTAATTCCAATAAGAAGTAGATACTATAATTTTAGTGGCTTAGAGCACTATCTTCCATATCTGATTCCCTTTGTTAGAATTCTTGCTCTAACCATATTATATCTGTCTGTGCCGTGCTGTGCTAAGTTGCTTCAGTAATGTCCACTCTTTGTGACTCTTTGGACTGTAGCCCTATGCACTCCTCTATCCATGGGATTCTCCAGACAAGATTATGGAGTGGGTTAACATGGTCTTCTCTAGGGGACCTTCCCACCCCACCCCAC
Organism: Cephalophus harveyi; assembly: GCA_006410635.1. NCBI lineage: Eukaryota > Metazoa > Chordata > Mammalia > Artiodactyla > Bovidae > Cephalophus > Cephalophus harveyi. The sequence continues at coordinate 194,033 of SJYT01019218.1, read as the reverse complement.
CATCTTTTATCTCTCCTGCACTGGCAGGTGGATTATTTACCACTAGCACCACCAGGGAAGCTCAGATCTGTCTGTGACCCGCCAGGCTCCTCTGTCCATGGGGAGTCTCCAGGAAAGAATACTGGAATGGGTTGCCAGGGAAGGTAAAACTGGGCAAGGTAAAACTTTCATAGTCTCTCTTTTGACATCTGTAAAATGGAGATGATAATCAAATATATACATAAAGAGTTAATGTGCTTGCTAAATTAAAGAAAGTGAAGTCACTCAGTCATGTCCAGCTTTTTGCAACCCCTTGGACTGTAGCCTACCAGGCTCCTCTGTCCTTGGAATTTTCCAGGCAAGAGTACTGGAGTGGGTTGCCATTTTCTTCTCCATGGGATCTTCCAACCCAGGGATCGAACCCATGTCTCCCGCATTGCAGACAGATATTTTACCATCTGAGCCACCAAATAAATGTTATGCTTAATCACTAAATTAATTGCTTAATTAAACATAACATTTATTTGACTTACTGCTTAGTACATAGTAACCACTTAGCAATAGTTCAATATGCTGATCTCACTTATTAAGATTATCCTAGAATTTTTCAGTTTGATGTACTTACATATTTCCTACTGCTCCTATAACAAATTACTACAAACTTAGTGGCTTAATACAACACAAATTTATTATCTTACAACTTTGGAGGTCAGAAATATGGAACAGGTTTCATTGAGCTAAAACCAAGTTATTGATAGAGTTGTATTCCCACTGTGGGCTCTATAGATAATCTGTTTTCTTTTTCCAGCTTCTGGAGGCCTCTACATTTCTAGCCTCATGGTACCTTCCTCCACCCTCAAAGTCAAAAGCATAGCATCTTCAATTATCCCTCTGACTCTGACCCTCTTGCTTCCCTCATTCACTTATAAGGACTCTTGAGATTTTATTAGGTTCATTTTGATAACCCTATATAATCCTTCCATTTCAAGATTCCTTATTAGACCTGCAAAGGTCTTTTACTAGTTAAGGTAACATTTTCAAAGGTTTGGGGGATTTAAAAGTGGATATCTTTGGGTGTAGGGGGGTAATTACTATGCCTACCACAGGGCCTATGGTGGATTCAATACTGGCTTTATTCCTTCTAATAAACTCAGTATGATACATAAACATCAATAGTGATGAGATGGGCTTCCTGGTGGCTCAGATGGTAAAGAATCCACCTGTAATACAGGAGACCTGGGTTTGATCCCTGGGTTGGGAAGATTCCCTGGAGGAAGGCATAACAACCCATTCCAGTATTCTTGCCTGGAGACTCCCCATGGACAGAGGAGCCTGGCGGGTCACAGTCCATGGGGTCACAAAGAGTCGGACAGGACTGAATGACTAAGCACACAGTGATGAGATATATTAAGTTCACTACTACAATATAGATGATTGCTTATCATGATTAGATACCTATTTTGGTGTATTTTAAATAGTTATTTAAGTGTAGAGTATTTAATACAGGATATAAACCATTTTGTAGTTTCTCTAAAGCAACACAACTGCTAAAGGTAAGTTGAGATTGATTAAGTGCACAAGCATGAAATCTTAATGGCATCTCATTGATACCCACTTAATTGTTCCTATATCCTGGGGATGTCTCTGTGAGTGTTACTCCATTATTCAATAGGGGAAGGAGGTACTTTGTGAATGCCATCAAAATCAATTACTGTTTGTCCACTTTGGGGGGCCAATGAGGCAGAGAATTAACCTCCAACTAATTTCCTAAGTCATTTATGAGCTGATGGTTAAATCATTCACTCCCACAGGCACTAGGGCTGGGGAGCACTTGCAAAAATCCAAGTTGTAGGATGCAAGAAATATATGAGCTGTGTCATGGCATTATTTAAAGCATATTTGATTATTATTTTAAGTCATCAAAATTTCCTGAAATCTAGGACCTATATATTATAATTTTATTATTAAATATGTCTCTAAAGCCAACAAGAGGTTTCTATGTTCTTTAAAGCAAATTAAAACCCTCCAGTCACTTGGTTAAATCATTCCAAAATGTACATTACTATTAAAGTTAAATGTTAAGGTCAAAATCTGAATCTAGACTAATATCACACTACATTCCTTTGATAATAAGCATGGAACACTTGTGAATTTTGGCTTCTATAGAAGATGAATCATATTTTAAAAAGCAACTGTGTAACACAAAAACAAATTTTGTAATATAATAGATTTCATGGTCCAGTAACCTTTTAGCTTCTAAGATATTGCAGCAGATAATATAAATATATTAAATGAAATTCTCATTGGTAAATACAATCATTTTAGAATTTTATAATTTGGTTGAAATTTTAAGTATTAAAAGAAATACCTGGTGTTTTCCACTTTGACAAGTACTGAGCTTGGAAGTTATCACTCCTATTCTCATGAAAGTGAAGTCGCTCAGTCGTGTCCGACTCTTTGCGACCCCGTGGACTGTAGCCTACCAGGCTTCTCTGTCCATGGGATTCTCTAGGCAAGAATACTGGAGTGGGTTACCATTTCCTTCTCCAGGGGATCTTCCCAACCCGGGGATCGAACCCGGGTCTCCCGCATCAGAGGCAAACGCTTTAACCTCTGAGCCACCAGGGAAGCCCCCTATTCTCATAACAAGGAAAAAACTCAACAACTGAAAATCAATTTTTTCTTAGATCCATCAGAGAACTGAGGTCAAAGAACAAACTAATACCTCTAAACAGGCAAGATAGAGAGTCAGATAGCTATCTGTCTATAACCTACCAGAAGTAGAAACCCAGGAACAGAAGCCCACAGCTGCAACCAGTATTAATAGGATGACTAAGCTGTAAATTGAAATTGCTGAAGGCTCAGTGCAGACTAGCTTGAAACTTAAGCATGGGACTATACAATGCTTCTCCTCCCTCTCACACCTACCACTACATCAATGGGTATTGTATAACAGGGAATAGCATCTTAAAAATTACAAGCTTTAGACTCCATGAGTCTCTAGAAAATTCAATAACAGGTGATAAAAGCAAGGACAATAGAGAAAAATTAAGTTTCTGATACTACAGCTACAACAAAGAGTATACATAGTTTAACTCCTAGCTAGATAAACATAAAACCTCACACTAAAGGTCAATATGCTTCAGTAAATGTGATACATCATTTCAGCTTTCAAGGAAAACTAAATTATAAGAACTATCAAAAGACAAACAACAAAATCTGAAAAAGTAATGCAAACATCAGACTCAGAATCAGATATGGCAGAAATTTTGGAATTATATCAGACAGAGCATTTAAAATAGCCAAGATTAATATGTTAAGGAATTTAAATCAAAAAGTGGACAACGTGGATGATATAAGCAGAGACATAAAAACCAGAAGAAGGAATCAAAAGGAAATGCTGGAAATTTAAACACTGGAACAAAAATGAAAAATACATTTTTGAGCTCACTGATAGACTGGATATGACCAAGGAAAGAATCAGTGAGCTAGAAGAGATATCAATAGAAACTTCCAAAACTGAAGTACAAAGAGAAAAAGAATGGAAAAGATGGAACATAATATTTTCACACAGGGCAACAATTCCAAAAGTATATTTGTGATGAGAATATCAGAAAGAGGTAAAACAAAAGAAAATAAGTACTTGAAATGGCTGGGAGTTTTGCAAAATTAATGACAGACCTCAGAGTACAGACACAGGAAATTTTGAAAATAGTTAAATTAACTTTCTAGCTATTTTATTTCTTAAAAATCTCTGTCATTTTCTTAAAAATCTCATGAGGTAAACACTATTATCACTATCTCACAGAGAAAATCACTGAACTTAGAAAGGTAATGAGCAGCTACAAGGAAACCACAACACAAGTGACCTTGTTACTTCTAGCCTTACAATTATATTTTAAACTGATGTTACTTATGGTTACTGATTTTCCTTGTGACTTTTCCCAAAATGACTCAATACTGACTAGTCATTTAAGACTTTCAATACTTAAAATTTCAGAAAACTAAAGATAATCAATAATATGTTTCATTTTTCCTACAGGCATTCTCAGAGTTATTTCTTATGTTTATAATTTGTGAATTTAGGATTTTAAAAAATAGTGCATATGAAATTCTTCACACTGCATTTCAATTCTTTTAATAAATCATTTCATAGAGACACAAATTCTGAACATATAATGAAATATTAAAAAGAACTAAATTGCTTTTTATCACTGGAGAGTGAAAATGTGCCTCATATACTTTGGGCTCCAAATTTGTAGAGATGTGGATTTTGGAGCAAAGAGAAATATTTGAAAATAAAGTTATCCTGGCTACATACAGGCCATTTAAGAACAAAAGCTTCAGTCTGTTTGAATATCTCTATACAATTCAACATCCTATTTCTTCTATATATAGGCCATTTCTACTCTTGTATAGGGTAATATGGAGAAGGCAGTGGCAACCCACTCCAGTACTCTTGCCTGGAAAATCCCACGGACCAAGGAGCCTGATAGGCTGCAGTCCATGGGGTCACTAAGAGTCGGACACGACTAAAGTGACTTAGCAGCAGCAGCAGCATAGGGTAATAAATAATTATTCATATAAAAATGTTTATTGAATAAAAATAGGCTAGGGATAAATATGAACAAAATGTCTGTCAGTTTAGAATTAAAGAATGAGAGCATTTACACTGTGACCATTATCAGTATTTCTATGAAATCTTCCTTATGAATCCTGACCGAAAGCTAAATTGATCCATATTCTCCAGAAGAAGAAAGATAAAGTAATGAGGACACAAGCGAAAGAAAATTGATATCAGGTCAGAAAAAAAAAAAAAAAAAAAAGAATAAACAAAGCATTTGGTTGGAATGTCTTCAGACTACTCTTGCCACAATTGGGGAATCAAATGAGACTTCAAATATTTACATTTTCAAGAATCTGGAAGTACTTCAATAGTATTTTTTATATATAAAATTATCAGATACAATGTTTCCCAAATCCTCCTGGTGAATTGTTATTTAATGAATTTAGAGATTCAGTTACCTATTACGGAAGATTTTTTTCTGCTTAAAATTATCAGGTTGTGTATGTAGAAAGTACTTTCAAGACAGTTACTACATCAGGTAAATATATTTGGAAAGATGGTTAGTGAAATTAGAAATGCTAAATTATAGAGCTAGAGGAAATGGACAGAATGATTTGTGGATTACTGTCAAATCTTCATTTCCCTGTGTACCTTCTTCAACACATGACATACTCAACATTAAAATCAATAGCATATTACTGAAAAAACTTTGGGACTAAACTCAGTATGTCTATGAGAAAGTTGCATTTAAAATGCCTGAAAACTCACAGCAGTGGGACAATTCAATCTGTGTTGGGATAGGAAAGTCAGAGGCTAGGCTAATAAGATGCTAGGAAGGTTAGGCTTTTCCCCAAATGGCAGAGAGTAACAACAACACAAATACTGTATGTCTTATAACCATTGTGCCACAAGTGTTTTTATTATTTAGTTTTCTCTGGATCAATGGATGGGAATTTTAGTCACTTCACTTTAGTAAAATAATATTCACTAATACAAAACTAATGACTTAATGTAATTAGTGTAGTAATATTGATAAACACACTAACAAGAATTCAAACATGTCTTAACTTTTTATACTCAGATATTTACACACACACACATGCATCCCATCAATACAGGCTATTAGACTCCAACTAAACAGTTACATCAAAAAAGTGCAAATCATTTTCAAAGTAACCTCTAGAATAGGAATTCAGTAGGTCTTAAGAGGAAATTTATCTTGTGGTATTTAAAATATGTATTCTAACACATAATCTGAAATTGTGCCATCATTAAATAATATACCTACAAAGATTTTACACACTTAAGATATAGGAAGAATTATTATAAACATTAAAAATATAAGCAGCTGTCTAAGATATTCAAATCCTTCCCATTTGATGATAAAATCATCACTGAATTTGATCCTGTAAAGTGAAACAGATGGCAAAAATAAATTGCTTATACCAACACATATTATGTGTAAAAGGTTAATTGAATTACCCCATTATCAATTCAGAAAACAAATATGTAATACCAGATTCAAAACATTAGACATAAGTCAAGATTCTTTTTCTTTATAGTCAATTCATCTAGTGTGGTTACATTAATTATAATGAGTTTAGCTCCATTAGAAATGAACATTTAAAAGATTAGTTCATTTGAAAAATCAATTGTTTTTTGACCTCTTAAAGGAGCATGTTATGCTCAGGACATTGCAAATGACCTTCAGATATGCTTTCAATCACTTAATATGATTGAAGAGCAACCCTTAGCCAATGATAGTGGCAATTTGTTGATCTGCTCTTTGTGAAAAAGCTAAAAAATATTCCAACCTGGAAAACTCTCTCAGACACCAGAAATAATACTGAAGCTGTTCAAAACTGTGAAAAGATGATAGTGGTAATGTGACTGGCTCTACTCTACCAAAGATGTGAAAACAAATTAGTGGAGAAAACCAACCCCATGTCACAAATTTCAGTGCTACAGTCAGTAAACATCTTACTTTCCATATTTTCCTTTTCCTTTAATAGTTTTATACCATATTCTTTTCTATGTTACATTTAAGAAATTTAATTAGTTCTATAAATGGAAATATCCTATAAAATTCTCATCTCTGTGTAAAATTTGAAATGGGTATATTGTTTTAGTGTGTGTGTATATGTGCATATGTGAGTCTTTAAGCTTGAACCCTTCAAATTCCTCATGAAGAAATTCCTAACCATACTCATATTTATATCTTCCACGTCTGTGATAATGACTGATACCTAATTGTTGGTTTAAGTGATTTTCAAATAAATAATTATTTATGTTTTTAGGTGCTTCAAATTCTAGAATACTTACCAGTATCATGTGCGTGTGTTTGTGTCTGTGTGTGTGAGTGTATGTGTGTGCTCAGTCACTCCCAACTATGCATCCTCATGGACTGAAGTCTACCATGTTCTTCTATCCATGGAATTTCCCAGACAAGAATACTGCAGTGGATTGCCTTTTCCTTCTCCAAGGGATCATATTGACCCAAGGATTGAACCTGTGTCCGCTGCACTGGCAGGCAGGTTCTTTACTGCTGCACCACCTAGGAAGCCTACTTCAGGAGTACTATATGATCATGTTAATCAAATTGACTTCACAATATCTTTCCCAAGCTCCACTTTCACATTTTGGAGTTACTAATGGACATTATATAAACGGGCTTCCTCAATGGCTCAGCAGGTAAAGAATCCACTTGCATCCAGGAGACACTGGAGACTTGAGAGACACGGGTTCATTCCAAGGGTTAGGAAGATCCCCTGGTGGAGGAAATGGCAACCCACTCCAGTATTCTTGCTTGGGAAATCCCATGGACAGAGGAGCCTGGAGGGTTACAGTCTGTGGGATCACAAAGAGTCAGACACAACTAAACGACTATACACACGTATAAATAGTTCAGCTGAATCTCAAACTTGAAGCTAACTAAACTAAAGCATACTACTTTTTTTCCCCTCAAAATAAGCTGTATTCCCTTAGTGTCCTAGGGTTAAATCTTTAGTCACTCACCATGAGTTTCCCAACTAGTGCTGAAATAAGCCTAAAAATAAATCTGTTCAGTCCATTCTACTTCCCAAAGATTTTGATTTGGTTCCCCAGGCTAACGGGAACCACATTTTCTCTTCTTCATGTACTTCTACTTCCAGGCACCATAATTTTTGCATAAAATGTTTTGCTCTTTTTCACTCCTAAGCCTTTCCTAAAAATGCTCTTTCTAAGTGGAAAATTATCTTTCTCTTTACCTCTATACCTTTGATTTATAATCATACCACTCTTTTACTATCCATCTAAAATGTCACTGTCAGCTTGCCATTCATCTCTTTAGCTCTAAGTAGTTACTACCCAAGTTTTTATTATGTCAGAAGCTCTGGTTACTCTACTTGCATTATAAGGATAAAAAGCCATGCTTCCACTCTGCAAATTTATGATTTAATAAGAGGATATATATATGAAAATACAAAACTGAAACACTTTTTATCATGTTAAATAATTGTCTCAAAGGACTATGTACTAAATCTAATCAGTAAGACACTAACTAGATCTCAAACTTTTTATTAATTTCAGCAATCTCTGACTTATTTCAAAGATGTTTTTCAAAAACAACAAGTATGTAGATGCTGTATATACTTTTTTCTAAACCACACAGGTATTGTGCCAGGGGATATTTTTACGGAGACCATCAGTAGGGATTGGCAAAATACAACACATATGTGAGAAGCCTAGTATTAAAGTATTTTTTTATTCTATTCCATTATTACAAATATTTATATGACCACACAACTACAGGAAGAAATATGTGACAAAACGGAAAGCTTTTTTTATGGGAATCCTACGTTAACATCTTCAGTTGGATTATTTCTCTCTTTCTTTCATATTACATAGCAATTTGTTATACTATACAATTACCTTGGTTTTTCTTTCCTTTCTTAACTGCAAACTCCTGGAAGAAATAACTGACCACCGTCATTTTAGAGCAACAACTCTTGTTAAAATCACCAATCATGCTTTTCTCTTCTCTGTCCTTGTTTCATTTGGTCATTCATGAGCTATTATTAGAGTAAGTACTGTGTACTTATTATAGTAAATACTGCCTCTTCTTGGCACTATTATCTCTTGACCTTGCTGGAAGTATTTTTCTTATTTTCTCATTTTCACTGATTTATAACTTTTTTCTACAAAATATTTAATATTCTCGATTTTGCTGAACTTCTTGTTCTTTCTCTTCCTCCTCTATCTCTTTCAGTCTCTCATTCTCTTCCTATGAGGTTATTTTCTTATAGACTTCTATATATTCTTATGGCTGATGGCTGACAAATTAAAAAGCCTTCTAACATCCACATTAAATATGTAACTGTATTTGCTTGTCTCCACTTTGATGTCTAACAAAATACCANCTCCTCTATCTCTTTCAGTCTCTCATTCTCTTCCTATGAGGTTATTTTCTTATAGACTTCTATATATTCTTATGGCTGATGGCTGACAAATTAAAAAGCCTTCTAACATCCACATTAAATATGTAACTGTATTTGCTTGTCTCCATTTTGATGTCTAACAAAATACCAGCATTTAGATGGTTAAAGAACTCTTTTCCCCTCAAATTACTCTCAAAGTTGCATTTTGCACTCATCAAAAATAATCTTTATCCAACCAGTTTTTCATGCACAAATATATTCTTTCTTGTGTCTCATACTTTTTCTGTTCTTTCCCCACTCTCTGTGTTCAATTCATGAAAAATTTATCAATTCACCCCAAATTTAATCTTAAAAATATATCTTTGTTTTATGTATATATATATGTATATATATTGCTCTACCATTTTTGTTTTGTTACCATCATTGCATATGTGTCTGAATCAACTGCATCTTAACTAATCTCCTTGCCTCTGTTGCTTCTCTCCAACTGATTATGTGAACAATGGCAGAAGTTACTATCAATATAAATTAGAATATGACTCATGCTTTTTAGAACAAATCCCTTCAATGACTTCTCAATGCAACCACAAAAAAATCCTAACTCATTTCCATGGCCTACTAACCACTGAGCACTGAAAAATTGATGCTTTTCAACTGTGTTGTTGGAAAAGACTCTTGAGAGTCCCTTGGATGATGGCAAGGATATCAAAACAATCAATCCTAAAGGAAATCAATCTTGAATATTCATTGGAAGGACTGATGCTGAAGCTGAAGCTCTAATACTTCGGCCACCTGATGGGAAGAACTGACTCCCTGGAAAAGACTCTGATGCTGGGAAAGATTGAAGGCAGGAGGAGAAGGGGATGACAGAGGATGAGATGGTTGAATGGCATCATCAACTCAAGGGATGTGAGTTTGAGCAAGCTCCCAGAGTTGATGATGGACAGGGAAGTCTGGCATGCTTCAGTCCATGGGGTCACAAAGAGTCGGACACAACTGAGCAACTGAACAACAACAACAAATGATCGAATAATTTGTCCCCATCCAAGCATTTTCCTTCTCTTTTGTGCAGATTATTATCGCGCATCTTCAAAGGCATTAATTACTAACTTCTGCTGTACATTCTTGTTAAGAATATGTGCATAGCAGGCAGCGATGGATAGTAAAGACAGAGATATCTCATTCCCTTAGAGCTGATTTGCATAATATTCCAGAGAATAATGTCTGTCTCCAGAATGTGGAGATAAATTCACCAGCAATCCCTAAACAATGTTGAGCTTTGTAATATTCTTTCTAATACTCTAATATTGCTTTCCTGTGGCACAACTCACTGGGTACAGGGAACATTTGACCCTTAGCACATTGCTTGGTTGGAACTGACACTTACTCTGGCTCCTGTTACTGCTGTGGATAATAAAGCTGTCTTTTGTCTCAGACCCAGGAGTCTTGTGTCTTCTGCTGTACCTATACACTCTGGCAGACTAATTTGTCAGCTTGCAAGTAGGTTAATAACCTTAGATGCCTTCTCACTTCCTGACTTGACAATTATCTCTTCATCATAGTGTCTAAATTTCAGTTTCACAACTATCTTTTTTTTTATATGCGTTCAGTATATTTGTACATGGTTTCTTTTCAGCTAGATTTTTTCCCCTCTCTCTGTTTAACATATTTAACTCTATTTTCATCTTAGTTTAATGATATCACCTCAGATGGCTCTACTCCAACAATCTTACCTAAATCATTATTATTTTATTCCACCTATTTCAAACCACGTTCATGACTCTACTTCACAATTCTTTTCCCATTTTTGCTCTTTCTGTAGCAACAATTAGCATGAGAAGCAAACAAGGTCAGGAAGCTACTTTGGCTTCTTCACACCACATCCCCCAACAGAGTCTGACATTCACCAAGCAACCCAATCCTATGAAGGATGTTATAAATTATTGTAAATGCTAAGTAGATGTTTATAATTTTTATGTCGCTTTCAATTGAAATAAAGTATATAGTAATGAAATTAATTTTCAAAAAACCAAGAAAAAACTGAAAAATATATACTGGTTGGATTTTATATAGTATATGTACCTGTCTCTTATACACATCTCACTTTTGTACTAGAGCATTTTTCTAAATTGTTAGTAGTAAATAAATGTTTTTCCTTCAGCTAGAAATTAAATGACTATTTTTGTTAGTTTTATAAGGATTTTACAAAGGAAAATTTAAAATATCAAGTCTTTTATTTACAAGAATTTAATATTTCATTTGTTGAACATTTTTAATTAATGAAATTAAGATACCGTGATTTTCTGTCATGCCAATTTATCATTATGTTAGCAAAATGATTTGGTTTTATCATATGTGGCATATATTCAAACTATCAGTCATGGTTAACATTTAAAGAGAGCTTCCTATGTATCAGGCACTGTAATCACATTCTTACTTATATTTAACAGAAACCTTGATTATAGGTGCTCTAATAATCTCTTCTGAACACTGTTTGAAACTAAGATTGCCATGTGATTTCCCTACCCCAAGTTGGCTTTGCATCTACCAGAAACTAAGATTACCAAAGGATTTACAATAAAATATCCATGACCACATGAATCTGGGCTTTGCTATCACAGATGACCTAATTATATAGATACTATAAAAGAGGAGGAAAGGATAAGCAATATCTAGGCATCAAAAGAAAGTATACTTAGTGAATCTTAAAGGTAAATATCTACCCTTACTGCTTTAGAGATGTAGAAAAGTTCTAACCTCATGTTAAAAAAAATATCAATCCCAAATGAACTATTTGCAGCTCATCATAGCATTACCCCATAATCTGCATTTCCCAGTTCCTGCACAGCCATTAAACACCTTCATGCCCTCAGCTTAACTACAGCTGACTGAGTAGTCCACTTGCAGAACTTGTTGTTGTTGTTGTTGCTCAGTTGAAAAGTTGTGTCTGACTCATTGCAACTCCATGGACTGCAGCACTCCAGGCTTCCCTGTCCATTACAACTTCTGGAGCTTGCTCAAACTCATGTCCATTGAGTCGGTGATGCCATCCAACCATCTCATCCTCTGTCGTCCCCTCCTCCTGCCTTCAATCTTTCCCAGCATCAGGGTCTTTTCCAATGAGTCAGCTCTTCACATCAGGTGGTCAAAGTATTGGAGGTTCAGTTCAGCATCAGTCTTTCCAATGAATATTCAGGGTTGATTTCATTTAGGATTGATTGGCTTGATCACCTTGCTAGCCAAGGGATGCCAAGAGTCTTCTTCAGCACCACAATTTGGAAGCAGCAATTCTCTGGCTCTCAGCCTTTTTATGATTTAACTCTCAAATCCATACATGACTATTGGAAAAATCATAGCTTTGACTAGATAGAATTATGTTGGAAAAGTGATGTTTCTGCTTTTTCATACATTGTCTAAGTTTAATACATTAATACATAAATTAAATACTAATTTAATACATTTAATACATTGTCTAAGTAAAAGCTACATTGTCATAGCTTTTCATTTCCACTGTTTACTCATCTATTTGCTATGAAGTTATGGGAGTTGATGTCATGAACTTAGTTTTTTGAATGCTGAATTTCAAGTTACCTGTTTCAGTCTCCTCTTCCCCCTCATCAAGAGGAGGATAGACAGAAGAAGCAAGAACTACAATCCCACAGCCTCCAGAATGAAAACCACAATCACAGAAATGTAATCAAAATGAAAACATTGATCATAGTCTGTGGAACTCAGTGAAGCTATGAGCCATGATGTGCAGAGCTACCCAAGATGGACAGGTCATGTGGGGAGTTCTGACAAAACATAGACCACTGGACAAGGGAATGGCAAGTCACTCCAGTATTCTTGCCTCGAGATCCCAATGATCAGTATGAAAAGGCAAGTCTTCTTAAAAATTCTCAATTCAAGAGCTTATTGCTTACTTCTTTTTAAGTCTATCCAATAATATAATTCTCTAATTTGATCACTGAGTATTAAGTAAAAAAGTATTAGTCACTCAGTCGTGTCCGACTTTTTGTGACCCCACGGAGTGTAGCCCTTCAGGCTCCTCTGCCCATGGGATTCTCTAGGAAAAATACTGGAATGGATTGCCATTTCCTCCTCCAGGGGACCTTCCCATTTGTACATAAAGGAGACTTCATTAACGTGCATTAGAGAGTAACCCAGGTTAACCTGTTTTAGAAAATTGTCTCTTGGGTCCTTAAATTTTATACCAATTCTATACCTCTAATTGTTTCTTTATTTAGGTTTTAAGGTGAATGACCTGAGGCTATTTGTTTCCATCAACCTGACTGCAAATCTAAAGGCACAGTTGAAATGTCTATTTTTCTTGCTGATAAAACTCTGAAGAGATTGCTGCAAATCTACTCTATGATTTGCAATTCTACTCTATGATTTGAAAATCTACTCTATGATTTGATCACTGAACTCTTACATTATTGCCTGTATCTAAGGCGAATATCCTGTTCTTATAAGGTGTTCGGCTTCCCTGGTGGCTCAGAGGTTAAAGAGTTTGCCTGCAATGCGGGAGACCTGTGTTCGATCCCTGGGTCGGGAAGATCCCCTGGAGAAGGAAATGGCACCCCACTCCAGTATTCTTGCCTGGAGAATCCCATGGACGGAGGAGCCTAGAGGGCTACAGTCCACGGGGTCGCAAAGAGTTGGACACGACTGAGCGACTTCATTTCACTTCACTTCACTTATAAGGTGTTACCGAACAGATTTTCATCATGTGATTTGGTATGTAAAATCAAACTTTATCTTTGGTGCACTTTCTGGGGTGTCATTGGTAATCTAGTTTATCAAACATCTAGGCTCTCCCTAGGATATCACTACCTCAATTTGTGATTTCCTTTATCCTAGAGATTTCCCTTACTCAGTTGACTATACTTTGTTATATTACTCTGTTACTACATTTCCACCCCAACAAAATCCTAGATGATGAGTAAATTCCAGTAATTCCTAAGTCAACCTCATCATTCTATAATTCTATAAGTAAACTATATGTTCTGCCTGACACAACTGGGAAAAATGAGCCCCAAGCACTAAGTATGTTGTAGGTACGTATAATTTTAAAAGAGTTTTGTGGGTCATGATATATCAATTGGTATTAGACACACCCACTCACCATAAACAAATGAAAAATTGGACCAAAATAGTGTTGGCTGAATAAGCAATTATAGTCAAGAAGGTAAAAGAATGTTCCTCTTGGAACTATCAGAAATCAATACTGAGTTAGGCTGGAGACTGAAAATAAGGATCAGGACAGAGAAACTGCAAACAAGATCTTCACAACTATTTTCAATAGTCACAACTATTATCAATAGCTGTGAGTCAGGGAAATTGAAGCTCATAGTGAGGGAGCACTGGGGTAATGTTTCGATTTAGTGTGATGACCAAAAATAGGATAAATCTAGTGAATCTTCTGATCTATATGAAACTCTCTAGAGCATAATAGAAAACTCAGTCATGTCCGACTATTTGTGACCCCATGGACTGTAGCCTACCAGGCTCCTCTGTCCATGGAATTTTTCAGGCAAGAGTACTGGAGTGGTTTGCTATTTCCTTCTCCAAATAGAAAGCTACCTTCATCCTAAATGGGTTTTAAGGTTAATTCAGTTATGCTCAATTCATAGACTAACCCCTTGGAAACTTAACAACTCAACTGGATTTAAAGAGAAATAAAGGATGATGATGAAGAGGAGGTGGAACTGGCAACTGGAGAAGCAGTAGCAGCCTTAGTGGATGAATACTGGGATCATAAGATTCCTTGTCATATCAGTTCAGTTCAGTTCAGTCGCTCAGTCATGTCTGACTCTTTGAGACCCCATGAATCGCAGCACTCAGGCCTTCCTGTCCATCACCAACTCCCGGAGTTCACTCAGATTCACATCCATCGAGTCAGTGATGGCATCCAGCCATCTCATCTTCTGTCGTCCCCTTCTCCTCCTGCCCCCAATCCCTCCCAGCATCAGAGTCTTTTCCAATGAGTCAACTCTAAAACCATTTTTAATAGAAAAAAATAAGAGACTTAATCAATACCCAAACTGAATCAATTACTAGTTCTTAACAGAATTGGTAGACCATTAAAGACCATGATAGGGGTTACTAGATCACATTCAGCCAACCACAAAAAGCAGCTAATCTAAACTGTTAGCAAATAAGTAGTTTCCTATGAGTTATTATTTTGTGCATGTGTATATAAAATACACATACCTGAGCATACTTGTACATAGTTATGTTTCCTTACAATCAAATTCCAATGGTGTAAATTTGTTTTCATTAATATTGTTAAATTTAATACTATTGACAATGATGACAATACTATTAATATATAGTATGTGAAATAGCTTTGAAAAGAAAAGGAATCTTATACTATACAAAACTCAGTAGACTCGACTTTATTATTGCCAATCTTGCACTTGAAGGACCAAATTGGAAGGCATTTTTTTTTATATATACTCCAGGACATTTTAGTGTTTGAATTGCCAGAATGTGAATTACACATCTACTCACAAGTACTCTATATCATTAAATGTTAGAATAAGTGCATCTGAACTTCACCTGACAAAAGTATGTGAAAGTCCCTTAGGCAGTATTCTGTGCACTGAAAAGAGAAGCATTTCAAACAAAGTGAATGTTCTCCTGACAACCACAGTGTGAGAATGCATTGCTTCCTAGCAATACAATATCTTATTTTTGAGGTCTAATTAGAATTTTTCAGGCAGTGAGAGCTTAGAAAGATAATGTAACTTTGAGCTATATCTGCTTACTGAAACTCTAAAAAATAGAACTAGTAGCACTGAACAATTATCAGAATGTCATTAAGGACATACTGTCTGAAACCAAAAGGAGTGCTTGCAACTTGAAATATGTTTGCAATGTTAATTTTCTTCAAGTCAAAATAAATAAAAATGGCTTTTTACAAGAAAGTATCTTGGCATTATTAGTGTTAGCTTACCCTAAATTTATGTAAAAAAGGCAAAAAAAGTTACCCTGAAAATGTTCTTAATTATGTTTATTTATGTTTTAAATAAATATATTATTATTTGTGCCTCTACTTTAACTTCCATTTCATTAAAACAGCATTATGAACATGATCCAATGTATTTAATTTTCTTTGTTGAAAATTTAAAAAATAATCCATTTCCTGGTGAGAACGCTCTTGGTATCATTAAAAACATCACTTTAGCACACCTTTTTATGAGACAATAAAACCTTAGTCAGTGTAAATGTGAACTAAATTACCAACAATATTTCAATATTACCATGTATAAGTGGGCTTCCCAGCTGGCACTAGTGGTTAAGAACCTGCCTGCCAATGCAGGAGATCTAAGAGACCTTCAATCTGGAGTCATGAAGATCCCCTGGAGTAGGAAATGGCAACCCATTCTAGTATTCTTGCCAGGAGAATCCCATGAACACTGGAGCCTCATCGGCTATGGTCCATAGGATCACAAAGAGCCGGACATGACTGAATTGACTTAACACAGCACATATGGCACCCCACTCCAGTACTCTTGCCTGGAAAATCCCATGGATGGAGGAGCCTGCTAGGCTGCAGTCCATGGGGTCGCTAAGAGTCAGACACGACTGAGCGACTTCACTTTCACTTTTCACTTTCATGCATTGGAGAAGGAAATGGCAACCCACTCCAGTGTTCTTGCCTAGAGAATCCCAGGGATGGGGGAGCCTGGTGGGCTCCCGTCTATGGGGTCGCACAGAGTCGGACACGACTGAAGCGACTTAGCAGCAGCAGCAGCAGCAGCTTTGATGATAATAAGAAATATTTATTCATATATGTGTCAGTCCCTTTCCTCAGGACACATGCTCTATCCCCAGTCTGAAAGAGATATTATGCTCTGTTTGAATAATCCAAGCCCTCAATAGATGCTATTGAATTTCTTCTCCCACCAGGATTCCCTCTAAACATTTGTAATTTTCTCTTTTCATGAGGATAACGATGAAATATAAACCATCTTCTTTACCAAATGCCCAAATAAGAATGTACTTTGAGCTGATAAATGTTCTGAATAATTAAAGGGAGTAGTGAGGCTTACATTCAGCCCCACAACTGGACTCCTACTATTTCAATCAAGCAATCCTAGCAGTTGTTTTTGGTAACAACCCAAGAATTGTAGCAGTGGTCTCTAAATAATTTTGGCTTTGCTGTTAACACCAGCCTTGGTTATTGTTGGAAGCCATTTGAACTCAGAGCATCAGTATCTCCTGCAGCTAAGCCTATAACTTCTGCTACACTTTCCTGAGGCGTTCTTGGATCATTCATGCTTGAGAATGCAGAGCATCTTTCTCTATAAAACACTGCATAGAGAATATCACTCAAGAGTCGCTAGTTCCATGGCAGGTCTTTTAGGAAATCTTGTTTTTCCATCTGTTCAAAATTCCTAAGTATTTCATTAGAAAAGTAATCCCTTCATTTTCTCTCTACATTTCTGTGCGTATCTTATAATAGTCACACATATCCTCATCCTTTCTCCCTTTTTTAGATAAGGAAGCCATGTCTCAGCTTCCCAGATCAATCATCTACTAAGTTTAAGGATTAGACTATAATATGCTTCTATCTCACACTCTTCCTGACAGATCACATAACCCTTCATATGTTATGAGATAAGCCTCACCACTCTAGTGTAACTAAGTATCAATTGCTCTTTATTACTACAAATACTTTAAGAGCAAATTTGTTTTTCTTTAATATAAAGGATGCAATGCTAGGCACTGTTATTTACCAACTCAGTGTCCATTCCTTCCTTATATTCTGGTAGCATCCTTGTTTTATTGTTTGAAGAAACCAAACAATACTGTGCCAAACACAGTATGACAAAAAAAAAAAAAAATTAGGTCATGTGTGCAGTGAATTTTCTTTGAAAAAATTATCTCCCTAATTAAGGAATAAGATGAAATCAACAAGAAAATAATGAATAAGAAGAAAAAAAGAATAAGAGGAGGAGAAAATCAGTCTCTGTCTCTCTGGATGATTTTGGGCCATTGATACCCTGAAATGATCAGTCCTACAACAGCCAACTACTAGTGTGATATCAGAAAGTAGCCCTGATGGTAAGATACTGTAGATGTATATTCTCTGCCTTGCAATTAATGGCTAACTGAACCTGATGCTTATGATTAAGAATTTATAAGCAACATGGTAAAACATCTAAAGGAAAGAAACTTTTCTGAATTGGAAGAATTTGATTCCAGTTTCATCCACCTGATGGGGAGGGAGGTGGGAGGGGGTTTCAGGATTGGGAACAGGTGTACACCCGTGGCAGATTCATGTTGATGTATGGCAAAACCAATGCAATATTGTAAAGCAATTAGCCTCCAATAAAAAAAAATAAAAAAAGAATTTGATTATACATTTTCTAAAGAAATGTTCTAAGAGGTCAGTAATAACTATAATCACTGAGCCATTACTTAGCTCCTGAATGAAAGCTTTTACATCCTTGAGATCTTCTCCAAGACTTACTTTTTGGCTTCTATATTGTAATGACTGTTTCTTAAACTACTATTTGGACTTAAAAATCTAAAAAATTTTGAAAGTTTACAATTTACATAAAATAATCCTATCAACAGTATTATGCTTTTAAATTTGTTTTCATTTATCAGTTCCTAGTTAGCTCAGTTCAGTCACTCAGTCGTGTCCAACTCTTTGTGACCCCATGAATTGCAGCACTCCAGGCCTCCCTGTCCATCACCAACTCCTGGAGTTCACTCAGATTCACGTCCATCGAGTCAGTGATGCCATCCAGCCATCTCATCGTCGGTCGTCCCCTTCTCCTCCTGCCCACAATCCCTCCCAGCATCAGAGTCTTTTCCAATGAGTCAACTCTTCGCATGAGGTGGCCAAAGTACTGGAGTTTCAGCGTTAGCATCATTCCTTCCAAAGAAATCCCAGGAATGATCTCCTTCAGAATGGACTGGTTGGATCTCCTTGCAGTACAAGGGATGTTCAAGAGTCTTCTCCAACACCACAGTTCAAAAGCATCAATTCTTCGGTGCTCAGCCTTCTTCACAGTCCAACTCTCACATCCATACATGACCACAGGAAAAACCATAGCCTTGACTAGACGGACCTTAGTCGGCAAAGTAATGTCTCTGCTTTTGAATATGCTATCTAGGTTGGTCATAACTTTTCTTTTAAGGAGTAAGCGTCTTTTAATTTCATGGCTGCAGTCACCATCTGCAGTGATTTTGGAGCCCAAAAAAATAAAGTCTGACACTGTTTCAGTTCCTAATAGCTAAATTCAAATTCTTTTTGTTAAGGATAATTTCAAGCACCTATTCATTTTTGGCCATAATACTTCTGTGGATACAACATTACACATAAAATAAGTACCAAAATCTTCTTGAGTATCTCCTCAATGAGAATTTATGTCTCTTTATAATAATTTTATTCTCATAAGGAAGGAGAGAAGTAAAAAATAGAGGAAGAGGTAAGAAAAATAAATATATTGCAGAATAGGTGGGAAGGAGGAAGAACAAAGTAAGTGAGGTAGAAAGTACAGTGACTTGACACATTCTTTCTTTGCTTTGTTTTATATTTTCTGTAAAGTCAAGGCAGCATTAGACATAGGGTAGCTTATTAATAAACATATTTGCATTAACTTTAAAAGTGCTAAAGTATCCAAATGCTCATCTTGATGATTAAAAACTTAGAGCAAAATTTTGTCCATATATAAAGTCATGATTGAAGATAATTTTAAGTGGGCAAAGACTGTTATAGACACATGAGTTGGGTGTGAATACACTTTGTGTGTGTGTGTGTGTGTGTGTGTGTGTGTGTGTGTAGAGAGACTGTGTCCATGCATATTTAATTCTCAAGAAATGGCCTTTAAAGAAAGGGCATGAAAAATTTTGAGTACTGCCTAGCAGGTATAATTCAGTAAACATAGGTTAAAGGTTAAAATATGATTCATTTGTATCTCTTTCATTTCTTTGGAAAAGGCTATTTCTGGTTAATTCATTTTCACAGCTCATTGATTCATGTTCAGCAGCTAAATGTCACCTTATTTTTTTCAGTGATGGTTTGCACTTGAATGGTTTATATCAGCACATGAAGCTTAGTTTGTATCAGTGTTAATTGTAATTCCTGTTGGAGGTGTAAATATTCCAGATTTACTATGTCTACCTTTCCTTGAAACATTAACACATCTCTAACTTTGTTGGGTCAAACAAGCTTTCCTGGTCATGATTACTTGGTATCAATTGAGTACAGAAAACCCTCTGGAGGTACACAGCTTCATGAAATCTGAAATGTACAAGAACTTTTAAAAGAAAATCAGCTAAAAAGTTCTAAGATGTTTTGCGTCACCTAATATTATGCTTAAAGTAAAATGATTTGCATCAATCTTGGTAACCAACAATGGCAAAATTTCATCTCTTTGGATGGTGTAACTGACCAATATAAAGAACTAGAGGAAAACGTAAAGAAAACAATATTGAGTGAGTGGAATACCAAGTATCACAATCTGAAGTATTGTTGCCTTTTAAGAAGAGGAAGTTCAATATTGGACATGTCAGAATGATATAAACTGTTTTGATAACTTCATATGGTTTCAATGGTCATAAAATGTCCTTGAAATTTACTGATACTTGGCTTGTAAATGGATTATCTCATTTCTAAATGCTTGATAAAATGGTAAGCTGTGTCAAGTGACACAGACATGTGGGAACATATTAGAAGCTGGACTAAAGAATCAAAAAAAGCAAATTGAGGAAAAAAAGTTATTTTTTTTCCAGAAATAAAATAAATAGAATTGAAAGATGAAGGGACGTAAGTGAAAAAATAGTTTATGTATTTTCAATCAATAGGTACTGCTACAGGAAAAAGCAAAACATTTCATTAAAAGCTAATTCATAAGTAATAGTGGTGGCCATGTCTTCTGTGATTGAGCTCTGTGAAGAAAATTTTGCTTCCTTGCTCAATATGAGCAGAGAAAATCCTTTTACAACATATGATTTTGTGAGTTCTTGCTGACCATCTACACATCTGCTCTTGCCTCAGGTATAATTGTTCACCTTTCCTTTGTATTGCCTCATAAAACTCTGATAGATTTTTATTATAACTTCATCCACAAAATAATTGCAACAACAGATTTACATAGTCTTTTTTTTTTTCCTGTAAAGCCCATGAAGTTTGAGACTATTTCATGCTCTTTTTCAGACCTTTTAACACTTACATAATGCCTGATAAATTAGATATCAGTAAATAATTATTAGATATATATGTATGAAATAAGTCTATTTACCCAGAAAATATTCATCTTCATTTTCAGGACTAACTGAACTTGTTGCTCTTGTCAATACATTTACTCTCTATCTGTAAATGTATCTTTTGAAATGCTGATACAGGCAAACTGCAGGTTCAAATTCTACTTCTCCTCCATAATTTCCCTCATTTTTACCTTGTTGGAAACAAACCAATCATTAATTAAATCTTAGTAGGTTTTTGAGGAAATAAAGCAGTGGTTTTTTGTTTGTTTGTATTTTTTTTTTAGCTATCATCCAGTATTATATGAGCCATTCCTCAAGTAAGTGTCAGAAACTAACATCCACATTCATGTCGAAGTTAAAACACTTCTAGACATTGATGTTGACATAGTGATGGTACTGTGACTGAAAGAATAGGTCATTGTACTTTGGAATATTTTAAAAGCCTAATTCATCCCAAGGTAGACTTAATGGTAACTTTCTAAGCTGCTGGAAATAAAAAACGTGACTACCTTACTGATCTGTCTTGTATATTCTACCTCTGGAAAAGCCATATCTGTCCATAACATTTTATAATATGCAACCTCAGTTACTCTGAATTATTCAAGGTCTTCTAAATTATAATCCAAACGTACTGGGAAGGGATTTTCCACTATGTGTAAGTGAAATGGTCAGTAATCCCTTTCACCCTGCCAAAAAAATACAGACAAAAAATTAAAAAGATAATCCTTTCATTATTCGAGATATCAACCAAAGGCTTACAAATTATATGAAAAAACATTTGTTCTTAAAATTGCTTAAATGCAGATAAGAGCATTGGTAGTCTGTGATATTGTTGGGTCCATTCTTCTCAAGTTCCCTCTATCCACAGCTCAGTCAGACAGAAGTTCAGCCAGGATAGAGCAGTCAATCTTCACAGTCAACAGACTGCTGTTATTAAACTAAGTTGTGTCTGACTCTTTTGAGATCCCACAGATGGTAGCCTGGCAGGCTCCTCTGACCATGGGATTTACTGGCAAGAATTCTGGAATGGATTGCCATTTCCTTCTCCAGAGGTTTAGATTTGAAAATGATACTCATACCCAGAGGCACTGTGACTGGAAGGGAAAATATAGATGCAAATGATCAGGGAACATCAATAACTGTATTAGCCTGAGGATGCTATGATTGCTAGACTAAGGGTATTCCTGGTCGATGTTGCATGTGTGCACAGTGAAGAGAAGATGATGTATATTTTATTCCTTGAGAAACCACCAAAAAGTAACTAAAAACACAGTACAAAAATGAATAGAAATTTGAAACGTACACTAAAATACTTATATAACATAAATAAAGGAAGTAAACAAGAACAAAGAAAGAAAACAGAGAAACAGAGAACAAAGAGTAAAACTGTAAATGAAAATCCACCCATATAAATAGTTACCTTAAATGTGAAGTTCTCAAAAGGCAGAAATTATTAGACTAGGTAAAAAAGCAAGAGCCAACTACATACTACCTGTAAAAGACATCCAATAGATTCAAAGTGCAAAGAGATTGAAAGCCAAATATGGGAAAAGGTCTATCAAATAACAGATACACGTTAGAAGGCTGCTGCTGCTGCTGCTGCTAAGTCGCTTCAGTCGTGTCCGACTCTGTGCGACCCCATAGACGACAGCCCGCCAGGCTGCCCCGTCCCTGGGATTCTCCAGGCAAGAGTACTGGAGTGGGGTGCCATTGCCTTCTCCGTGTTAGAAGGCTAGAGTGGCTTTATTATTCTCAGTCAAAATACATATATTACTATATATAGACAATATAATTATACTATATATAGACATAACAAACTCAGCAGTGGCCACAGGACTGGAAAAGGTCAGTTTTCATTCCAATTCCAAAGAAAGGCAATGCAAAAGAATGCTCAAACTACTGCACAATTGCACTCATCTCACATGCTAGTAAAGTAATGCTCAAAATTCTCCAAGCCAGGCTTCAGCAATACATGAACCGTGAACTCCCTGATGTTCAAGCTGGTTTTAGAAAAGGCAGAGGAACCAGAGATCAAATTGCCAACATCCACTGGATCGTGGACACAGCAAGAGAGTTTCAGAAAAACATCTATTTCTGCTTTATTGACTATGCCAAAGCCTTTGACTGTGTGGATCACAATAAACTGTGGAAAATTCTGAAAGAAATGGGAATACCAGACCACCTGACCTGCCTCTTGAGAAATCTGTATGCAGGTCAGTTCCTTGGAAGAAAAGTTATGACCAACCTAGATAGCATATTCAAAAGCAGAGACATTACATTGCCGACTAAGGTCCGTCTAGTCAAGGCTATGGTTTTTCCTGTGGTCATGTATGGATGTGAGTGTTGGACTGTGAATAAGGCTGACTGCCAAAGAATTGATGCTTTTGAACTGTGGTGTTGGAGAAGACTCTTGAGAGTCCCTTGGACTGCAAGGAGATCCAACCAGTCCATTCTGAAGGATATCAGCCCTGGGATTTCTTTGGAGGGAATGATGCTAAAGCTGAAACTCCAGTACTTAGGCCACCTCATGCGAAGAGTTGACTCATTGGAAAAGACTCTGATGCTGGGAGGGATTGGGGGCAGGAGGAGAAGGGAACGACCGAGGATGAGATGGCTGGATGGCATCACTGACTCGATGGACGTGAGTCTGAGTGAACTCTGGGAGATGGTGATGAACAGGGAGGCCTGGCGTGCTGCGATTCATGGGGTCGCAAAGAGTCAGACACGACTGAACAACTGAACTGAACTGAACTGAACTTTTTAACATAGGGAGTAACTTTTTTAAAACCATTTTTAAAAATATAGTTTATTACAATGTTGTGTTAGTTTTAGATGAATAGCAAAGTGATCCAGCTATATATATGTATTGTTTTTAAAATTCTTTCCCATTATAAGACATTGAATATAGCTCTTCCCTATGCTATATAGTTAGTCCTCTTTATTTAATCCAAACTCCTATTTTAACTCTCCTCATCCCATGCCCTGCTATCCACTTGGGAATTATAAGCTTATTTTCCATGTCTATAAGTCAATTTCTGTTTTGTAAATAAATTTATCTGCATCATTTTTTAAAGATTCACATATAAGTAGTATCATATAATATTTGTCTTTTCCTATTCAAACTACTTCACTAAATTTAATCATCTCTAGGTTCACCCAAGTTGCTGCAAATGGCATTATTTCATTCTTTTTTATAGTTGAATAATCAATTCATTAAGAAGATATAATAATTGTAAAAGTATACACAGCCAAAAAATGTGTCAAACTATGTGAAACAAAAATGGATGAAACAAACGAGAAAGAAAACATTTGATAGTAATTATTGCAGATTTCAACACCCCTCTCTCAGTAACTGACAAAGAAAACTAGAATTATTATCAGCAAAAATACGAGAAAAGCATTGAGATATATAGAATACACAACTCAGCAACTGTAGGACATGCCTTCTTTTCAAGTACTAGTGGGACATATTCCAGAATAGATCATATGCTAAGTTATAAAACAATTCTCAATATAATTGAAATAACAAATCATACCAAGTATGTGCTGACCTGATTTGTCATTCTTGGTTCAGATAGAATTATCACTTCTTTTCAAAATCACATACCTGATATTTTTCTTGATTTTAATTTTCTTTTCTTATTCACATCAACAGCACAAAAATTCAGTAGCCAGTATATATTTTTACAACTCTTACTACTCCTCTTAGTTATTAATAGCCTATTTGAAGCACCTCATATTTTACAGAACAACCTTATGGTCTTTGGCCTTTGGATTTTTTTCCATTCTATTCATTCATTACTCTAGAGCTGGAGTGATTTTTGTAAAATGCTAATCTGCTTATTGTATTCAGGACAAGAAGCAACATTTAGAACTGGACATGGAACAACAGACTGGTTCCAAATTGGGAAAGGAGTATGTCAAAGCTGTCTATTGTCACCCTGCTTATTTAACTTATATGCAAAGCACATCATGCAAAATGTCCAGCTGGATGAAGCACAAGCTGGAATCAAGTTTGCTGAGAGAAATATCAACAATCTCAGATATGCAGATGACATCACCCTAATAGCAGAAAGTGAAGAGGAAGTACAGAACCTCATGATTAAGGTGAAAGAGGAGAGTGAAAAAGCTGGCTTACAACTCAACATTCAAAAAAATATGATTGCGACATCCCGTCACATCACTTCATGGCAAATAGATGGGGGAAAAATAGTGACCAACTTTATTTTTTGTACTCCAGAATCACTGTGGACAGTGCCTGTAGCCATGAAATTAAAAGATGCTTTCTCTTTGGAAGAAAGTTATAACACACCTAGACAGCATAATAAAAGCAGAGACATTACTTTGCCAACAAATATTCATATAGTCCAAGCTATGGTTTTTACAGTAGTCATGTATGGATGTGAGATTTGCACCATGAAGAAGGCTGAACACCCAGGAACTGGTGCATTCAAACTGTGGTGCTGGAGAAGATTCTTGAGAGTCCCTTGGACAGCAAGGAGATCAAACCAGTCAATCCTAAAGGAAATCACCCTGAATATTAATTGGAAGGACTGATGTTGAGACTGAAGCTCCAATACTTTGGCCACCTGATGCAAAGAGCAGACTCTTTGGAAAACACCCTGATGCTGGGAAAGACTGAGGGTAAGAGGAGAAGGTTGGATGACATCAGTGATTCAATGGACATGAGTCTGAGCAAATTCTGGGAGAGAGTTAAGGACAGGGAAGCCTGGCATGCTGCAGTCCATGGGGTTACAAGGATTCAGAGTGACTGAACAACAACAATCTGCTTATTGAGGCTTCCCTGGTGGCTCAGATGGTAAAGAATTTGCCTGCAATGCAGGAGACCCAGGTTCCGTTCCTGGGTTGGGAAGATCCCCTAGAGAAGGGAATGGCTACCTGCTCCAGTATTCTTGCGTGGTCTGCTCTAGTATTCCTCCCTGAGAATTCCATGGACAGAGGAACCTCACGGGCTACAGTTTGTGGTGTTGCAGTCAAACATGACTGAGCAACTAACACTTTCGCTTTTCAATCTGCTTATACATTTCACAAATAAAAACTCCTCAGTGGCTTCCTATTTCAGTCATCAAACATTCTAATTTTCCTTTATATGGCTGAAACGCTACTTGTATCTTGTTCCACCTCCCCAACCCACAGGCCAGCCAGCTGAAATCAGAATGTCCTGTATTCTTGCTTGCTCTGGCTCTTTATATCTGTTGATTATTCTACCTTAAACATCCAGTTTCCTATCTCATTCAACATTTTCTCCCCTATCCTTGCTGACTCTACCGGGCTAATTCCTACTCATCTCTTTAGACTTGGCAGAGATATAATTTTGTCTGAAAAGTCTTTCTTGAAGTCCTTCAGAACAAATGTCCTCTTATGTACTCCCTCCCACTGTATTATTAATCTGTGGAGTAATAAGATCTCCAAAGCATTATACATACCAAGTGTTCAATAATTGTTTAACAAATGAATGAGTAAAAGGATAAATGAATGAAAAACATGAATAACACTTTGAATATAGTATTAATGTTTTAGTTGAGCAAAGTTTAATTTAGACCTTTGAATCTTGGCATATTGGTTAAAGTATGTGCACATTTCCCAGCTCTGCCCAACTTTCTATGATTAAAACCATAAATTAAAGAAGCAACTTGCTGACACTTTGTCAGCATTCAATCAACTCCCCCCAGTGATTATCTAATTTTCTTTTCAAATAAATTTTCTCCTTCCACACTCCCTCAGGCAATAGACTGAGTAAACAGATGAACCTTGAACTGAATTCTGTAGGACATTTAGACTATTTTAATATGAAAAACCAATTTTAAAGTTTAAAAATTCACATTCTTACTTCATTTATATTTATATCTCTGTACCTGCAAATGAAATAAGTATCACAATCTAATTCTGGCATCAGTGGATTAAACATATTTCTTAATTTTATCTATTAATAATTTACTTTGGTATTATGGATAAGTAGGAGTTGGTATTTGGGTATATTCTTTATTGGCAATAAATAAGTCCTGAAGGACAAGTCATCAAGTGACTTTATTAGCACAGGAAAAAATTATAGCTTAATACATTCTAATTTTCATAACTAAGGTATTTAAGAGCTCTAGAGTAAATATATCTGGAAGGCAGTAGGGTTAATGTTGATTAATGAGCACTTCTATGTGGGAAATGATAGCTTTTATTATAATTATATAGCAAATAAATCTTAGGTATTAATATAACAGCTATATATATTATTAAAATCTGAGAAGTACAGGTATGTCTATTAGTAGTGACTACACAGTGGCCTAGATAGTATATTGAAAAGCAGAGACATTACTTTGCCAACAAAGGTCCATCTAGTCAAGGCTATGGTTTTTCCTGTGGTCATGTATGGATGTGAGACTTGGACTGTGAAGAAAGCTGAGCACCGAAGAATTGATGCTTTTGAACTGTGGTGTTGGAGAAGACTCTTGAGAGTCCCTTGGACTGCAAGGAGATCCAACCAGTCCATTCTGAAGGAGATCAGCCATGGGCTTTCTTTGGAAGGAAAGATGCTAAAGCTGAAACTCCAGTACTTTGGCCACCTCATGCGAAGAGTTGACTCATTGGAAAAGACTCTGATGCTGGGAGGGATTGGGGATGATGGAGGATGAGATGGCTGGATGGCATCACTGACTCGATGGACGTGAGTCTGAGTGAACTCCGGGTGTTGGTGATGGACAGGGAGGCCTGGAGTGCTGCGATTCATGGGGTCACAAAGAGTTGGACATGACTACGTGACTGAACTGAACATAGTGGATTGCACTAGAGTAGATATTCCCATTAAAAATTTTTTTCTCTTGTTTATGTACATGATAAGAGGCATTTCCTCTAGAAAATGAAATGATACTGAAAGAATGCAATAGCAGTTTTACAAAGCTTAGGAAGAGAAATAGACTCAAATAATACTTTATATATTCCATTCTATTTATGTATATTATGAATATATACACATACATACACACATATACACACTCAGTGAAAGTAAGGCAAAGTAGTGTAGCCTGCTGGGATCTTCTGTCCATGAGATTTCTCAGGCAAGAATACTGGAGTGGGTTGCCATTGTCTTCTCCAGGGAATATTCCCAACCCAGGGATCAAACCCAGGTCTTCTGCATTACAGCCTGATTCTTTACTATCTGAGCCACCATGGAAGCCCCAAATACTAACTTACATTTGAGATACATCCTGCTATCTTTAATAGATGCTGAATGACAAGTTGATGTTAAGATGATGGTTATGAGTTGAACTGTGTTCTGTTAAAATTTATATATTGAATTCCTAGCCCAAAGTACCTCAGAATAGGATCTTATTTGGAATATGGTCATTTCAGATGCAATTCATTAAGGTGAGGTCACACTGAGTAGGGCAGGTTCCTAAATCAATATGAGGTAACCTTATAAAAAGAAAGACATATGAAGAAAAAAGACACATACAGGAAGACCATGCAAAGGAACAGTAATAATGCTACCTACAAGCCAGGAATGACAAAGATCGTCAGCAAGCCACCAGAAGCTAGGAGGGAAAGATGGAAGAGACTAACCCTGTGTACATATTGATCTCAAGACTTCTAGCCTACAGAACTTGAAATACACTTCTATTGTTTAAGTCAGCTGGCTTGTGGTAGGTACACTGTTAACAAATAGCCCAAGCAATTCAATAGAGTAGCTAAATACCTATGATGCTTTATATGTATGACAACTGGCTAAGAAAAACTAGTTGTGTTGAGATCCAAGTGCTTTATTCAAAGAGATGTTAACTCAAGAATACTGAGGGTATGATTAGCTTGCAACATGCATGCACTTGTGTGAGGTGCACATCAGTCTTCTGTATGTAAGAGTTAATTGGAATGATCATCTGTGCTAGCTTTGTCTCTTCAAATTATGTTTCAGGTCTCTTAGTATGCCTTGTGATTTTCTTGATAGCAGGACGTGATATCCTGGGTAAAACAAATTGCTTAAATAGGCCGTTAATAAAGTGGTATAAAGTGTGGGGAGGGGGAATCATTCTACTGTCCTATGATTAGGTCTGTCTCTTAGTGAGCGTATGCCTTTGGACTGTGAACTTCACAAGTGCCCCTCGATTTTTCCTCTCTCCCTTAGTTGGGACAGAATGCTAAATAAAATAGGCTATACATGGAAATATGGAAACTTCCCTTCTCCCTCATGGAAGGCTAAAGTGGGCCTGAGTTGGGCATTTCCCTTCCCACGTGTCTATTATGCTCTGATAATATCCCCACAGGCTAGGCTTTGGTTACTTAGTTTCCTCTTGTTGAGAACAAAATGTTCTGGCATATTTAAAAATGGTTGCTTTCCCCCTACTCTTGTTGGAAGCTTCAGGAGATTTTTGTATTGTATTTAACTGTGAGAATCTGATAGTATATCCCCCCAAACTGCAGGAACCTCTCTCTGAATAGATCCCCATGGAGTTTTCAACTCTTACTGTTGTCCACCCTAAACCTCCAGAAATTCACTGATTACAGTTCAGGTTTCCCTATGCCAGCACTGGTTCCTGTAGAAGTTTATACTCATCTCCAATAAGCTATGATTCCTTGTATTCACCTGTCTCCCTTAAACCATGGGGACAGTGGTTTGCCCTGTGTTCTCCCTTCTCTTATGGATTCAAGAAGAGCTGTTTGTGTTCCATTCTGTTCAACTTTTTACTTTTATTAGATGGGATCAATGACTCCTAAGCTCCTAACATGTGGAAGCATAGCTTAGAAGTCCATTTATTTGGTTTATAAACAAACACTAATAAAATAAGTGAAAGTGAAAGAGAAGTCGCTCAGTCATGTCCAACTCTTTGCGACCAGGCTCCTCTGTCCATGGGATAGTACTGGAGTGGATTGTCATTTCCTTCTCCAGGGGATCTTCCCAACCCAGGGATTGAACCCGGGTCTCCCTCATTGTAGACAGACGCTTTACTGTCTGAGCCACCAGGGAAGTCCTTAATAAAATGAGGTCTGTTCTAATAATTATAGGGCTTTCCTGGTGGATCAGATGGTAAAGTATATGCCTGCAATGCAGGAGACAGAGGTTCGATCCCTGGGTTGGGAAGATCTCCTGGAGAAGGAAATGGCAACCCACTCCAGTATTCTTGCCTGGAAAATTCCATGGACAGAGGAGCCTGGTAGGCTACCCCCGGTAGTCCAAAGGGTCACAAAGTGTTGGACACTACTGAGCAACTTCACTTTCTTTCACTTTGCAAAAATTATGGATGGTATATAGCAACATCACACTTTTTAATATTTAGAGTTATACATTTGTGTCCAGAAAATGCTTCAGTTGCATAAAAATAAAATACAAATCTTATTTTAAAATTTTTGCTAAAAAATCATCGTAAATATAACAGTATAGAATTACAGTTCTATAATTATTTCTAGTTTGTCATCTTTTGCCCAATTTTTATACAGTGTTCCTAGGTATTTAAACATCTTTCTCCTCTTAAAAATAACTATTAAATTAAAAATATGTGAGAAAAATGCAGTAAAAATAGTAAGTGAAAGTACAATCAAGATCAGTGCCACACTATGTGAAGCTGTTTCACTTCAATTTGTAACAAATTGCAACCACTGTGAATTTTCTTATATGTTTTTCTTTCTTTATTTCATTGCTTAGAACTGGGTTATAGACTATGGCTATTTAGGAAATGTGAAAAATGAAAATAGACATTAAGTGAATATGTTATGACAGATTTAAAACTAGTACATATAAAAACATCTATTTTAAATACTTTTTCTTAATACCATTTTTCACATATCTTCTTAATTCTTTAAGTTCAGAAACTTGTAAAGAAATGGTCAATATTACAAATTTTTCACTACTAATAATATTACTAGCTTATGAGTAATATATATAAAATAGTATCTTCTTTTCTTTGATTTAATGATCACAACTTTGTGAAGGACAAGCAAGCCCAGAGAAATTACATGACTCATCCAATTTCTAAATCTAGAAGGACAAAGGTTAGGCTGAAACTGAGATTTTCTGATTCCAATTCTAGCCTCTGTCTGTGCCAATTTCATCTTTATATACAGAGCATCCAGGTGGCAGGATCAGAGGTAGAAAAAAAGCAAGTATATCTAGTGGTTCCATCATAGCATTTAAACATATTTCCAAAGCAGTTTTGTGTAACTATTAGGGCTCTATGTAGCAGTATACATACCTATTCTTAAGCAATAGTGGGGAGACTTTTATTAAGATGCAAATAAATAAAATATTGATCCAAGGAAAAGAGCACATTTCAGCTATGTGACATTATTCACTACTTTCCAGTTCAAATTGCTGAGGCTTTAGTTATTTATTAATAGTAAAGCTGTTTGCAAACCTGGTGTTTCTTAAAGTAGTGCAAAAGTTATTACAGAGACTGGGGAAAAGCCCTTCAGAGACATAAGATGGGGGAGTAGAAAGATGTGTGCTTAACTTCTGTGAGAACTCCAAAATTACAACTGGCTGCTGAACAACCATCGACAGGAGAATGTTGGATCCCACCAAAAAAGATACCCAACTCCAAGAGCAAAGGAGAAGCCTCAGCAAGATGGTAGGAGGGGCAAAATCACATTTAGAATCAAAGTTATTATACACTATAGTATGTGAAGAACTGACTCATTGGAAAAGACTCTGATACTGGGAAAAATTGATGTGGGAAGAAAAGGGAACAAAAGAGGATGAGATGACTGGATGGCATCACCAGCTCAATGGGCATGAGTCTGAGTAAGCTCTGGGAGTTGCTGATGGACAGGGAAGCCTGGCATACTGCAGTCCATGGGGTCGCAAACAGGCAGACACGACTGAACTACTGAACTGATCAAATGAACTGATAAACTAAGTAGGTTCATAGGGATGTTTCTAGTTAACAGAATCCAATTGTTGAGATAATGAGAGCTGTTTCAGGATATCTTTGGAAATATTAGGAAAGTTAATTATGAAATACTCCTTCCTTGTTGAAATCTTTCTTGATCCCCATGCACAAAGTTAATTTGTATTTCCTTTCTGCTCTATCATCACGGTGATTTGCAAATCTCTGTTATAACCTGTGGGCTCTTAGGGGAGCTCATCTCTTTCTGTTATCTCTCTCTTTCTCTCTCTCTCTCGTCTCTCTCCCTCCCTCATTCTACTCCAGAGTATGTAGGAGTAATACTCTGAATTGTGCAAGTGCCATGCTTGGCCTTCCAAGTGGTATCTTAAATGACTTGTGTTTTCTTGATCCTAGAAGGCTGGTGAAATGGGCATAGCCATTCAAGCAACCCCAGTCCCCACTCCTGGCCTCTTGCTCTCCTGTCTCTCTGTCACCTAAACCCCTCCTTCTATGAAGCCTAAGTACACAAGACGGGCTGGTTCTCCATCCTTCTGTCCTGTAGTCCAGGGCAGTGATTGGAGGCCAGCACTGTGCGAGGAAAGAGAAAAGCTGCTTGGCACTCTCAGCTTTGCACTTTATTTCTACATGGTATGTTCTTTCTGCACAGACTTTTTCTATCTTGTGTTGAAATATAAAGGGCTAAAGTCCAAGTGTAATTTTTTTTAAAATAAACCAAAGCTTTGCTTCTTTGGCCTAATGGAAACACTAACCCCACAAGAGAGATGGTCTCTATACGTTCCAATGTTCACCACCTGAATCTATCTTGAGATTTTACTCAAAAAACATACTAGTCAGTAAAGTGCAAGTAGAAACTATTTGCATTTTTTCACTGTCATATATATATATATATACACACACACACATATAAAAATTGTATGCACACATTTATGTAAAATAAGTGAACTATGAAGGATGGGATTTAAGGATTTAGAAATCTGTGCCTTAGGCTCTACTTTTTCATACTCTCAACACTCTACTTGTGAGTCATGTTACATTTTTTGTTCACATGGTTACCTTTTCCCTGTACTAAACTCTGAAAAGTTATGGACCATATATTACCTATACACTTTTCCCAGATACCTACATTTCTGACAGGTACTTGATTCTTGCTGAATGAAAATTCTAAAGACTGACTGAACTGAATGAGCTACTGTGTGAACAAATAAAGGGATATGAGAGTAACCTGACCAGTTTGATATCAGCATTTATAGTATTCTCTGTAGGTGCTGAGGGA
Source organism: Cephalophus harveyi (assembly GCA_006410635.1). NCBI lineage: Eukaryota > Metazoa > Chordata > Mammalia > Artiodactyla > Bovidae > Cephalophus > Cephalophus harveyi. Next base: position 160,715 of record SJYT01019218.1, on the reverse strand, counting down.
ACCTTAGAAAGCTGTTACAAAGTCATTGTAATCCTGTAGATGTGCTACATTTTAGAGATTACTGCTAAATAAAGATCAAGTTAGTGTTTGTATTTCCCCAGAGAAAATAAAGAATTGAATCTCAAAGACAAGCTGTTGCCTTGGAGGTAGTAGATGGGTTTTAATCTGCAAAGGGGAGTAAAAGAGTAAGAAATTTAATCTTATATCCTGTTTCCAAGCTAAATCGTCTTACCCTTTCAGACAGATTCCTTTCACTGTTCACAGAGGGAAAAGGGGAGAAGTAATTCCCAGCACCTCTTTCCTCTCCCTGACAGTCTCTGTATCAATGTCACCAGCCTGCAGATCTTCACTGCTGAGGGAAACATTAACCTCATTCTCTCCAAACACAGCAAAGGCCTAGCATGTCTTTCTTCGCTTTGGCACCTCAGGCTACTTTCAGAACAGTCCTGCAATGACAGTGTTCAGACTGCAGGAAATCAGGATGATGTAAGCCTTCATGAGGTAGCCGCAGAGCTGATTTTAAAAAGATTGCTGCCTATGAGTTTGGAAGTACATCATCTTGTCCTGAAAGGTCTAATGCACTTTTTGAGTTGTGAAATGCTGGTGTCATATTTGGCATAGTGGGTTGCATATTTTAAAAAAGAAGTTGACAATTATCTCCAGTCATTTTTTTTGTATTCACATTTAGGTGTGTGAAATCATTCTCAGTGATATTTATAGATTTATCTTGAAGTTTCATAAAATCGGTTAGTCCATTTTAGATACCAAAAGCACAATGACAACTTTCATTATTTAAGTATAAAGCCAAAAGATGCCGATTTTAATGTTAAGTAATTCATAGCTTACATAATTTAAAAATTACATATAAAATGTTTTAGAATTATTAAAAACATCAGCGAAGAGTTGATATTCGGGATGACATTTTTCTGTTCTGAATATAAAATGACTAAATGTTAGTCCATCAGATCCATCCTTCACAATCTGGGGAAACAAGGTACTGGAATGAGAGAACTTAATCACAGTTTTGCACAGGAAGTATCTCATTCTCAGATCCCAACTCCTCTGGCTGTAGTCGAATGACAAAGGACACATGATTGCTCCTTCCAAATGTCTCACCTTGTACTTTTTAAGATCTTTGGTTTCTTTATTACTGGCCTTTAGAAAATAGAAAGTATTGTTAGTCTCTATTTCATTGTCGCCTAGATCTGAGTGAGATCTCTACATCCATAAACTCTTCTCACTCATTTTCCATCTGCTAACATCTTAGGCCAGACAAAATAGAGAGAGAGGAAGTAGTCAACCTGGTGAGTGTTCGACAGGGGGCATTCAAAAAGCCCTGCTTGAATGGTCACCTCATGCAAAAACACACTTTAAATAAAATCCTTGGCAAATCATAGTTTACCTCATGAGGTTTGTGAAGTATGATGTAATGTACTTACTATTCATTTTTCTTCCTACTTATGTATCTCAGTGAAGCACTTCTCATATGATAATTGACAGAAGATTGAGTTTAAATGTGCAAAGATAAAACAAAGTTTATTATCAAAGAGAATATAAAAATCTACTCTGAAGTTCCTGTTTTCCAGGTCAAGCAGTACATACTATTTATGGATTATTTTTTCACCAGATGCTAATGAATCAGAATAAACACTGCATCTGTGCACTGTCTCTCTTTAAGGTATCGAGTGTTTCAGGAAATGATGCTTCTTTTGTATTTAGTTATACAATAATGGATCATTCATTCAAGTACTACACTAGAATAAAATATATAATTTTGGAAGAGCAAAGAGTACCAGAAGGGGTGAATCTAATTTAGAACAGCTTTATCTGACATGTTGCCTGTAGTGGGATATTGGTAAACTTTTTAAAAATTGGAAATTTAATGATTTCTCAAAAAGTTTCTTTTTGTCTTTTAACAAATGACTATTTATATCTGTGTTTCACAGATATAAATTTTTATTTTTATAAAAAATATATTTTTTTATATTTTTGTATATTTTTATTTATTTCAGAGAAAATAAATATATAGTAAGAACAATCACTTTCTACTTAGTGTCATGAAATAAAGATATAAACTTAGCATAAATACAAATGAGGGTTCTAAGTAAGTTAAAGTGAAAGTTGCTCAGTCATGCCTGACTCTTTGCTGAGCCCATGGTCTACAGTCCACTAGGCTGCTCTGTCCAAGGAATTCTGCAGGCAAAAATACTGAAGTGGGTAGCCATTCCCTTCTCCAGGGGATCGTCCCAACCCAGGGATCAAACCTGGGTCTCCCGCAGGCAGATCCTTTACTGTTTGAGCCTCCAGGGAATCCCTTAAGTTGGTTAAAAACAAAGACAATCCTTTGCCAACTCTAAAAAAGAAAGTCAGTGCTAACTACAGGAAAAGACGCAGTTGATGGCTACAGTACTCACCTACGCTGTTCTTAGTTGCTCGTTTATGTGTGACTCTTTGCAATTCCATGGACTGTAGCCCGTCAGGCTCCTCTGTCCATGGGGATTCTCCAGGCAAGAATGCTGGAGTGGGTTGCCATGCCCTCCTCCAGGGGATGTTCCCAACCCGGGGATCAAATCCAGATCTCCCACATTGTAGGTGGATTCTTTACCATCTGAGCCACCAGGGAAGCCCACAAGTCATTTAAGATATCATTTGGAAGGCCAAGCATGGCACTTGCACAATTCAAAGTATCACTCTGACATAGTTTAGCATAGAATGAGGTAGGGATGGGATAACGGAGAGAGATGAGCTCCCCTAAAAGCCCACAAGTTATAACAGAGAGATCTGCAAATTGCTGTGATGATCGAACAGAAAGGAATTATAAATTAACTATGTGCACGGGGATCAAGAAAGACTTCAGCAAGGAAGGAGTATTTCATAATCGACTTCCTTAATACTTCTAAAGATGTCCTGAAACAGTTCTCTTTATCTCAACAATTGGATTCTGTTAAATAGAAACATCCCTATGGATCTACTTGGTAGTGTGCTTATATTTTTCCAACTTGGGTCTCCTAAAAAATGTGCAATAACTGAATCTCTATTTTATCATGCAATAATTATTTTTTCAGCATTTAATAAGGATAATCTGTATAAATTAACTATATACTGGCTCACCTTAGATACGTTAAAATCAACCTCAACACCTTATTAATGTATTTTTAAAACAAGAATCTTGTAAACTTTCCTCAAGGAAAACCTCCTTTTAGAGGAAAACATTTGCATTAATTTCAGGAGAAGAAAGTTTCTCTCTTAGTTTGAGAGGTTAGTAATTCAGTTTTTACAAAGGCAATACCTTGAAGACATGCATAGAATTGTTTTCTTCTTATTTGATTTAGTGTCATAAATAAAAAGGGAAAAAATAATGCACAGGCTTGTCACATAACCACAGTGGCTGAAAGCCCAAACTTCATCATTTCCATATTGTGTGTGTGCAGAAAGGTGTATAATTTTCCTGTGTCAACTTATTCACCTAAGAGTTGGAGATATTGGGTTGTGTGGAGATAATAATTATGATAATTATCCCAGTATTAAAATCAAATATCAGGCTTATGAGAGTACTGTTTCAGGATTATATGAAAAGTGAAAGTTGTTCAGTTGTGTCCGACTCTTTGCAACCCCATGGACTATGCAGTCCATGAATTTTCCAGGCCAGAATACTGGAGTGGGTAGCTGTTCCCTTTTCAAGTGGATCTCCCCAACCCAAGAATGGAACCTGGGTTTCCTGCATTGCAAGTGGATTCTTTACCAGCTGTGCTACCTTCATATTACCACAATAAGCATTAGAGAAATTTAGAAGGGGTTTTGTGATATAACAAGAAATATATTTGGCCTTTGTTCCTGATTTTTAGCACAGAACTCCTAAAATCCCAGGAATTTCCCAAGTGATAAAAGCATCTTTTTTATTCATAATAAGCCCCTTTTGTTCACATAACTTTATGTTAATGAATTGGCTAAGGGTAGAGCTCCTAGATAGGCTGCAGATGGGGCTGGTCACCTGAAAGAACAAGTGATGAGAGTTGGAACTTTAGGCCATCTACCAACTTCCCCTGGGAAAGGGAGAGGGAGCCTGGAGATTTAAAAATAGATAAATAAATAGCACTCTTGAATAATGGGATTTGGCTTTTCCAGTAGTCATGTATGGATGTGAGGGTTGGGCCATAAAGAAGGCTGAGTTCTGAAGAATTGATGCTTTTGAACTGTGGTGTTGGGGAAGACTCTTGAGAGTCCCTTGGACTCTCCTCTTTCATTTACAAGGTTATCAAACCAGTCAATCCCAAAGGAAATCAATGCTGAATATTCATTGGAAGGACTGATGCTGAAGCTCCAAAACTTTGGCCACCTGATGAGAAGAGTCAACTCATTGGTAAAGACCCTGATGCTGGGAAAGATTGAAGGCAGGAGGAGAAGGGGACAACAGAAGATGAGAGGGTTGCATGGCATTACCAATTCAATGGACATGAGTTTGAGCAAGCTTTGGGACTTAGTGAAGGACAGGGAAGACTGGCATGCTGCAGTCCATGGGGTTACAAAGAGTTGGATACGACTAAGTAACTAAACAACAACAGTGGGATTTGTAGAGTTTCTGGGTTGGTGAACACATAAAGGTACTGAGGGTGGTGGTCATAGCGGTGGTGGGGGGATGACAGTACCAGAAAATGCACGGAAACTCTGCACACGCATACACACGCCACACATTTTAACCTATACCTCTCTGCCATTAGACTGCTGCCGAGATACATTCTTTATAATAAATCAGTTCAGTTCAGTTCAGTTGCTCAGTCGTGTCCGACTCTTTGCGACCCCGTGGACTGTAACCTACTAGGCTTCTCCGTCCGTGGGATTCTCCAGGCAAGAATACTGGAGTGGATTGCCATTTCCTTCTCCAGGGGATCTTCCCGACCCGGGGATCGAACCCGGGTCTCCCGCATTAGAGGCGGACGCTAAATCAGTAAATATGTTAATTCTCTTCCTGAGTTCTGTGAGCATGTTTAACATATTCTCAGCCTGATAGAGGTGGGGAGGGTTTTGAGACACACCAAAATTGGAGATAAATCTGACAGAATTGCAGGCAATCTTAGGCCTTAGTCCTCGGACAGACATCTTAAGTGAGGACCAACTTGTAGAACAGAACCCTTATATCTGGGGTCTGTGGCTAACTCCAGGTAGTTGATGCTAATTGGGTTGAATTGTAGGGCACCCAGTTGGTCTCTGGAGAGCTGGAAAGTAATTATTGGAAACACCCCTGAGGGCTATTTGCTTTATTTGGAAACAGAGGGAATGGAGCTTAAATTTTTCTTTCAGTCCAGTTTAGTTCAGTTGCTTAGCCCTGTTCAACTATTTGCGACCCCATGGACTGCAGCTTGCCAGGCCTCCCTGTCCATTGCCAGCTCCTGGAGTTTACTCAGACTCATGTCCATTGAGTTGATGATGCCATCCAACCATCTCATCCTCTGTTGTCCCCTTCTCCTCCTGCCTTCAATCTTTCCCAGCATCAGGGTCTTTTCAAATCAGTCAGTTTTTCACATCAGGTGGCCAAAGTATTGGAGTTTCAACTTCAACATCAGTCCTTCCAAAGAATGTTCAGGACTGATCTCCTTTAGGATGGACTGGCTGGATCTCCTTGCAGTCCAAGGGACTCTCAAGAGTCTTCTCAAACACCACAGTTCAAAAGCATCAATTCTCCGGTGCTCAGCTTTATTTGTAGTTCAACTCTCATATCCATACATGACTACTGGAAAAAAGCATAGCTTTGACTAGACAGACCTTTGTTGGCAAAGTAATATCTCTGCTTTTTAATATGCTGTCTAGGTTGGTCATAACTATCTACCAAGCAGCAAGCGTCTTTTAATTTCATGGCTGCAGTCACCATCTGCATGGATTTTGGAGCCCCCAAAAATAAAGTCTCCCACTGTTTCCGCTGTTTACCCATCTATTTGGCATGAAGTGATGGGACCAGATGCCACGATCTTAGTTTTCTGAATGTTGAGTTTTAAGCCATCTTTTTCACTCTCCTCTTTCATTTACATCAAGACACTCTCTAGTTCTTCACTTTCAGCCATAAGGGTGGTGTCATCTGCATATCTGAGGTTATTGACATTTCTTCCGGCAATCTTGATTCCAGCTTGTGTTTCTTCCAGCCAAGCATTTCTCATGATGGGCTCCGTATATAAGTTAAACAAGCAGGGTGACAGTATACAGCCTTGAAGTACTCCTTTTCCTATTTAGAACCAGTCTGTTTTTCCATGTCCATTTCTAACTGTTGCTTCTTAACCTGTATACAGATATCTCAGGAGGCAGGTCAGTGGTCTGGTATTCCCATCTCTCTAAGAATTTTCCACAGTTTTTCGTGATCCACTCAGTCAAAGACTTTGGGGTAGTCAATAAAGCAGAAGTAGATATTTTTCTGGAACTCTCTTGCTTTTTCAATGATCCAATTGATGTTGGCAGTTTGATCTCTAGTTCCTCTGCCTTTACTAAATCCAGCTTGAAAATCTGGAAGTTCACAGTTCATGTACTGTTGAAGCCTGGCTTGGAGAATTTTGAGCATTACTTTACTAGTGTGTGAGTTGAGTGCAACTGTGTGGTAGTTTGTGCATGCAGCACTTTCACAGCATCATCTTTTAGAATTTGAAATTGCTCATCTGGAATCCCATCACTGCACTAGCTTTGTTCATAGTGATGCTTCCTGAGACCCACTTGACTTCACATTCAAGAATGTCTGGCTCTGGGTGAATGATCACATGATCATGATTATCTGGGCCACGAAGATCTTTTTTTGTACAGTTCTTCTGTGTATTCTTTCCACCTCTTGTTAATATCTTCTGCGTCTGTTAGGTTCATACCATTTCTGTCCTTTATTGTGCCCATCTTTGTATGAAATATTCCCTTGGTATCTCTAATTTTCTTGAAGAATTCTCTAGTCTTTCTCATTCTATTGTTTTCCTCTTTTTTTTTTTTTTTTCACATTGATCACTGAGGAAGACTTTATCTCTCCTTGCTATTCTTTGGATTGTGCATTCAAATGTGTGTATCTTGTCCTTTCTCCTTTGCCTTTAGCTTCTCTTCTTTTTTCAGCTATTTGTAAAGTCTCCTCAGACAACCATTTTGCTTTTTTCACATTTCTTTTTGGGGGATAGTTTTGATCACTGCCTCCTGTACAATGTCATGAACCTCCTTCCTTAGTTCTTCAGGCACTGTGCCTATCAAATCTAATGACTTCAATCTATTTGTCACTTCCACTGCATAATCATAAGGATTTGATTTAGGTCATACCTGAATGGTCTAGTGGTTTTCCCTACTTTCTTCAATTTGAGTCTGAATTTGGCAATGAGGAGTTCATGATCTGAGCCACAGTCAGCTCCCGGCCTTGTTTTTGCTGACAGTATGGAACGCCTCCATCTTTGCTTCAAAGAATATAATCAATCTGATTTCAGTGTTGACCATTTGGTGATGTCCATGTGTAGAGTCTTCTCTTGTGTTGTTGCAAGAGGGTGTTCTTTATGACCAGTGTGTTCACTTGACAAAACTCTGTGAGCCTTTGCCCTACCTCATTTTATACTTCAAAAGAGTTGTATACCTTGATAAAAATATACATGTGTTCTTGATATAATTTTTCTCAATTACTGTACTACAAAAATAGGCTGTACTACAAAAATAAGTTAATGAAATATACTTAAATCCAAACTGTTATAAAATGTCCTGTATTTAAACATTTGTATCTTTTCTCAAGAATATTTATACTGGTACCCATTTATGCTCATATGTTGTTTACCCACATAGCTCTTTCATAAGATTTAGAAATTGCCAAATAAGCTAAATGATTACAGTGAGCTTTGCATTTGTATTGTCAACTATAAATTGTCGTTTACCATGTACAATGCCAATGAGTGAACAACAAAGGCATTTATCATCTACCTCTATGAAGATGGAACCAGGTGCTGACATAGCTCTTGACCTTCAACAACCCCTGAGGGAGTTTAGGGTGGCATGAGGCACTCTGTGCTGCAGGGAATCTGGTGGGACAAGTCTTTAGATAGTTGGATGTTTTTAGAAACAGATTTTATGATCTCTGTTTATAAACAGATTTTGAGATCATAAAATTTTATTGAGATCGTAAAATCCTTGCATCTCCTCATATCTAGAGAAGCACCTAATCCCTCCATGGTGACATCAGATCCTCATGACTAACAAAAAACCTTTAGTGAAATGAGTGCTTCATGGTATTGAACTCCCCCTTCACCAGAACCTTATTTTTTGACCTTTGCCCACTGCAGCTTTGAAGCAGTCTCTCAGAGTTATCTGAGATGCCTCCTCCCAGACTGCAGTCCTCATGTTGCCCCAAATAAAACTTAACTCACAAGTCTCAAGTTGTACATCTTTTTTAGTTGACAGCATTTCTACAGGAAACATGATTTCTACAGATGAATCAAATCAATAACTTGGAAACCTATGTAAATCATATCTTTATTATAAAAAATTGTACTTTTAATAAGTTTAGTTCTGTTTGAAGAGCTTATTTAAATATTACTCATCTTATCAATTCTTAGATTTGTTTTATGTTTTAAAATTAATATGTATGTCTCAAGGCTATTAGTATGCATATTTGGAAAGGTGATTGAGTTTTAATGTCTAAAGTAAAGTTATATATGTATAAACAAGAAATATGTTTGGATTAAAGTTCTAAAATTTCTAAAGTTCTACTAAAAAAATTTGGAGAAAACAGACAGTGGGTGGAAATATTGAGTTCCATTAACAACATATATGTTGAGAAAGGATTGTGAATAATAAGCTGGGTGACTATAAGCATTTTGTTGGAAAGCACAGTGGGAACTTTGGCTCAGGGGAGGTGTGATTAGATATGAAGTGTCTAGGCTGGAGCTAGACATCTCACCCTTACCAGGAAGGCAGCTTCATGGGAAGCCTGGCTGAGGAGAATGAAGAGCAGTGTCATGACAGAGAACAGCCCAGGTGCTGTGGCTTTTCCATGTGGCAGAACTGTCCTCCTGCACAGCACATTTGCACAGTCACATTCCCATTTTCAGGTGCAGTTATAGATCATTCAGTCACCATCTACTCTAAGGAAAAAAATATGCAAAAATGCTTATGACAATTTTCTTAATCTGAATCAGTTCCAAATAGTCTTGAAGTAAAATCACAGTGGAAGAAGAAAAAGACAAACATTAAGTTAGTCTTTTAACTAATATGGGATTAGTTTAATTCTTTTACTTCTTATTCAGTTCTTCAATTGATGTAATAAATAGACTGAACTTTAATTTAAGATTTACATTGATTCTATCTTCTGAAGTTACTCTCTTAGAGGTAACTAGATGTCACCAAGCCTAACTGTCCTAGCATGTGTAGCAGAGAGTACTAATTTCTTGTAGTATGTTGTAAAAATCAAATGTAATTTGCAAAATATTTGGCACAAATTTCTTTAAAAGTATACTTTCTATTTTCCATTCCTCATCAATTTGTGCATTTTCAGGAATGATATGTAGTTGGCATACACCAATATAATGCTACACACCTGCTCAGTTGCCTCAGTCATGTCTGACTCTTTGTGACCCTATGGACTGTAGCCCACCAGGCTCCTCTGTCCATGGGAGTCTCCAGCAAGAATATTCAGGTTGCCATGCCCTCTTCCAGGGGATCTTCTGGACTCAGGAATATACCCATGTCTCTTGGGTCTCCTGCATTGCAGACAGATTCTTTACTTCTGAGCTACATGGTGAAGCCCAACATAGTGCTCAGTTCAGTTCAGTACCTCAGTCATTTCCAACTCTTTGAGACCCCATGAACCACAGCACAAAGGTCTCCCTGTCCATCACCAGCTCCCAAAGTCTACCCAAACCAATGTCCACTGAGTCAGTGATGCCATCCACCATCTCATCCCCTGTCATCCCCTTCTCCTCTTGCCTTCAATCTTTCCCAGCATCAGGGTCTTTTCAAATGATTCAGCTCTTCGCATCAGGTGGCCAAAGTATTGGAGTTTCAGCTTCAACATCAGTCCTTCCAATGAACACCCAGGACTGATCTTTAGAATGAACTGGTTGGATCTCCTTGCAGTCCAAGGGACTTTCAAGAGTCTTCTCCAACACCACAGTTCAAAAGCATCAATTCTTTGGCGCTCAGCCTTCTTCACAGTCCAACTCTCATATCCATACATGACAACTGGAAAAACCATAGCCTTGACTAAATGGGCTTTGTTGACAAAGTAATGTCTTCTTTTTAATATGCTGTCTAGGTTGGTCATAACTTTCCTTCCAAGGAGTAAGCGTCTTTTAATTTCATGGCTGCAATCACCACCTGCAGTGATTTGGGAGCCCAGAAAAATAAAGTCAGCCAATGTTTCCACTGTTTCCCCATCTATTTGCCATGAATTGATGGGACTGGATGCCATGATCTTAGTTTTCTGAATGTTGAGCTTTGTGCCAACTTTTTTACTCTCCTCTTTCTTCAAGAGGCTCTTTAGCTCTTCTTCACTTTCTGCCATAAGGGTGGTGCCACCTGCCTATCTGAGGTTATTGATATATCTCCTGGCAATCTTGATTCCAGCTTGTGCTTCCTCCAGCCCAGCATTTCTCATGATGTATTCTGCATATAAGTTAAATAAGCAGGGTGACAATATACATAGTGCTATGTATAGAATATTTGTGGCTGGCAGTATTTGCTTATTTAGTGTCTTATTTTGACCAAACTGTGCTTGTAACATTATTGTTATTAAATAATTGAACATCTATTTGACTGAGTGATAATAAGTGAAAAGTTATCCAGGCATTACCTACAGGAGAATAAGGTTGAGATGGGACAGGTTGTGGAAAATAGAGGAGGTGGACTAACAAGGTTATCATCTAGACTTTTTAGGCTGAATATTGGATTTCTTTAGGCAAGGCAGGGTAATGCTGAATCTTTTTTTTTTTTTTTTAGTAGAAATGTATATAAGTTCAACTTATAATTTATCAAAAAACATGACATTTATGTTGATGCCAAACATAGGAATACGATTTTCTCCAAAGTCTTTTCTAAGACTAAAATTACAAACTCATTTCTCAACATTGACTGTTCTCTAGGCATCAGATTTACTACTGAGATAATAATCTATGTAATAAGAAAGAGAAAGATGAACCAGACACTTCATTTTATTAAGGACATTCAGGTCTATTTAAAGAGATCGGTTGTATACCCTTAAAATGAAATCTCAATCATTATTAAATTATGAATATCATCCATGAAACAGTCTCAAGAATGAACACACAACTCCAGTACTCATTATGGGTATAGAAATATTAGTTCTTTAAGAATGTAGCTCTGGACACATACCCATGGAAATACCCCAGTGACCCTGCTATAACACACACACACACACACACACACACACTGTTCTGATACACTGTTGTTGTTTAGTCACTAAGTTATGTATGACACTTTTGTGGCCCATAGCCTTTTGGAACCCACCAGACTCCTCTGTCCATGGGATTTCCTAGTCAAGAATACTGGAGTGGGTTGCCATTTCCTTCTCTAGGGAGTCTTCCTAACCCAGGGATCGAGCCCAGGGTTTTCTGCATTGGCAGGTGGATTCTTTACCACCGAGTCACCAGGGAAGCCAGCCTCTGGCATATTAGGCAAAAAGTGTTGGTAGTGAAAATGAAAACAATATTGGAGTTTAAAATAGCTGATTTTTCTTGTTCTTAGAAAAAGATATTTTCTCTAGAATCTGTTTATGCTGATACATTCCTCTATCAAAATCATTCTCCTTTCAATCTTCTACTCAAAAAACTAAATATACATATATATATATATAAATGATTAATGTCTGGATTAAATAGACATGATTCCCTACAAAAAATCTCATACAAGAAGAGTTTGCTGTTTCTTTTTGAATTTTTTAAAATACTAATAATGTAAATAGTATTCAAAAAGTGATAGAAAACATAAGTACTTTTTCTTAAAATATAAAAGTGCTTGGCTATTCCTCCCTTGGCTAAAAAAAATTAAAGTGAGCTGAAGGAGCAGAAAAGTAAAACAATGATAATCTCTAAAATGCTTTAGAAAAAATACACTTTTACAATATTTGGAAAAAATATTATAGTATGAGAAATCCTCAGAAGATAAAGCAGATACTTTGTTGGGTCAGTAATTTGTGATTACTTTTATTCCATAGGAAATAAGAGTATCATGCTTTTTAGTGAATTGTGTCACTACTGTTTTTAAAAAATGGAGACTATGGTAAATGTTTCAAAATCTATTCTGCAAACTCCTAAATAAATTTGTGTGGAATAGAAGAACAATTGCACATCTTGTAGCCTACTATGATAAGGGTCAATTTTCATTTTTTTTAACTTCTGAAAAAAATCTAATTGGACATAATTGATACCAAGGTCCTTTAACCAGGAGACATTTAATGAGGGGAGTAGTGATTTTTCATGAGAATAAAGAATCTTGAGCTGTCCAATACAGTAGCAGGCATACACACACACACACACACACACACACACACACACACACACACTCTTCATCATTGCCTATATCTGTTGTTTCCAGAGGCTTGATCAAAACATACAAGTGGCTCACATGGCATGCATGTCTTGATATGCAGTTCAGTATACAGTAGAGATAATACATGTTGTTGTTTTGGTACTTGCCTAAAGTTCTTTGTATCCAAGTAAATTTGCACTAAGCAGATGGTATATCACAGAAGATTTTACAGATATTTAATGATTCAAAAGGAGATGTTAGGAAATAATTTACACCAACAAATTTGAAAGCCTAGTTGAAATGGACAAAACCTTGACAACCAAAACTTACCAAAACAGATGTAAGAAGACCAGAGAATCTGGAGAATCTGGATAATCTCATCTGTTTGAATTTGAACAACAACAAAAACTTCCCTAAATACACCTGTAGACCTGATTGACTTTATAATGAATCTGATTAAATATTTAAGGAGAAAATACTATTTCTATGTAAACTCTTTCAGAAAACAGAGGAGGAAACAAATCTAGACTTATATTCAGAAGCCAGCAGTACAATGACTAAATTTCCCCAGACAAATTTACAAGAATAGCTAATGACTGTTCTATACATCTGTGTCTCTTTTGCTGTCTCGCATACAGGGTTATCATTACCATCTTTCAGTGGGATGGTTTGGGAGAATGGCATTGAAACATGTATAATATCATATATGAAACGAATCGCCAGTCCAGGTTTGATGCATGATACAGGATGCTTGGGGCTGGTGCACTGAGACGACCCAGAGGAATGGTACAGGGAGGGAGGAGTGAGAGGGGTTCAGGATGGGGAACACGTGTATACCTGTGGTGGATTCATGTTGATGTATGGCAAAACCAATACAATATTGTAAGGTAATTAACCTCCAATAAAAATAAATAAATTTATATAAAAAAAAAGAATAGCAAATGACCAAATAATGTATTTGATAAACAGAGAAACACAGTTCTTTATAAAGTTTTAAAAGTGAAATGAATGCACCAGTTTATAAAAAGGGGAAATAACTCATGCCAAGGAGTTTCATTGTAGGAATGCACAGTTGGGTAACATATGAAAAGCAGTCAATGTTAGGAACCGTAATCAAACCTGGATGGCTCAGCAGGCTACATCCAAGGGGTCACATAGAGTAGGACATAACTGATGATAAGGATATATATATATATATATGTATATATATATATATGAAAGTGAAAGTGAAGTCACTCAGTCATGTCCAACTCTTTGCGACCCCATGGACTGTAGCCCACCAGGCTCCTCCGTCCATGGGATTCTCCAGGCAAGAATACTGGAGTGGGTTGCCATTTCCTTCTCCAGGGGATCTTCCTGATCCAGGGATTGAACCCAGGTCTCCTGCATTGCAAGCAGGAGACCTGGGTTCTTTAACCTCTGAAACACCAGGGAAACCCATATATATATATTCATATAAAATCCATTTAAAGAAGACAAATCATATAATTTTCTCAATAGCTGTAGAAAATATACTTCCCCAAACCAAATATTATTCATGATAAAAATGCTACATAAACTGGCATCAGAAGGGAATACTCCTAGTATGATTAAAAGTATCCATGAAACAATCACTTGTGACTTTTCTGATAGGGTTTAATATCATTACATAAAATGATGTTCTTTAGGAAAAACTTTCCCCTCTAGATGAAAGTTTAAATCCTATTTAATTCATTTCTTGTGTTTTAGTTTAGACTTCAAGATATTGATCACAATTTCTTGTTCTTAATTATACTCAACATTAACATTAAAATGAGTATAAAAAGGGCTTTCTTTGTGTCCACATTTTCTTTATTAGGCAATGTTCCAATAGCTTTGGAAATACAGGGAATTAAAACCTATTAGCAATAAACATTGCCCCTTGGGAAATCCATCTCTTGGAAATGTCTTAAATATCTAATTTATCTTTACAAACACTAATTTCAAAATTTCTATAAAATTAAATTCTAAATTCAGCAAACCAAAATGTCTCCTTGTTACATTTAAAACCCACTTCTTAGTATGTTTATCTTCCCTAAAAACCACTCTACTGAAGTGAGTGATCAAGCACGTTATCACCATTACCAGTAGGGTCATTTTCTTATGCTGCAGGGTACTGTAGGTTCATTATAAACCAATTGCTGTCCCTATAAGATAGATTTATTTTTGATAGGATTCCCTCTTTTATAGATACTCATGTGGGAATCATGTAGTTACGACATAATTGCAAGACACTCATTAAATTATGTAGTTTGCTAGTGGTTTATTAAATTAATACCTGGAGGTAGTCTGAACATGTTCAGTGCATCAGAAAAGTGTCAGAAAAAAGAGCACTACCTCCTAATATTTTTCTTAGCCAAAAAACTCAATGGTTTGGTCAGCATTACATACATTTGTTAAAACAGCTAAAAGTTTCAAATTAGTTCTTACTGTAGCGGCACTTAAACAACTGTAAATTAATTTCCCAAGGACTTTTAAAGTACTCAGCCTGAAATCTTTGTATTTTTAGCATTTTTGTTTTGATAATAAGTTTGAATTAAATGGACACATAAGTCATTTTCAGACTCATGAATCATTCAATTTTTCCAATTTGCCTTAAAATTTTTAATATCAAAACAATATAATTGTGAAGTTTTACAATTTACTTTTCAACAGTCTACTTTTGAGACATGAATTTTGAGGAATAACCTGTATCATTTTACTTCTTTGGAACTCAATTTCAGTTATCATTGTCATTTTAAGTAATTTTAAATTCATTTATCAAACCAGGGCTAAAGAAAATAAACAGTTTGGTGCAACTTTTAGATCAAAACATGAGACCACAAATACAGTTACTGGTTCATGGACAGTTTCATTTCCCTCAGTAGCAGTTTTCATGAAGGAAATAGTAATAGATTAGTTGTTCCAAAGATGGAATGAAAACTCATAAAACAGACATAAAGCTCAAAGAAGGGTTGAACAAAAGTGCTAGGAAGGCATCTATGGCCTAAAAATAAAACCCTGAGAGAATCACATTAAATGATAAGTGGAATGGCTCTTGACTACTACCTAATAGCTATATTCCATGTGCATTGCCTAAATTCCATCTGCATTCCTGCATTCTGTCTTGATGATTTGCAGAGCTATGGACATTTATAAAATAAAAACTTTCAGCTTTCCTTGGAGAAAGTACTGACCCACTGCTGACTTTAAGCTTATAATATTGTTATTTATTCATATAGTAAATGGATAGGTGACAAAACTTTCAGCTTAATAACCAATTATCAGAGAAGAAACAAACATTATGCAATGAAAGCCTAACTTTTATTTGTTACTTGCCTGTTTTGGGCTTTGAACTGTCATTTTAAGAGTGGCAAACTTGTCTTATTATTTGGATTACAAAATGGTAAGGAAAATTTGTTGGTTATTGAATTTTTATTTTCCTTTTAATTCTTGGTTCATACATAACTTTGATCATACCTTAAGTTATTTCTTTTAAGTATCTGGAAATGAGAGCCTGAGACAACTTTGGGTGCTTGGATTTTCTAATTAATCTCCAATGATAACAAAAATTGAAATTAAATACAACTAGAAAAGTCACAAGCGATGTGGTGTATAAATATATCTACATCTATATCTATACCTGTATCTATATCACAGAATCAAAGTTGAATTATGTTCTCTGAAAGAGAATTACTATCTTTCAGGATATTTTGATGATATTTTCACAAATATAGACTTAATCATCGGAGAAGGCAGTGGCAACCCACTCCAGTACACTTGCCTGGAAAATCCCATGGATGGAGGAACCTGGTAGGCTGCAGTCCATGGGGTCACAAAGAGTCGGACATGACTGAGCGACTTTACTTTCACTTTTCACTTTCATACACTGGAAAAGGAAATGGCAACCCACTCCAGTGTTCTTGCCTGGAGAATCCCAGGGCAGAGCCTGGTGGGCAGCAGTCTATGGGGTCGCACAGAGTCGGACACAACTGAAGTGACTTAGCAGCAGCAGCAGCAGACTTAATCATGTGTTCTGGTTTAATGAAAGAGCAAGAGGTGACTGAGTTGGAACATTCTGAAAGAGGTAATCAATAATGAAAAAAATGAATTATTCTTTTTTACTTCAGTATCATGTATCTAAACTGCTATATATAATAAAATAAAAATATATGATCTTAATGTGAGTCACTTCTATTAGAATAACTGACATTTAACAAGGAAAATGGGCACAGCAACAGTCAGTTTCCACTAGAGTGAAGCAACCACCTTGTTCATGCCATTGGTTATTGCCTAAGAACTTAGGCAAAGAACTATGTAGTATTAATAGATTATTCTCTGAGAAGGGAACGGCAACCCACTCCAGTATTCTTGCCTGGTGAATCCCATGGACAGAGGAGCCTGGTGGGCTACAGTCCATGAGGTCTCAAAGAGCTGGACACGACTGATGTGACTTAGCATGACAGATTATTCTAGGCTGGTTCTATCTTCAGATGGTTACACATAACAAATAATTATTTTCAAAGAAAGTACCAGAGGCATAAAATTACTCTTTAAGTATCTTTTCTATACCTAATACCTATATATAAATTTATATGTATAGAATGTATCTGAGAAAAGCTTTAAACTACTGATAAAAATAAAAGAATGAAATAAATGGAGAGAATGTATGTTTATGCATCAGATGGTTCAATATTGTTAAGATGTTAATTCTTCTCAATCTGATCTATAGATCCAATGCAATATCAATCCAAATTTCAGTAGGCTATTTTTCAGATACCAATAAACTAATTCTAAACTTTACATGGAAAGAAAGTATTTAGAATAGTCAAGACAATACTAAGGAAGAGGAACAAAGCTGCATGACTCACAGTGCTCTAAAAGTTAATAAAAAGCTACAATAATAGACATAGTATTTTTTTGTGGAAATAAGTTACACAGATAAAGGGAACAGAAGAGAGAACGCAGAAATAGAGCTGCAAAAATGCAGTCAACCAATTTTTTATAGAGGCAAAAATGAAACTCAATAGAGAAAGTAAAGCCTTGAAGGAACAATGATGAAACACTTGCATAGCTGTTTCAAAAATAAAATTTAGCATAGATTATATCTTACATAAAATCCCTCAGTGTGGATCATATATTTATTTATATGTCAAAAAACTATAAAATTTTTAAAGAAAGCATAGGTGAAAGTTTGTGACCTTGGATTTGGTGATGAGTTTTTAGATACAATTATATATTTTTTTATATTGTTTTGCTTTTATTTTATTTATTTTTTTTGTTTACATTTTTGCCAACTTTATTTTTATTTATTTTTTTTACTTTACAATACTGTATTGGTTTTGCCATACATCAACACGAATCCGCCACGGGTGTACATAAGTTGCCACTCCTGAACCCCGCTCCCACCTCCCTCCCCATACCATCCCTCTGGGTTATCCCAGTGCACCAGCCCCAAGCACCCTGTATCCTGCATTGAACCTAGACTGGTGATTCGTTTCTTATATGATAGTATACATGTTGCAGTGACATTCTACCAAATCATCCCGCCCTCTCCCTCTCCCACAGAGTCAAAAAGTCTGTTCTGTACATCTGTGTCTCTTTTGCTGTCTCGCATACAGGGTTATTGTTACCATCTTTCTAAATTGCATATATATGCATTAGTATACTATACTGGTGTTTTTCTTTCTGGCTTACTTCACTCTGTATAATCAGCTCCAGTTTCATCCACCTCATTAAAACTGATTCAAATGTATTTTTTCTGATGGCTGAGTAATACTCCATTGTGTATATGTACCACAGCTTTCTTATCCATTCATCTGCCGATGGACATCTAGGTTGCTTCCATGTCCTGGCTATTATAAACATTGCTGCGATGAACATCGGGGTACACGTGTCTCTTTCAATTCTGGTTTCCTCAGTGTGTATGCCCAGCAGTGGAACTGCTGGGTCATAAGGCAGTTCTATTTCCAGTTTTTTAAGGAATCTTATAAAAGCATAATCCATGAATGAAAAAATTTGCAAGTTGGAATTCATTAAAATTCAAATCCTTTACTCTGTGAAAAATACTGTTAAAATAATGGAAAGATAAGTCACCGCTTGGAGAAATATTTGCAAATCACATATTGGATTTGTATCTAAAATATATGAGATCTTAAAAGTGAACAATAAAAAAATTAAAAATACATAAATGATACCACAGCACAGAAAAATATATGAGTATAAGCATATAAAAATAAATGACATCATTTGGCTTCAGTGCACTGCAAATTCAAATAACTATTTGTCAGTCATTACTATTGGAATTGGACAAATGCAAAAATAATCCTCACAGTATCAACCACTATTGATATAGCAGTCACAATTCTCCATATTTACCCAACTGATTCTAAAACATATGCCCACATAAAAACTTAGTTGTGGATGTTGTGGCAGCCATATTTTTAATTACAAAAAAATGGAAGCAATTAAAGTGACCTTTTAGGACAATCCATTTGAGGTGAAGTCGCTCAGTCGTGTCCGACTCTTTGCGACCCCGTGGACTGTAACCTACTAGGCTTCTCCGCCCATGGGATTCTCCAGGCAAGAATACTGGAGTGGATTGCCATTTCCTTCTCCAGGGGATCTTCCCGACCCAGGGATCGAACCCGGGTCTCCCGCATCAGAGGCAGACGCTTTAACCACTGAGCCACCAGGGAAGCCCAGGACAATCCATAGGATGGACAAATAAGCTGTGGGGGAAAAAAAATAAACAATAGAATATTATCCAGCAAGTAAAAATGCAATAGCATTAGACTGTGGACTCTGTCAACAGATTAGCGATTTCCAGGGGTAAGGGGTAGTGTGTAAGTTGAATGGGTGAAGCATAGGTGATTTTTTTGGAGGTGGTGAAACTGTCACAAGACATTATAATGATGGGTACTCAACACTATGCCTTTGTCAAAACCCATAGAATATTATAGCACACAGACTTGAATTATAGTTTATACACCTTTTAAAAAAGTCTTCTTGGACACAAAAGGATCTCAGAGTAGAATGCATCTGAGACAAATGCATCTTGCTGCAGAGTAGAAGTTTTATATAAAGGCAATGGCACCCCACTCCAGTACTCTTGCCTGGAAAATCCCATGGACGGAGGAGCCTGGTAGGCTGCAGTCCATGGGGTCGCTAAGAGTCAGGCACGACTGAGCGATTTCACTTTCACTTTTCACTTTCATGCATTGGAGAAGGAAATGGCAACCCATTCCAGTATCCTTGCCTGGAGAATCCCAGAGACAGAGGAGCCTAGTGGCTGCCGTCTATGTGGTTGCACAGAGTCGGACATGACTGAAGCGACTTAGCAGCAGTAGCAGCAAGAGGGTAAGCTGAGATGATGCTGACCTAAGTAACTTTAGACTGTGGTGTCCCAAGGACAAAAGAACAAGGTGAAAAAGAAGGGTCCTGAAATGCAAGAACAGGGGGGAAAAAAAAATTAAAAAAAAAACCCAGACCTTTATTTTTCTTCTCTCTCCCATGTTGTAACTATTGAAGAATTTTTAGGCCCCCCAGAGAAGTATTGAGTACAGCACTTTCACAGCATCATCTTTGGGGATTTGAAACAGCTCAACTGGAATTCCATCACCTGCACTAGCTTTGTTCGTAGTGATGCTTCCTAAGGTCCACTTGACTTCACACTCCAGAATGTTGGGCTCTAGGTTGGTGATCAGATCATCACAATTATCTGGGTCATGAAGATCTTTTTTGTATAGTTCTTCTGTGTATTATTGCCACCTCTTCTTAAAATCTTCTGCTTTTGTTGGATCGATAATATTTCTTTCTTTTATTGTACCCATCTTTGAATGAAATGGTCCCTTGGTATCTTTAATTTTCTTGAAGAGATCTCTAGAGTTTCCATTGTACCATTTTCTTGTATTTGCTCTACTCTTTTTTTTTTAAATATAAATTTATATATTTTAATTGGAGGTTAATTACTTTAAAATATTGTATTTGTTTTGCCATACATCAACATGAATCCTCCACAGATATACATGTGTTCCCTATCCTGAACCCCCCCTCCCTCCACTCTCCCTGTACCATCCCTCTGGGTCGACTCAGTGCACCAGCCCCAAGCATCCAGTATCATGCATCGAACCTGGACTGGCGATTCGTTTCATATATGATATTATACACGTGGAAGACTTTCTTATCTCTCCTTGCTATTCTTTGGAATTCTGCATTCAAATGGGTATCTCTTTATTTTCCTTCTTTGCCTTTCCTTTCTCTTCTTTTCACAGCTATTTGTAAGGTCTCCTCAGACAACCATTATGCCCTTTTGCATTTCTTTTTCTTGGGGATGGTCTTGATCCCTGTCTCCTGTACAATGTCACAAAACTCTGTCCATCGTTCTAAAGGCAGGCATAGTTCTTCTATCAGATCTAATCCCTTGAATCTATTTGTCACTTCCACTGTATAATTGTAAGGGATTTGATTTAGGTCATACCTGAGTGGTCTACTGGTTTTCCCTACTTTCTTCAATTTGAGTCTGAATTTGGCAATAAGGAGTTCATGATCTGAGCCACAGTCAGCTCCCTGCCTTGTTTTTGCTGACTGTATAGAGCTTCTCCATCTTTGGCTGCAAAGAATACAATCAATCTGATTTTGGTATTGACCATCTCATGATGTCCATATGTAGAGTCTTCTCTTGTGTTGTTGCAAGAGGGTGTTTGCTATGACTGGTGTGTTCTCTAGGCAAAATTCCATTAGCCTTTGCCCTGCTTCATTCTCTACTCCAAGGCCAAATTTGCCTGATACTCCAGGTGTTTCTTGACTCCCTACTTTTGCATTCCAATCCCCTATAATGAAAAGGACATCTTTTCTTGGTGTTCTAAAAGGTCTTGTAGGTCCTCAAAGAACCATTCAACTTCAGCTTCTTCAGCATTATTGGTCAGGGCATAGATTTGGATTACCATAATATTGAATGGTTTGTCTTGGAAATGAACAGAGATCATTCTGTCGCTTTTGAGATTGCATCCAAGTACTGCATTTCAGTCTTTTGTTTACTATGATGGCTACTCCATTTCTTCTAAGAGATTCTTTCTCACAGTAGTAGATATAATGGTCATCTGAGTTAAATTCACCCATTCCAGTCCATATCAGTTCACTGATTCCTAAAATGTTGATGTTCACTCTTGCCATCTCCTGTTTGACCACTTCCAATTTGCCTTGATTCATGGACCTAACATTCCAGATTCCTATGCAATATTGCTCTGTACAGCATCAGACTTTACCTCATTACCAGTCACATCCACAACTGGGTGTTCTTTTTGCTTTGGCTCCATCCCACCCTTCTCTCTCAAGCTATTTCTCCACTGATTTTCAGTAGCATATTGGGCACCTACCGACCTGTGGGGTTCACTTTCAGTTTCCTATATTTTTGCCTTTTCATACTGTTCATGGGTTTCTCAAGGCAAGAATGCCAAAGTGGTTTGCCATTCCCTTCTCCAGGGGGTCACGTTTTGTCATAACTCTCCACCACAGCTTGTCCATCTTGGGTGGCATTACACAGCGTGGCTTATACTCTACATGTACTTACACTACATGGCATGGCTCATTCAGCTAGACAAGGCTGTGGTCCATGTGATCAGATTGGAAAAGGTCAGTATTCATTCCAATCCCAAAGAAAGGCAATGCCAAAAAATGCTCCAACTACCACACAATTGCACTCATCTCACACGCTAGTAAATTAATGCCCAAAATTCTCCAAGCCAGGCTTCAACAGTACTTGAACCGTGAACTTCCAGATGTTCAAGCTGGTTTTAGGAAAAGCACAGGAACCAGAGATCAAATGTCCAATATCCATTGGATCTTGGAGAAAGCATGAGAGTTCCAGAAAATTATCTATTTCTGCTTTATTGATTATGCCAAAGCCTTTGATTGTGTGGACCACAACAAACCCTGGAAAATTCTGAAAGAGATGGGAATACCAGACCACCTGACCTGCCTCTTGAGAAATCTGTATGCAGGATAGGAAGCAACAGTTAGGACTGGACATGGAACAACAGACTGGTTCCAAATTGGGAAAGGCTGTATATTGTAACCCAGCTTATTTAACTTATATTCAGAGTACATCATAAGATATGCTGGGCTGGATGAAGCACAAGCTTTGATCAAGATTGCTGGGAGAAATATCAATAACCTCAGATATGCAGATGACACCACCCTTATGGCAGAAAGTGAAGAGGAGCTAAAAAGCCTCTTGATGAAAGTGAAAGAGGAGAGCAAAAAAGTTGGCTTAAAGCTCAACATTCATAAAACTAAGATCATAGCATCTGGTCCCATCACTTCCTGGTAAATAGATGGGGAAACAGTGGAAAGAGTGGCAGACTTTATTTTCTTGGGCTCCAAAATCACTGCAGATGGTGACTGCAGCCATGAAATTAAAAGTTGCTTGCTCCTTGGAGAAAAGTTATGACCAACCTGGACAGCATATTAAAAAGCAGAAACATTACTTTGCCAACAAAGTCTGTCTAGTCAAAGCTATGGTTTTTCCAGTAGTCATGTATGGATGTGAGAGCTGGACTATAAAGAGCTGTGCACTGAAGAATTGATGCTTTTTAACTGTGGTGTTGGAGAAGAGTCTTGAGAATCCCCTGGACAGAACCAGTTCATCCTAAAGGAAATCAGTTCTGAATATTCATTGGAAAGACTGATACTGAAGCTGAAGTTCCAATACTTTGTCCACCTGATGCAAAGAGCTGACTCATTGGAAGAGACCCTGATGCTGGCAAAGATTGAAGGCGGGAAGAGAAGGGGACAGCAGAGGATGAGATGGTTGGGTGGCATCACTGACTCAATGGACATGAGACTGAGTAAACGCCAGGAGTTGGTGATAGATAGGGAAGCCTGATGTGCTGCTATACATGGACTCACAAAGAGTCAGACAGGACTGAGCAATTGAACTGAACTGAGCAGTAAAACCTGTGTTCCATCCTGCTCCATTTAAGGAGACGGTATTTGCCTTACTCTTCTCCTACCCAGTATATGTGCCTCATCCTATCAGCAAATCACCTGCAAGATCCCTATCCCTTTCCTTGTACCCCAGCTATAAAAATGGACCAAGAACCCATGTTCAACATTGAGTTGCTCAATGTTGGCTTGTAGTGACTTTCAGGAAGCTGGGGTGCTTGTGGCCAACAAATCTCCCCTCTCCCACTCTAATAAACTGTATTCTCCTTTTATTTTGCCTTGTGTCTGGAAATTCTTTTATAACCTGTGCATGGACCATGACAGAAATGAGTGGGACATATACTAAATGATCATAGAGAATCTTGTAGTGCCCAAAATAAGGAAGTGCTAAAAAAAAATTTTTTTTAAAGCACTGTTATGGAGTTAAGGGGCATGGGACCCAACTGATAGGGCTTCCAGTGGACAAAGTTAGAATAATTTCAGCAACAAAACAAATAATGCATAACTAGATTATAATCCAAGTTGTAAACCAAATATCATTTAGACCATACTGAAAGAAATAAATGATTGAATGAATAAGTAAATGGGGAAGAAAAACAAATACCCTTTGAATAAGAATTCCAAATAACTTTTGTAGATATATTCCCTTCAATGAGATAAAGCATACCATACTTTTTATATGTGAGGTGCTCATAGTGACTTTGTCCCAAAAAATACAATATTGAAAGAGTGGAAAAAAGAATGACTTCACAGTGAAGAAATCTGACAAAAACTACCTCAGTCAGTTGATCAAAGTTACATCTGTAAATTTAAAACTCTCCTAAAATAAGAAGCAAATAGAGATGCCACCAATTTCTCTTTCTCCTATCTTCTCCCTGTGCCTGGTGAAGGATATTCAGATGCAGATCTTCCATATCAGCATGACTGTAGTGGAGATACAATTGATGTTCATGACTTCTTTTGTAAGGCATTACCTGAAACTGTACTCTCATTTTTAACTGCTTGATTTAATCTTCATGGAACAATCCCTCAGGTAGAACTTTGGCCTAAGTACAATACCTGATTAAACAAGATCTGCACTGTAGGGGTTCTTACCCTTGAGCTGTCTGGAGCTCAACCCCTTTATTATTTCTTTTTTAATATAAATTTATTTTTAAAGTCAGAGTGAAGTCTCACTGGCCATTTACTTTCTTCAAATCATAAACTATCATAAGTGGGGCTAGGAGGGAATCTATTAGATAATAAATGGATCCTGTTCTAAACTGCTACATTTGAATTTATTATACTACAGTAAAAACTTTAATGCCATTCAAGTTATGTCATACTATTATTCAAATTAAGTATGCATCTTTCAATAGAGTTTATAAGAACTGTGATTTTCTATTTAAATATATTTCTTATTTAAGACTAATGAAAATAAAATGCTATTATCTCAACTTCTAGATTGTTTTTGTTGTTGTTTAGTCACTCAGTCATGTCTGATAAAATTTGCCATCCCATGGACTATAGCCCACCAGGCTCCTCTGTCCATGGGATTTCCCAGGCAAGAAAATTGGAGTGGGTTGCCATTTCCTTCTCCAGGGATTTTTCCTGACCCAGAGATTGAACCCCTTGTCTCCTGAATTGTAGGCAGATTCTTTACCACTGAGCCACTGGGAAAGCCCAGACTTCTAGATTGCAAATTACCAAATGTTAGGACTCGTGTGCCAGAAGTATGCTGGGAGAACACGTCTTTCACATTTCTAGGATGTAATTTCCTTAAATACGACTAACCCACTGTGAAAGTTACTCAGTCGTATCCAACTCTTTGTGAACCCATGGATAATACAGTTCATGGAATTCTCCGGGCCAGAAAACTGGTGTGGGTAGCCTTTCCCTTCTCCAGGGGATCTTCCCAACCCAGGAACTGAACCCAGGTCTCCTGCTTTGCAGGCAGTTTCTTTACCACCTGAGCCAAGAGGGAAGCCCAAGAACACTGGAGTGGGTAGAATATCCCTTCTCCAGCAGATCTTCCCGACCCAGGAATCGAACTGGGGTCTCCGGCATTGAAGGCGAATTCTTTACCAACTGAGCTATCAGGGAAGCCCTGCTAGCCCATTGTCCCATCTTTATTCTTTCATACACAGGTAGAATGAATTATTTGATCGCTGAATGTTGGAAATAACTGGCATGTGTAACTCAGCTCTCTCCATCCTCCTACCTTCCAGGAGTTTGACACATATAGAAAAGATTCATTCTTATCAACTCAAGTTTAACAGAGACAGATGTTTATGTAGAGAGCTTAGTCATTGACCACTGGTACCTAAGTATATAGGGAAGTTTATCTAATTTTAGGTTTCAACATTAGCATATTTATTTTTTGTATGTCTAAACTTCATTCTCTAATATCAGCATTTTAAATAAAATAAATGATAGTTAGTTTCCCATTTTGTCAATATCAATTGATTCTAAACCAAGATAAGGAACAAAGGTGTGATATTAATCATGCCTTCAGACTAGGGGGAAAAAATGAATTTGTGCTCCTTCATTTTTTAAATGTATTTTTAGTTATCCTGTTCTTTAGAAATTAGGTCCTGCTGTTAGGTGACTTACATTGTGTTTTGTGGTAGCTGGAAGGCACAACAGACCATGATCTATGGCTGAATTTGTTCAGCCAGTGACTGCCCAGACACAAGAAGGAAGATTCTCTCCTCTCTGATCTTCATGCCATCTTTCAGGTCTAGAGCCAGGGAGGAGAAGACAGAAAATTTGTGGTGCTTCTCTCCATTCCAGTATGCCAAGAGACCAGAGACATAGAAAAATTCACTCGGAGGGCACTGTTTAGACAGGATTTGTTCCCTTCTGATAGTCTGGGCCTTTAACTCATACTCACATTTTTATTTGTATCAGAGTGAAGAGGGGAAAAAAGGCCTGCACTTATTACCCATAAGAGATCCCAGTAAGCTCTGCGTTCTCATTCACACACTGCAGGTCTAGCAGGGTGACCCGCTGGGGAAAGGCTGCTTTCTGGGGAGATGTAGATGAGATGGAGTTAAAAATGAAGAGAAAGCAAGAAATACTTCAGCTGCCGTGTATGTACTCAGTCATGTCCGACTCTTTGCACTCCATGCACTGTAGCCCGTCAGGCTCTTCTGTCCGTGGGGTTCTTCAGGCAAGAATACTGGAGTCGGTTGCCATTTCCTTCTCCAGAGAATCTTCCCAACCCAGGAATCAAACCCTCACCACCTGTATTGGCAGGTGATTCTTTACCACTGTGCCACCTGGAAAGCCCACTTCAGCTGCTACCTTCACAGAATCCTCTCCTTTCCCTCACCGCATTTTACTTACGTTAAAACAAATTGCTATTTTTTTTTTTTTTATAAAACCTGATCATAATCATGGCCTAAGACTTCTCAGTGAAGGTGGGGGGCTGCAAGGGAATGGAGCATTGAAACAATTAGAAGAGTAAGGAAGCCCTCTAGTCAGACTGACACCATTTTACTTTTCTTATCTCTATCAGGCATTTATAAACAGACATTTAAGATTCTGTTGACTGGATGACAATTTGCCTAAAAATTCCCATTTTATCCCTAAAAAAGTCAATTAGTACCTACTAATTGTTTTTAGCACATTTTAAAATTTCTTAAGTGTTCTTTTTTGGAAGATAGATTAATAGTCACCTTAAATATAGAGGATTTTTCTTGTTTCTTAACAACTAAAGTGTAGGAGGAAATAATTATGGTAGTAGATATTGGTTTTTTTTTTTTTTTGCAATTAACCTTTAGCTAAAACATTCTGAATATATTTATTTTAAATTAATTGTGGGGCAGCAGTTATATTTTGACCAAAAGTTTAATATATGACTTATATTTGGGCTTATCAGTATACACACTTCCTGCATTCATAATTAGTAATATTTAAAATGCATGTAGTCATAATCCTTTGTATATACTTCATATTAATATTCATTTTTGCTAGATCCACAAAGCTGAGTCTTTCTTAACACATTTATAATAATTGTTTTGATCCTTACTTTGTCATTAAGGCCTGTGTGATGGCCTGTACATTCTTATCCTCTCACAACAAACCTAAGAAAATATTTTATCATTATTTTCATTTTACAGGTTGAAAGATTATAGATAAACTCTGAACAGCCATCTCTGTGTATTCACCCTCCCTCAGAAACTTCCAGAAACTATGGAGCCTGGTGAGCAACTCATGCTCTACATTCCCCACCTTGCAAAATTCCAACCTCTGTATCAATCTGTCTAATCCAGAACCCAAGACTCTTTTCTCTGCCAAATCTGAACTCTTTTCCTCTTTTTGGACTCTCCTAACTGTGCTCTCTTGGAGAAGGAAATGGCAACTCACTTTCCAGTGTTCTTGCCTGGAGAATCCCAGGGACGGGGGAGCCTGGTGGGCTGCCGTCTACGGGGCTGCACAGAGTCGGACACGACTGAAGTGACTTAGCAGCAGCAACTGTGCTCTCTGGAGAAGGCAATGACACCCCACTCCAGTGCTCTTGCCTGGAAAATCCCATGGACGGAGGAGCCTGGTAGGCTGTAGTCCATGGGGTCTCGAAGAGTCAGACACGACTGAGCGACTTCACTTTCACTTTCCACTTTCATGCATTGGAGAAGAAAATGTCAACCGACTCCAGTGTTCTTGCCTGGAGAATCCCAGGGACGGCGGAGCCTGGTAGGCTGCCGTCTACGGGGCTGCACAGAGTCGGACACGACTGAAGCGACTTAGCAGCAGCAGCAGCAACTGTGCTCTCTGATGCTTCTTGTATGCTCAGTCTCTTGACTTAAGCTCTTTCCCATTTGTGGGCATAGCTGAAATTCAACTCTTCTATACCTCTCTCCTCTCCTTCCCAGTGTTGTTGAACAGTCTCTGTGGATCTTTCTCCCTGTACAAAGTGGATGCTCCATTAGCTACAGTATTCCTCTCTTTTCCTTGTCTCATAAGAATATGGAATATCTTGTAGAAAACTAGGTCAGGCTTTAGAAATGTACTTGAATAAAGTTTGAACAACCATAGGAAAATACAAAGTGTCCACTCCTGATTATAAATGCCCCCATAATGAAGTAGAATTTGTCACAGTTCTTGAGTTTTACATTTCTGTCATTCCAAACTTGCAATGAATGGTATTTTTCCAATTCTCATAAAGACACTTTGGACCAGGCTGGATGAATACTCACCTTCATCCTAACTACTGTGAACAGGGTACTTGATTGTTGAATCCTTGTACATTTGTCTGGAGCTCCATGCATAGAGGATCTCTCAGTTCAGTTCAGTTGCTCAGCGGTGTGACTGCAACCCCATGGCCTGCAGCACACTAGGCTTCCCTGTCCATCACCAACTCCAAGAGCTTGCTCAAATTCATGTCCATCAAGTTGGTGATGCCATCCAACCATCTCATCCTCTGTTGTCCCCTCCTCCTCTTCTGGGTAGGAATAAACAGATAGCTCACTAGCTGCTTGGTACTAAATGAGCACAGAGGAATTGCCAACTTTTATCTAACCGTTTATATTTCCTTTCTAATTCTTAGCCAAAGATCTTACTTCCTCTATCATTGAGGACATCTATACATTAGGGGAGAGATGTCATAAAGCTCTCTTCACTAGAATTAAAAACCATTTCCAATTGTTGCCATATTTATTACTTGTCATTGCTGTATAACAATCACAAATTTAGCCTCTTGAGATGATACTCATTTATCAGTATCTGTTCCTGTAGGACAGAAGTCCAGCACAGCATGGTTAGATTCTCTGATAAGGATCTAAGGAGGCTGAAATCAAGGTGTCAGCTGCGTCTACTGTTCTCATCTGGGACTCTGGCTCCTGTTCCACAATCACTGGTTATTAGCAGAATTCACTCCCTTCTAACATTTTCCACGGGGTCCTCTCCATCTTCAAGTAGGCAATAGTGGGTCCTTTTCACACTTAGAATCTCTTTGATATCCCCTTCTATTACATCTCCCTGATTTCTTTTTTTTTTTTTTTTTGGAGGGGGGGGCTTTCTCATCTTCCTTTCGAAGATGACATACAGATGGGTGCTCAACTGCTAACTCGTGTCTGACTCTTTGCAGCTCCATGGCCTGTAGCCTGCTAGGCTCCTCTGTCCATGGCATTCCCCAGGAAAGAATAGGAGTAGGTTGCCATTTCCTTGTCCAGAGTATCTTCTGGACCCAGGGGTTGAACCCATGTCTCCTGCACTGCAGGTAGATTCTTTACCGCTGAGCCACCAAGGAAGTCTGACATAGATAATCTATATAGTTATATAATCTGGGAAACTTTTCTCTTTTAAGGCCAGTGGATTAGTAACTTTCATTACATATTAAAAGTTTCTTGTATAATGTAACATACTGTAATTATGGGAGTGGCATTCGGTGTGTAGATAAGGGGCAAAATCCTGCCTATCACACTAAAATATGAAAGGGTGTCCTCAATAGGAAAAAAATGATTTTGTGAACTAAGCATATAGTCAAATTGATAAAAAAAGATAGCATGCAAAACTAAAGGACACTTGCTCCTTGGAATAAAAGTTATGACAAATGATAACAGCATAATAAAAAGCAGAGACATCTGCTGACAAAGGTCCATATAGTCAAAGGTATGGATTTTATAATAGTCATATGTGGATGTGAGAGTTGGACCATAAAGAAGGCTGAGCATCAAAGATTTGAGGCCTTTGAACTGTGGTGCTGAAGACTCTTTAAGAGTCCCTTGGACAGTTAGGAGATCAAACCAGTCAATCCTAAAGGAAATCAACACTGAATATTCATTGGAAGGACTGATGCTGAAGCTGAATCTCCAATACTTTGGCCACTTGGTGTGAAGAGCCGACTCATTGGAAAAGACCCTGATTCTGGGAAAGGTTGAGGGCATGAGGAGAAGGGGGCAACAGAAGATGAGATAGTTGTATGGCATCACTGGCTCAATGGACAGGAGTTTGAGCAAACAGAGAGATAGTGAAGGACAAGGAAGCCTGGCATCTGTAGTTCATGGGGGTCACAAAAAGTCAAACACTTAATGAGTGAACAACAATAAAGCATGAAAAATATAATAGCTGCCCTGGAGCAAATAAAGTTGGGGAGACTACTGTTTGTAGACTGTACTCACCTTCCCTTTGGACTTTTCAAAATTATCACCCACATGAAGCATAAAGCCTATCTGAAATTCCCTCTCTTTCTTTCTCTCTCTTCCCACCTCCCTCTTCCCCTTTCTCTAATCTCTCTTTCATGATCAGACTTATTTTAGAGGAAACTAGGCATCAAGTTAATGTTTATTAATGTCATTCATTTATTTATTCAATGAATATATCTTATTATTTTAATTTAGGCTTTCTTTGTGTGTTTTTCAAAAGCATTACTACTAGGTTTTCAGAAGCTTTACAAGAAATTGATCACTACTTGGAATTCCCATCTTTCCAGCCCTCAGATTTTACTTTCCTAATAAACAAGGCCATGTACTAGCTATCCCCCAAAATACTTAAAATATGCACATCTTCATGATTTCAGCAAACTTATCGGATCAGTTTCTTAGTGCTAAGACTAAATTTAAGGGAATCTGCATTGGAATCACCTCCAGGTTTCAGATTGCTTTTCTGAAGGGTTTTATAGCTAGAATCGTATAGATTATGTTTGTAAGGGATGTGAGAGAGTAAATGAACTTCTCTTGATTACATTTCATATTTTTACATTTTTTAATAGTATAAGCTGAAAAGAGCAGATGTATTCAACTAACAATCTATTAAAATAAACATATGTAAGTGTCCTAAATATAGAGACTAATAACAGGTGTCAAAAGAAAAAAAATATATAGTGGACTTCCTTAAAATTAGAAACCTTGTGCCTCCAAAGCACAATTAGAAAAGTGAAACACACACACACACACACACACAGAAAGGGAGAAAATATATCCAAGCAAAGCACCCCATAAGAAGGCATTCTTAGTGCCTCAGTGGTAAAGAATCTGCCTGCCAACACAGGAGGCATAGGTTCAATCCAGAGAGGCTCCACAGAACACTGAAGCCTCCATAAACCAGAGCCTGTGATCTGTAACAAGAGAAGCTATTGCAATGAGACGCCTTCTCACCACAACTAGAGGGTAGCCCTGCTTGCCACAACTAGAGAAAAACCCACGCAGTGACAAAGACCCAGTACAGACAAAAGTAGCAATAAAATAACTAAATTAAATATATAACAGGTAGGGGATTTGTATATCACTGTTTCCATTTCTGTTTCTGGCATATTTGTTCTGAGCAGTAGAGGAGATGTTACTTAGACCTTAGCTCTATGCTCCTATACATTCAATCAGGGAGATATAACTTAGGTAAAAACACAGGTAATGAAACCGAAAAACCCATTTCCTATATTTGGTTTCCTTATGTCTTTATGCTTCATAATAATTCTGAGGAACACAGATGGGCAATACAGCATTATATTATTTCTGAGTTCTCTGATAATGCCAACATTATAACAAGACTTCCAACAATTACCTGTCAGTTGTGGAATCACTAGTAATTTTTGAGGGGAATTTTTTCAAATCATTATAAACATAATATTCATGCACATCTTTTAGCATGAACCAAACTACAGAGGTAGAAGAGCAACAAAAATTAAAGAGGTGAACAATTTTAATGAGCCTTGACCTTATTCTCTCTAAAGCTTCATAGAAAAGATATTCATAGAACTTAAAAAAGATATTTATAAAACATAATTGGAGGTTATGTACCATACAATTGCACAGTCATATTTCCAATTATTCTAATATGCATCTATTTTTATCAGATTTATATTTATATGTATATAAGTAGATGTTATATTTATGCTTGTACCCTGTATATATGTGCATCCATATATATATGTGTGTATATATATATGCTTTATACCATATGCCACATTAGCTTAACTGTCCTTACAGAAATACATTTTCTTTTAACTCAGCAATTATTTATCTTCATTAAAACAAATAGCCATTTGAAATAACTCACTGCATTTACTTCCTGATAATGATTCTGTTATCCCTAATATTTTTTTGTTATCCCTAATATTTTACAATGTATCCTATATTAATTTGAAAGTGATTTTTTTCTTACAGCAAGATGAATATTTGTTTCCAAAGATAAGCTAATTTTCTAATTTTCAAAACATATTTGCCATAATTGCAGGAATGTTTTCCAAAGACTACTTTCACAAATCATGGTTGACCTTTGTGGTGTGTATTATACAGAAACTTTAAAATTCAAAGGTCAGAACCAAATTCAAATCAGCTTATTCAAGCCACGTAAAGAAAGAATTTGATCATACTTTTGGCTGTTAGGACTAGAGTTATGGTATGACTTGTATGCTAATTTTTGGCTCTGGTGTATTGACCTTATTTTTCAGGCTATCTTCAATAAGAGGTGAATGTTGCCCAATATTTGTTCTAGTCTCAAATAGCCTAAATGCCTAGAAGGGAGAAGTTCTTTCCTATATTTAAGACAGACATACAGACGTTACAGGGAAGGCCTTTTGCCTAGCTTTGATGACATTCTTTCCTTCATGCTAACAGCAAGGCCAGTGTGGATGAGCTGTGAAAACAGAAGGCACTTCTGTCTGGTGGATATGGTTTGAGTTTGGGTCAAACAAGAAGGTCTCTGAAAGAAGGGGGCAGGTGCATTCAGAAAAGTCATTTGAAGTCATCATAGCAGTCAGATGGCACTGAATCGACATCTACTAGAGCACATGTTTCATTGTCTTCACTCTCTTTTATCTTCAGTTTTTAAGTGTCAAAAAAATTATTTTCCCTTTCACAACACATTGCTTCAGAAGTGTTATGAAGGGAATGAAAAGATCTGGGAAAAAGGTCCAGCTTGATTGGGGACTGAGAGACTTTTTTGAAACAAGGGGTTTAATGTGGGATTTAATAATATGAAGAATATTTGAAGAACAAAACAGACCTAGTAAATCAAATCCAGGAAACATGATATGACTAACCCTCATGGGGCTGTTCGTATAACCATGAATATATTGATTGGACAGCACAATTTAATTAGCAGAATGAACTGAGGATTGCAGGGAATTTTTCTATGATTAGAATGACAGACAGATAGCTGCAATTGTCAGGTTAGAAATCAAATCTTGACCCCATGAGATCCACTTTACTCCTTAGAACATGTCTAGGGATTCTGCATATGCTGGGTAACATAGATGGTTACAAGACATAATCGAAATTTCAAAGGGTAAATAATACTTATCCATTATTATGTACCTTTAAGTAAGGATTTGTTAAGAAGAGGTGGCAAGAATACACAGATGAACTGTACAAAAAAGATCTTCACGACCCAGATAATCATGATGATGTGATCACTAATCTAGAGCCAGACATCTTGGAATGTGAAGTCAAGTGGGCCTTAGAAAGTATCACTACAAACAAAGCTAGTGGAGGTGATGGAATTCCAGTTGAGCTGTTTCAAATCCTGAAAGATGATGCTGTGAAAGTGCTGCACTCAATCTGCCAGCAAATTTGGAAAACTCAGCAGTGGCCACAGGACTGGAAAAGGTCAGTTTTCATTCCAATTCCAAAGAAAGGCAATGCCAAAGAATGCTCCAACTACCGCACAATTGCACTCATCTCACATGCTAGTAAAGTAATGCTCAAAATCCTCCAAGCCAGGCTTCAGCAATA
>SJYT01019218.1:78128-123584 GCA_006410635.1 Cephalophus harveyi | reverse complement strand
TGCCAACAAAGGTCCATCTAGTCAAGGCTATGGTTTTTCCTGTGGTCATGTATGGATGTGAGAGTTGGACTGTGAAGAAAGCTGAGTGCCGAAGAATTGATGCTTTTGAATTGTGGTGTTGGAGAAGACTCTTAGTCTCTTGGACTTCAGGGAGATCCAAGCAGTCCATCCTAAAGGAAATCAGACCTGAATGTTCATTGGAATACTGATGTGGAGGCTGGAGCTCCAACACTTTGGCCACCTGATGTGAAGGACTGACTCATTTGAAAGACCTGGTGCTGGGAGGGATTGAAGGCGGGAGTAGAAGAGGACGACAGAGGATGAGATGGTTGGATGGCATCACTGACGTGATGGACATGAGTTTGAGCAAGCTCTGGGAGTTGACGATGGACAGGGAGGCCTGGTGTGCTGCAGTCCATGGGGTCGCAAAGAGTCGGATGTGACTGAGCGACTGAACTGAACTGATGATGCATGACATCATCACTGGGGGAAGTGCTG
This sequence comes from Cephalophus harveyi, assembly GCA_006410635.1. NCBI lineage: Eukaryota > Metazoa > Chordata > Mammalia > Artiodactyla > Bovidae > Cephalophus > Cephalophus harveyi. The sequence goes on along the minus strand of SJYT01019218.1, from coordinate 123,086 downwards.
AAGGGGCACACAGGATCTTGCTGTATTTTTCTTATAACTTCACATGAATAAAATTATCTCAAAGACTTTAATTTAGAAAATTTAATGTTTTCAGTAGGTTGTTCCCATTATATCTAAAGCAGGTAATAGTTTCTCATATTGCTGCTTTTTGTTTCTTTTCAGTCTATACATATGGATGCCACTTTATATACTGAAAGTGATGCTCATGTGAGTATATTTTGTTTTCAACATTGCTGTCTTTTCCAATGTTCAAAGGCTTGGAAATATATTTTTATAAATTTACTGGAACATGTATAGTTTAAAAATCTAATGTTTGGGGTGTTCATATGATCAATGAATTTTATATGCAATTGTTAAGATTATAGCACTTTAGGGAGAAAGAGCTACATAGATGCTATTTACATTGTAGCATCTTGTCAAATCAAGACATGAATAAGCCTTTTTCTATCAATGTCAAACAAAACATAGTATATATATTCTGTTATGCAAGTAAAACATAATGCAATTGATGCAACAATCAAGTTAGTCAATTTTAAAATATCCAGCATATCAATTTTATCCAGTGCTATCACTTTTAATCATATTTCTTATAAATTGTTTAAGTATATTCCTGTTCTACATTTTGCCTGAATCTCTACAGTTGTCAGGAAAGGATTCTGACTGGTTATTCTTTATGTGAGAAAAGAAACAAACACAACCCATAAAATCTATCAGAATTCAAAAATGATCTTAAATTGCTTCATTAATATGCTGACATTGCTTAAGGCATATAGAATTTCTGTTGAGTTGCTGGTCCATTCTCTCTAAATTGGTTACTAAAACCAGGACACAAATCCCTGACATCTTCTCTTCGTGGAAAACAAACTCTGTGTTGTGTGTATTCACAACAATGAGTCTTCTATTATTCCTTAATTAGAACTTCTCCAAAACAGAAGGTTTACCCTACCAAGACCCTACCAAGACTTCTTCAGCATTTCTTCTATAGCCAGAAATTAGGGGAGAGGGGGGACAGGTATCTATCAATCCTTGGATACAGTGCTGCTGCGCTAGAAACAGTCTCCTCTTTTGGCTTCAACACGTTTTCCATTTTTCTTTGCATTTTCTTCAAAGTAGAAAGCAGTCAATTAACCGCCAACACTCAGAATCCTGAAATTGCTGTTTTTGTAAGAAGATAACCTTGCTGCTCCTGGGGTTGTAGCCAGCAAGAAGCTGAGACCAAAATTTAGATTTAAACCCTGACTCAGCCACTTTCTAGCTTTGTTGCCTTGGAAGACACTAAATACTTCTGAACCTCAGTTTTATTATTTATATTTTGCTTGCTTATTTTATTGACATGGCGACAGTATTTACCCTTTCAATCCAGAGCAGTGGCTGTGGGAGGATAAGGAGTATTCCCAGTGCCAGCCAGGTGGCTGTGTCCTTTCCTTCCTTCCCTCCTTCATTCATTCAGTAAGCAATTGCCAAGTCCCTGCAGAGCTCCAGGCACTACGCATGGCATTGAGAACAAGAAATCAGACAGTCTCTGTCAAATCCCCCACATGCTCATTAAATACTTTGGTTTGAAGTTTAGGTTTTTGTTAAAGTAATCATCTTGGGAAATGTATTTTTATGGGACCTGAAAAGTACCTTTCTGATTGGGCCAGCCTGTGCATAGGCCATACTCCTGCTTTGATTTTTCTAAGAAATTTCTTGGAATCCTGTGTGCCACCGGAACTTGCAGGAATAGTATGATTAGCAGCTACCAATATTTAAAATGTTAACCATACAGCCTGATGCAAAAAAATTCTTCCATATGCACCATCTATATTCATGTTTTGAGAGTTCCAGGTCAATATTATCACCCCTTTAGACAGAGGAAATGTGCTTAGTGGGAAAAAGTGGCGTATTATTTCTACATTTTCTAGTTTTATGTTCTTTCTTCTGCACAGTATCCCCATCTTTCCTGACTGTTTTTTGTTCTCAGTTTGTTTTTGTTTTGATTTCAAAGCCAAAAAAGAAAAGAAAAATAAGTGAAGCTTTTTCCTATGTAAAACGTCTTAGGAGTATTGTGTTTCTTTATAAAATAGTTGGATTGAGTTTTTACAAAATCAGAATTGCATCTGTGTGAAACTGAAATAATGGGAAAATAATTGTTTTCAAAAATGATTCTTTGTAATTCTATTTTAGCCCAATTGCAAAGTAACAGCGATGCAGTGCTTTCTCCTGGAGTTACGTGTTATTTTACACGAGTCCAAAAATGCCACCATTTATGAAATAATAGAAAATCTTACCATGCTAGCAAACAGCAATTTATCTTCTGTTGAGGTGAGTTATCTAGTAGTTGTCCAGAGTTGCATCGGATGCTTTTGGATTGACTGGGGGCAATCATTAGCTGGATGGGAATGGACAAGGAGACCCTTGGAGGGAGCACTTGGGAAAAGGAGTTAATTCCAGCAGAATGGCTGCCAGAAGCTGCACCATCTTTCCTGTGCACACAATCCTAAACTTTTTCTTGATTTATTCATTCAACAAACATTTCATACATGCTCCACAGTGTGTGCCTCAGTGCACCAGGGGTGTGCTGAAATGTGTTGAAATGACAAAGGTTAACTAGACAAAGAGGTCACTGATCTCAAGGTGTTGATCACCAGGTATAGTTACATAACTGTTAAGCATGTGTATGTATGTGTGTGTTAGTCACTCCGTCCTGTCCAGCTGTTTGTGACCCTGTGGACTATAAGCCACCAGGCTCCTCTGTCCATGGAATTCTGCAGGCAAGAATACTGGAGTGGATTGCCATTTCCTTCTCTAGGGGATCTTCCCAACCCAGGGATCGAACCTGGATCTCCTGCATGCAGGCAGATTCTTTATGTCTGAGCCAACAGGGAAGATTCTTTATGTCTGATGCCCAATTGTTGAGCATCCATAGAGTAATACTTGGGTTATTACTGTGTGCCAGATACTGTTCTTCCAGGGTCAGATGGTAACTTGTTGAATTCTTGCAATCAATCTGTGAGATATGGTTATCATTGTTTCTGTTTTGAGGTTTAAAAAATAGGGGCTCTGGGAGCTTGCATCTCTCTCTCCAGTTCATGCAGTTAGTAAAATGAGGAGCCAGGAATCCCCGAGCAATTTTTCTCCAGAGTCTACCTTCTTATCTACTCAAAGGATAAATGTTGCAAAAAGATAATCATAAAAATCTGAATACTTGCAGTATAAGGTATACTCCTAGGTAGCAAGAGCAATATAGGGCTCCTGGAGAGCAAATGCCAGGGACCCCTATGCTAGGCTGGAGCATCAGCTGTGCAAGGCCTTGAAGTACAGACGATTATGACTTGCATGGCGAAACACTTGTGGCCAAAGGAAAGTGGACAGAAAAAGTTTCATCAACAAAGCCATCATCATAATTTGTTCACTTAACAAATACGCTTTGGGACCCATTGTAGGCCCTCAGGATAACAGAAGTTAAAACAAACATACTGTTCCTGCTCTTACAAAAGGAGGAAACATGTAGTAATCAATAAGCAAATAAACAGTAGGTCAGGTGTTTATTAATAACTGTAGTGGCCACAAAAGAGGCAGGTAAGGGGACTGAGACTCTAGAGAAGGTTTGCTTACAAAGCTGACAATTGGCAAAAACATGAGAGAGAATGAGCTTCAAGGATGCCATGGGGAAGTATCTTCAGTCAGAGGCAACTGAAAGAGCAGAGACCCTGAGCTAGTGTGGCTGGACACCGCTGATTTTCCCTAAAGTACCAAGCTGCTTTGGGTCCTTATTTCAATGTCACCATCTCACAGCAATGTCACTTCTTCACAACTGCAATCCCGCCCCACCTCAGCATGCCTCACCCCCCTCTCTATATGTGCCACCATCTTAAATGCTATATATTTTACTTGCTGGATATTGTCTGATTTTTCCTACTAGAATTTCAGCTTCAGGGGGGCAGATGTTTTGTTTCCATTTTTTTGTTTGTTTTTAGTGCTCTATCCCAACTCCTAGAACAATGCTTGACATGTACTAGAATTCTGATCTATTTCTGAAATGAATATATTAATATTTAAAATACTCTTGTGATATGTTATCTCTCTGTTATTGTTGGAAAGGCTGAGCCATGCAACAGATAATTCATAGCAAATGTTGATGGGGAACTCTTTAATGTGCATTTTTATAGTCCCCCTCATCATGACATAGTGTGGCCCGAATGCACAGTCAGAGGACCTGGACGTGGAGAATTTCACTGATTGTGTCAACTAAATGAGTCATTTACTATCTCTGCCTTCCTATCTGACATGATTACTTTCAGAATCAAATAGGACAGCATTATATGGAATATGACAGCACCTGGCAGAGGGTATGTGCTTGATAAACGTTGGTGAATTTGAATTTTAAATGCTTAATGGATGGAAAACTCTCATTTTGATTTTTCCTGAAACAGCTTTCACAGTTGAGATGATCCCTGGAGAGTTTGTTTTGTAGATTGCTACACTTGTAGAAACTGTGTTTAAAGTACAATAATTCATGGTATTCATCAAAATAGTTCAAATTAACCAATAATAATTGGGTGAATATCATGTGCCAGGCCCTATGCGAAGCAACAATACATAGCCTTGACTTCCTGGAAGAGCCTAGAGCAAACAGTGGTCTGAGAAGCATAAAGCTCCTTAATATCAGCCTAACACATGACGTGATATGAGAGAGAGCCTAAATACGGAGTTCTAAGAATGAAGAGATGGGACGTTTAGTCCAGCCTCAGGAGCTCCCAGGTTCAGAAAAGCCTTCCCAGTGGAGACAGCTCCTGAGTGATCTTAAGTGTGACTGGTTGCAGCTAAAATAGAAATGTGGAAGGAAGAGAGAAAAACAAAGACAGCAAAATGCTTAATAGGTTGATGTAGGTATGGGACCAAAAGGCATAAGCCCAGTGTTCCTAGGGCTGAATCTTTGAGCTGTGGAAAAAGTGAAAGAAATAGGTAAGGAACAGCTCAAGGAGAGCCGGCATGCCATGCAGGGGACCAGGGACTTCATGCTAGGGTAGACGACCAGAAACTACTGAAGGCCTCTAAGCAAGAAGTTTGTGGTTCAATAGAGCTTTTCTTTTCGATTATGTTTTTCCCTGTCCTTAATTCACTGTAGGAAAAAATCAGTCCTTACTCTCCAGTTCTCTTTTCCCTTAGTTCTTCCTAATGTAGCAATTAATCTGCCAAATATTTTATGTCTAGACACCTCACCATGTAGTTCAAATGATATGATATTCACAGGAAAGGCACATTTTAGATTTTCCAATCTAATCCTTTCTTTTTATTTGCAGAATAAAACAGAATTGGGATGCAAAGAATGTGAGGAACTGGAGGAAAAAAGTATCAAAGAATTTTTGAAGAGTTTTGTACATATTGTGCAAATGTTCATCAACACTTCTTGATTGCAGCTAATCCTTTTCCACGTTTCTATTATTAACAAACATCTTTCCACAGCTTAGAGGCCACAAAGCACTCAGCATTTCAAATTTGCTGCCAAAACAAATTCTCCTGGCAAGACGATGCTCAGGATCTTGGTTGGGATGGACTCATAACGGTAAAAGTTGAAACATTGCAATGAGACCACATTGTCTGCCAAGGATGGACTTATTTTGTTCTTTTATTTTTTATTTATTACTGGAATTGTACATATCTGTAGCATAATGTAAAATGTTGAATAAAATTGTGTACATATTTTATCCTTTGAAATTGCACTGATATTTTACATCTTATAAGAAAATAGAGGGTGTTTGGTTCAAGGGTGACAGTGAAATTATTTAACAACTTGTACCACTTGGTACTACAGCTATAGGCATAGAGGATGCCCCAACCAATGTGGAAATTGACTACGAACCTTCATTTACTTCTTCTTCAGGTATAGCACTTGGAAGGAGAATTGACTACCAACAAGAAAGGAGGAACTTGGTAGAAACCAATAATTTCATTATTGATATACAAAGCCCTTCTTCTTGCTATTGTTGTTGCTTAGTTGCCAAGTCATGTCCAACATTTTTTGTGACCCCATAGTCTTTAGCCCTAGAACATGGCATCCAGTCCCATCACTTCATGGCAAATAGAAATGGAAAAAGTATAGACAGTGACAGATTTTATATTCTTGGACTCCCAAATCACTCCAGACAGTGACTGTAGCCATGAAATTAGAAGACGCTTGCTCCTTGGAAGAAAAACTAGACAGCATAGACAGCATATTAAAAAGCAGAGACATTACTTTGCCAACAAAGGTCCATAAAGTCAAAGCTATGGTTTTTCCAGTAGTCATGTATGGATGTGAGAATTGGACCATAAAGAAGTCTGATCGCTGAAGAATTGATGCTTTCAAACTGTTGTGATAGAGAAAACTCTTGAGAGTGCTTTTGACAGCAAGGAGATCAAACCAGTCAATCCTACAGGAAATGAACCCTGACTATTCATTGGAAGGACTGATACTGAAGCTGAAGCTCCAATATTTTGGCCACCTGATGCGAAGAGCTAACTCATTGGAAAAGACCTTGATGCTGGGAAGGATTAAAGGCACGAGGAGAAGAGGGCAACAAGGAACGAGATGGTCAGATAGCATCACCAAATAAACGGACATGAATTTGAGCAAACTTCAGGAGATTGTGAGGGACAAGGAAGCCTAGCGTGCTGCAGTTCATGGGGTTGCAAAGAGTCTGAGACATGACTTAGTGACTAAACAACAACACACTGTAGCCTGCCAGTTTCCTCTGTCCAGGGGATTTTCCAGGCAAGAATACTGGAGTGGGCTGCCAGTTCCTTCTCTAGGGGATCTTCCTGACCGAGGGGCTGAACCTGCATCTGCTGCACTGCAGATGGATTCTTTACCACTGAGCCACCACTAAAGCTCTTATTATTATGAAGAGAGTTTGCAAGTGCCTGGCATGGAATATGCATCAGTCCATCTATAATTAACCTTTACTATGGCTATAATAAACCTTTACTGATAGGTGAAATTGTGTATCAAAAGCTAATGGTTGCAACAATGTTTATATTTCATTCTTCCCTCATGTACAAGTATTTTACTTTCCTACATTGTTTTTGTCATGTTTGTATAATAAAAAACTGCTGATGAGAGCTAACATGATGTGCCATGAAATAATTGTTTCTGTTATTTTTTAGTATACTATCTAAAATTTTCAAACTCTCTTGAAACTGAACTGACTGAAATGAAATATGCTCATCTCTTCACAGATTTCCTGCCCCTAGTTCACTTCTGGCAGACTTTACTGAGAGATCAGAGTAGGAATTTATCTTAAGAATTTGATTTCTTTCCATGTCATAGTGCAAACCATTTCTCTATTAAATCATTCTTTAGTAGTCTAATGCCCCATCCATGCTCATGTATCTCATTCTTTCAGTCAATGTATGCTTAATATTTTCTTTCAAGATAGTTTTGGAGAAATCTGTATTCCATTTGACCTTCAAAGAGTCATATATTGGCTCTCAGTCTGTCCCTTGACCTAAATCCAGACAAATAATATTTGGCAGCCACTGAGCTTTTGGATTTTTTTTTTGTTTGTTTGTTTCATCTGAAAAGGAATTTTTTTTGACAGGGAAATTGTTTTATTTATTGTTTCAAAGGTATTAAGCAGAAATTTTAAAAATTGAAATACAGATGTTTGGATATTCATTAAAGATCAAGTTATTTAATATGTTAAGGAAAATTTACCATGTTCATTAAACCCAATATATTATAGGAATTCTGTTTTTAGTTGAGTCTCCGTAGAAGTGAATAATAATGTCTAAAACATGATAGTGTATTTCTCTGAGATGAAAATATTCCAGATGGAATGATGACATTTGTAAAACAGAGCCATGATCATGCCTCCACTGTTTTATATTGGGTCTTTTGTGTCTCCATACAAGATTTAAGATTTTTATTTTGGGTCTTGTGGTACATTTTGGTCTGTGACTTGGATAAAGATAGAAGGTGTGTTTATCAAATCTGTGGAATATGCAATGAAGATTTACAGTTCCCTCAGGGTAGAAGGGAGTGCCAGTGTAACAAGATGAAAATTAATAAGGATATACAAGAGTTCTGTATTTGGGCCACAATAGTGAACTGCAGGAGTAAAGAATAAGGAGGATGCAGCTGGATTCAACAAAAAAGATTTTAGGGTTTTTATGCACTAATAACTCAGTGTAAGTTGACAGCTTGATATGACTATCAAAAAGGTAATTGCAATTGTTAGCTACTTTAATATAAATATATTACCTAGGGCAGTATTTTTGAAGTGTACCTGATGATATCAAAATCACCTGGAAGGTTTTTGTTTGTTTGTTTGTTTGTTTTTACAGTTTTATTGAGAAATAAATTGGCATACATCACTATAGAAGTTTAATCGTGAATTTTTATTTACATATATTATAAAATGATTAACATGATAGGTTTAGCTAACATCACCTTCTCCTATAAATACAATAAAGAGAAAAAAAGAAAAAAACAGGGAAAAAATTTTTTCCTTGAAATGAGAACTTACAGGATTTACTCTCAAAAACTCTCCTGTATCAGTTCAGTTCAGTCGCTCAGTCGTGTCCGACTCTTTGCGACCCCATGAATCGCAGCACGCCAGGCCTCCCTGTTCATCACCATCTCCCGGAGTTCACTCAGACTCACATCCATCGAGTCAGTGATGCCATCCAGCCATCTCATTCTCGGTCGTCCCCTTTTCCTCCTGCCCCCAATCCCTCCCAGCATCAGAGTCTTTTCCAATGAGTCAACTCTTCGCATGAGGTGGCCAAAGTACTGGAGTTTCAGCTTTAGCATCATTCCTTCCAAAGAAATCTCAGATTTCTCAAGAGGCAGGTTAGGTGGTCTGGTATTCCCATCTCTTTCAGAATTTTCCACAGTTTATTGTGATCCACACAGTCAAAGGCTTTGGCATAGTCGATAAAGCAGAAGTAGATGTTTTTCTGGAACTCTCTTGCTTTTTCCATGATCCAGCGGATGTTGGCAATTTGATCTCTGGTTCCTCTGCCTTTTCTAAAGCCAGCTTGAACATCAGGGAGTTCACGGTTCACATATTGCTGAAGCCTGGCTTGGAGGATTTTGAGCATTACTTTACTAGCATGTGAGATGAGTGCAATTGTGCGGTGATTGGAGCATTCTTTTGCATTGCCTTTCTTTGGGATTGGAATGAAAACTGACCTCTCCTGTATAACATACAGCAATGTCAGCTATCGTAATTATGTTGTCCATTACATACCTAATAATTATTCATCTTGTAACCAGAAGTTTGTATCTTTTGACCACTTTCCTCCTATTTCCCCTCCTTGCACTCTGCCTCTAGTAACCCTGGGTCTGATCTCTCTCTCTTTTTTTAATTTTGTTTTGCTTTAAGATTTTACAAATAAGTGAGATTATACAGTATTTGTCTTTCTCTATGTGACTTATTTCACTAAGCATAATATCTTCAGGTTTTACTCATGTTGTCACAAATGGTGGAATTTCCTAATTTTTATGGCTAAATAATATTCCTCTCTCTCTCTCTTTCTCTCTCTTCATCCATATCTTAGGTTGTTTCCATATCTTGGTTATTGTAAATAATGCTAGTATGAACACAGGGGCACATATATATTTGCAAGTTAATCTTTTTTGTTTCCTTTGGCTGTGTTTTCAGAAGTAGAATTGCTGGATCATATGACAGTTCTTCTATTTTTAACATTTTGAGAAACCGCCATACTTTTCTCCACAGTGGTTGCACCAGCTCAGAATCTCACTAACAATGCATAGATTTCCCTTTTCTCCACATCCTTCCCAACACTTGATATTTGTTGTCTTTTTATAGAAATCATTCTAATAGATGTGGATATAATTTCTTATGGTTTTAATTGGTGTCCCTGATGATTAGTGATTTCAGCATCTTTGTTGGTTTTGTACAACATCTCTGTTGGTTTTGTACATCTTCTTCGGAGAAATGTTTATTCAGGTCCTTTTCCCATTTATTGTGTTCGTTTTTTATTGAGTTGGATGAGTTCTTTATATATTTGGATATGAACCCTCTATCAGATATATAGTTTGCAAATACTTTCCCCAGTTTTATAGGTTGCTTTTTCAGTTTGTTGATAGTTTCTTTTGGTGTGCAGATGCTTTTTACTTTGACATAGTCCCAACTTTTCATTTTTTAATTTTTTGTTGCTTGTCCATTAGGTGTCACATCCAAAGAATCATTACCAGAACCATGTAAAGTAGCTTTTGTTCATATGTTTCCTTCTGAAAGTTTTATTATTTCATATCTTACATAGACGTTTTAGATTCATTCTATTTCATTTTTGTGAGTGTGTAAGATAGGGGTCCAGTTTTGTTCTTTCACATGTGAATATCCAGCTATCCCAACACCATTTACTGAAAAGATCTTCTTTTCTCCATTGAGTATTCTTGGTTCCCTTATCAAATATTAGTTGACTGTATATGCCTGGTTTTATTTCTGGGTTCTGAATTCTGTTTCTTTGGCCTATTATTTTTATCCCAGTATTCTTTTATTTTGATGACTACTGTTTTATAGTACAACTTGAAATCAGGAAGTGTGATGCCTTTTGCTTTGTTTTTCTTTCTCTGAATATCTTTGACTATTTGGGAAATTCTGAATGGCACCCCATTCCAGTACTCTTGCCTGGAAAATTCCATGGACAGAGGAGCCTGGTGGGCTGCAGTCCGTTGGATCGCTGAGAGTCGGACACGACTGAGCAATTTCACTTTCACTTTTCACTTTCATGCATTGGAGAAGGAAGTAGCAACCCACTCCAGTATTCTTGCCTGGAGAATCCCAGGGACAGCAGAGCCTGGTGGGCTGCCATCTATGGGGTCGCACAGAGTCAGACACGACTGAAGCGACTTAGCAGCAGCAGTGATTCCATATAAATTTTAGGAGTGTTTTTTCTATTTCTATTTAAAAAAAAAAAAAGGCCACTGGAATCTTGAGAGGGGTTGTATTGAGTCTATAGATAGCTTTGGGTAGTATTGCCATTTAAAAAAATATTCTTCTAGTTCATGACTATAGGATACCTTTCCATGAATTTGTCTCTTCTTCAGTTTCTTTCAGCAGTGTCGTATGGTTTACAGAGTACTTTCACCTCTTCAGTTGAATTTATTACTAAGTATTTTGTGTCTTGTGAATGAGACTGATTTCTTTCTTTTTCAGAAAATCTGTTGTTAGTGTGCAGAATACTACTGATTTTTTTTCACAGTCTATCATTCTGTCATTTTTGAGACTGCACCCAAGAACTGCATTTCATAATCTTTTATTGACTGTAAGGGCTACTCCATTTCTTCTAAGGGATTCTTCCCCATAGTGGTAGATATATAGATATACAGTCATCTGAATTAAATTTGCACATTCCCGTCCATTTTAGTTCACTGATACCTAAAATGTCTATGTTCACTCTTGCCATTTCCTGCTTGACCATGTCCAATTTACCTTGATTCATGGGCCTAACATTCCAGGTTCCTGTGCAATATTGTTCTTTACAACATAGTGAAGGTGATGGAATGCCAGCTGAGCTATTTAAAATTCTAAAATGCCAGCAAATTTGTAAATCTTAGCAATGGCCTAAGGACTGGAAAAAGTCAGTTTTCATTCCAGTCTCAAAGAAGAGCACTGCCAAAGAATGTTCAAACTACCTTACAATTACACTCATTTCACATCCTTGCAAGGCTTCAGCAGTACATGAACTGAGAACTTCTAGATGTACAACCTGGATTTAGAAAAGGCAGGGGAAATTGCCAACATCAGTTTGATCATAGAAAAATCAAGGGAATTCCAGAAAAAAACCTCTACTTCTGCTTCATTGACCACAGTAAAACCTTTTACTGTGTGGATCACAACCAACTGTGGAAGATTCCTAAAGAGATGGGAATACAAGACCACCATACCTGCATTCTGAGAAATCTGTATGCTGGTCGAGAAGCAACTGTTAGAACCAGACATGGAATGACAAACTGGTTCAAGAGTGGGAAGGGACAATGTCAAGGCTATATATTGTCACTCTGCTTATGTAACTTATTTGCAGTGTACATAATGTGAAATTCTGGGTTGGATGAATCACAAGCTGGAATCAAGATTGCTAGGAGACTGATATGGTTGATTCATGGTGATTTTGGCAAACAATACAATTCTGTAAAGCAATTATCCTTCAATTAAAAAATAAATTTAAAATTTTTAAAAAAAGATTGTAAGGAGAAATATCAACAACCTCAGATATGCAGATAATAACAGTCTAATTGTAGAAAGTAAGAGGAACTAAAGACTGTCTTGGTGAGGGTGAAAGAGGAGAGTGAAAAAGTTGGCTTAAAATTCAGCATTCAAAAAGCTAAGATTATGGTGTCTGGTCTAATTACTTCATGGCAAATAGATGGGGAAAAAGTGGAACAGTGATATATTTTATTTCCGTGGGCTCCAAAATCACTGTAGACAGTGACTGCAGCCATGAAATTAAAAGACACTTGCTCCTTGGAAGAAAAGCTATGACAAACCTAGACAGTGTATTAAAAAACAGAGACATCACTTTGCCAACAAAGATCCATACAGTCAGAGCTATGATTTTTCCAGTGGTCATGTACAAATGTGAGAGCTGGGCCATAAGGAAAGCTGAGTGCCAAAGCTGAGTGCTTTCAAACTGTGGTGCTGTAAAAGACTCTTGAGAGTCCCTTGGATAGCAAGATCAAACCAGTCAATCCTATAGGAAATCAACCCAGAATATTCACTGAAAGGAATGATGCTGGAAGCTCCAATACTTTGGCCACCTGATGCAAAGAGCCAATTCATTGCAAAGACCCTAATGCCAGGAAAGACTGAGGGCAGGAGGAGAAGGGGGCAACAGAGGAGGAGACAGTTGGATGGCATCACCAACTCATTGGACATGAGTGTGAGCAAACTCCAGGAGACAGTGAAGGACAGGGAAGCCTGGCATGCTACAGTTCATGGGGTCACAAAGAGTTGAACACGGCATAGTTACTGAACTATAACAACAAATCCTTTATTGATATATTAAAATTTCAGTGGATGTAGTATAGCTTAATTAACTGGAGTGGTTCTAGTCCCCTAAACAGTTTAATAAAAATTTTCTACATGCATAAAAGGAAAAATTTACAATTCAATGTAAACTGTTATCCTAAAACTAAAATTAAGTTGAATTTAGATGTGAATATTATGAGAAGTGGGCTTCCCAGGGGGCTCAGTGGTAAAGAATCTGCTTACCAAGCAGGAGATACGTATTTGATCTCTGGGTTGGAAAGATCCCCTGGAGAAGGAAATGGCTACCCACTCCAGTAGTCTTGTCTGGAAAATCCCACAGACAGAGGAGCCTGGCAAGGCTACAGTTCACAGGGTCTCAAAAGAGTCGAACACGACTTAGTAAATAAACAACAACACAGAATCATGGGAAGTATTAGCAATGGTATGGGAATACATTTTTGTGACATTAAACTAATGTTTTCTCTTCAAAAAATTTCCATTAAAAATAAGGATGAGTGAGCTTGTTTCCTTTGTAGAAATTTATTATATGATTTACTAAGTTTATATTAAGGTCTTACAAAAAAAAATGACACATATGGGATGATTTTTTATTTGAATTTTTGTTTCTTATACCAGACTTCATCAAGATGAAGTTGTATTTATTTCTCTGATTAATCATAAGTCAAACTTCTAATCTGAGTATCAATTTATACTCAAGCTGGCAACTGAAGAATGAAACAGCTATCTAGACAACAGGCAAAATTGATTTTTATCCATCCTCTTTGTATTCCAGTAAATGGTTTCCAAATGTGCTTTTCTGTTTCCAGCAAACTAAAGATTATAATTTTATTTCTCTCAGCCATTAATTATTTACTTCTGAGAGTGAAGAAGTACAAGAGTGCTTCTTAAAGCACAAGAGTGCTTTTTTTGTATTTTAATTTGTATCCCGGAACTTTACTGAATTCATTGATTAGATCTAACAGCTTTTTTTGGTTGAGTTTGTGGGATTTTTCTGTGTATAAAAATCATGTCATCTGCAAACATAGAGAGTTTTACTTCTTCCTTTACAATTCCAGGGGCTTCCGAGGGCTTCCCCATGGCTCAGATGGTAAGGAGTCTTCCGGCAATGTGGGAGACCCAAATTCAATCCCTTGGTCAAGAAGATCCCCTGGAGAAGGAAATGACAACCCACTCCAGTATTCTTGCCTGGAAAAACCTGTGGACGGAAGAGCCTGGCGGGCTACAGTCCATCAGGTCACAAAGCGTTGGACACAACTGAGCAACTTCACTTTTACAATGCTGATAGCTTTTTCTTTCTTGTCTGATTGCTCTAGTCAGGGCTTCTAGTACTCTGCTGAATAGGAGTGGCAATGTGGGCACCCTGTCTTATTCCTGATTTTAGAGGAAAAGCTTTCAACCTTTTACCATTGAGTATGATGTTAACTGGGGACTTGTCACATATAGCCTTCATTATGTTGAGATATGTTCCTCCCATGCATAATTTAAGAGGTTTTTTTAAAATCATGAATGAATGAATGTTAAATTTTGAAACCAATTTCCTACATTTATTAAAATTGCCATATGGTTAGTTTATTTCATTCTATTAATGTGCTATATCATATTGATTGATTTGTGTATGTGTATGTTAAATCACAGCTATTTGTAAGGCCTCCCCAGACAGCCATTTTGCTTTTTTGCATTTCTTTTCCCTGGGGATGGTCTTGATCCCTGTCTCCTGTACAGTGTCATGAACCTCCATCCATAGTTCATCAGGCACTTTGTCTATCAGATCTAGTCCCTTAAATCTATTTCTCACTTCCACTGTATAATCATAAAGGATTTGATTTAGTCATACCTGAATTGTCTAGTGGTTTTCCCTACTTTCTTCAATTTAAGTCTGAATTTGGCAATAAGGAGTTCATGATCTGAGCCACAGTCAGCTCCCGGTCTTGTTTTTGCTGACTGTATAGAGCTTCTCCATCTTTGGCTGCAAAGAATATAATCAATCTGATTTCAGTGTTGACCATCTGGTGATGTCCATGTGTAGAGTCTTCTCTTGTATTGTTGGAAAAGGGTGTCTGTTATGACCAGTGTGTTTTCTTGGCAAAACTCTATTAGTCTTTGCCCTGCTTCATTCCGTATTTCAAGACAGACAACATCACCCTCATGGCAGAAAGTGAAAAGGAACTAAAAAGCCTTTTGATGAAAGTGAAAGAGGGGAGTGAAAAAGTTGGCTTAAAGCTCAACATTCAGAAAATGAAGATCATGGCATCTGGTCCCATCACTTCATGGGAGATAGATGGGGTTCTGAATTTGGCAATAAGGAGTTCATGATCTGAGCCACAGTCAGCTCCCGGTCTTGTTTTTGCTGACTGTATAGAGCTTCTCCATCTTTGGCTGCAAAGAATATAATCAATCTGATTTCAGTGTTGACCATCTGGTGATGTCCATGTGTAGAGTCTTCTCTTGTATTGTTGGAAAAGGGTGTCTGTTATGACCAGTGTGTTTTCTTGGCAAAACTCTATTAGTCTTTGCCCTGCTTCATTCCGTATTTCAAGACAGACAACATCACCCTCATGGCAGAAAGTGAAAAGGAACTAAAAAGCCTTTTGATGAAAGTGAAAGAGGGGAGTGAAAAAGTTGGCTTAAAGCTCAACATTCAGAAAATGAAGATCATGGCATCTGGTCCCATCACTTCATGGGAGATAGATGGGGAAACAGTGGAAACAGTGGCTGACTTTGTTTTGTTGGGCTCCAAAATCACTGCAGATGGTGATTGCAGCCATGAAATTAAAAGACGCTTACTCCTTGGAAGGAAAGTTATAACCAACCTAGATAGCATATTCAAAAGCAAAGACATTACTTTGCCAACAAAGGTCCGTCTAGTCAAGGCTATGGTTTTTCCAGTGGTCATGTATGGATGTGAGATTTGGACTATGAAGAAAACTGGATGTGGAAGAATTGATGCTTTTGAAGTGTGGTGTTGGAGAAGACTCTTGAGAGTCCCTTGGACTGCAAGGAGATCCAACCAGTCCATTCTAAAGGAGATCAGTCCTGGGTGTTCATTGGAAGGACTGATGCTAAAGCTGAAACTCCAATACTTTGGCCACCTCATGCGAAGAGTTGACTCATTGGAAAAGACTCTGATGCTGGGAGGGACTGGGGTCAGGAGGAGAAGGGGACGACAGAAGATGAGATGGCTGGATAGCATCACCGACTCGATGGACATGAGTTTAAGTGAACTCCGGGAGTTGGTGATGGACAGGAAGACTTGGTGTGCTGCGATTCATGGGGTCGCAAAGAGTCGGACATGACTGAGCGATTGAACTGAACTGAACTGAAACTTCCTTAACAGGATTATTCTGAACTGTTTGATAATTCATAGATCTTCATTTCTTTAGGGTTTATTGAAGCTTTAATAGTTTCCTTTGGAAGTGTCATATTTACCTGATTTTTCATGGTCTTTGATTCTTTAATTTAGTGTCTGTGCATTCAATAATCCGGCTCCTTTTCCAGATTGCACAGGTTGCTTTCACAGAGATAGTTCTTCAACAATCAGCTCAGATTGGGTTTCTGGATGTGTCTGCTGCTAATGTCCTTAAGCAGGTAGGAGCTGCTTTTATGGTCTATTTTGGAGCAAGGCAACTTTGAGGATGGGGCTTGATGGGACGTGACACTGGCTGAGAACAGTTGGACGGGACCACTCACTTGGTTTCCTACCAAGTTGAGGCTGTAGAATGGGCTCTGCAGGTGCCCACATTCTTTAGTCATACTTACTAGATGGTCCAGAATGGGTACCATTGTCAGTAGTACATGAGGTTATAAATTAGTTTCCGTACCCTCGCAGCAGAATGGGACCCAAGGCCTGCACAGCTCATTGCTTGAGGACTGAAATCAAGCCAAAGTGTGCACTGAATTCCCTAATCAGATGAGGCCACTCGTTTTGCTCTGCAGACCGGGGAAGCCAAGGGCTGTGCTCTCTGCTCAAGGGCCACTGGACACAGGCTGCTGAAAGGGCTCTGCACGCCCCTGTGTGCTCCGGTTAGGGCTTCTCGGGAGGACAGGCTGAAGGCTGTATTCAGCAATGAGTAGAGCTGTGAATTAGAAGCCTTGCCAGGATGCAGTGGGCGAAGCAGCACTGAAGTCAGTAAAGCTCTTTTCTGTTTGTCTTAACTCAAGGTAACCCACACCCCCAAATTTCTCTACAGAGTAGGGACACTGGCTTTATTCGGCGAAGTCAGCTCTGCCCACCTGTCTCTTGGCTCAGGTGCCACAGGTCTGCACAACCAGTTGTGTCCAGCCCTTCTGGTCAGGCAGGATCAGAAGACATGCTCCACGGTGGGTGGATATCTCAGCTCCCTGGCCTGAATGAAAGGGGAGGGCCTGCTCCAGTCTACTCTCAATAAGATGAAAAATTCTTAAGGTTTGTCTTTTTCCCTAGCCTTTTTATTGATGGAAAATAGAAAAATGTGCCATTTTTAACTGCAAGTTCCTAGTCAAGGTTAGCCTCCCTTCACTGCTTGTTGGGATGGCGGAAGGAAAACCATAATGGTGGTCACATTACCAATAGCAGTTTACAGTGACCAGCCATCTATTCTGGTTATATAAGCACAGAGTGAGTTTAAAATCTGGCATTTTCCAGTGCTCAAAATTAGAATTCCTCCCACATTAGTTACTTAATATGGATCACTTCAGTTAATCTTAAGAAACTCAAAGCATATACGTGCAGCTTCTTGAAACATTCTTAGCTAACTTAAGAAAGAAAGCAATCATGTAAAACAATCTAAATTTTATTTCTCATGCTTGTATTTTTACCAAATTAGTCTTTCATTTGTGTTTCAAAAATTTCCTTTCTTGAGCCGTTCTTAATTAACCAGCCCAATGCTATTTGCCTAGACTGAAATGCAATGTTTATGTCTCGTCTGCCTTAAATGCTGAACGTATTTGTCTTATGTTACATATGGTAAAGAAAGCACAAATTCATAGACCTAGGATCTCAAATAGTAAAGGCAAGTCTAATAAAAATCAGGCTTGCAGCCCAAAGTCATATTGATAAATTACATTCTTGCCTTTTCTTAATTTCAGATAAAGAAAAAGATACATGAGAGAATATTATTTGTATACTCTTCCTGGCAATAAGCAAAAAGGACTAGAAGGCAGAGGACAAGGAATACAAACAGAACCAATATGTAATTTGTGAGCCCAGAGATTTTAAAGCCCAATCACAAGTTTAGTTTTATAGGCTCTCATTCTTTACCTTAGAGAATCTGTGCAATTGTTTTATTTTGCTGCTATTGCTATTGTTACGTTGTGAGAAAGACTTATATGTTTTGATGTGTTACTGTTTCTGTCCATCAAAGTCAATGGCTCCTAAGTTCAACCTGACATATGATATAAAAATCAAGGAATGTGATTGATCCCTATCCTCTTCCCACACACACAAATATACTGAAAATGCATTTTCCTCTTCATCTGCATTATATCAGGCTTAGTATAAGCTCTCTGTATTCATATGTGAGTCACGATTAACATATGCATGTCATGTATAAATATTTTGCCCAGAAGAAATCCCATTTCCATAGAGATATGGTTCAATGCTTCTGCATATCTGATGACTAAATTTCATCTTCACCGAGGAATTTATTATGCAAGGTAAATTTTAGCTTTATTGAAAATTCCCCTAATTGTATAATCTCTCTGATGCAACAAAGAAGAAAAATTAATGAATCATCCTACATTTTACTTTAATCCTGGATTTCAAAGTAAGTTAACTATTGGAGAAATTAAAAAGAAAATTGTTACACAGAAGCAGATTTGAAAATTGTACCTTTAATTTTTACAAATTGTATCAACACTCCCAAAAAGTGATCATCAGAGAATCCCTTGTCAGTCTCTAGGCACTTTGTCCTCATCATCGTTATCATTAAGGAGTTTATTCCATCAATCATGTTGTAACTCCATTTATGGAAAACCTACTGTGTGTGGACTTTATGCTGGGTTCTGCAGTTACATCTATGAATGCTGCTGCTGCTGCTGCTGCTAAGTCGCTTCAGTCGTGTCCAGCTCTGTGCGACCCCATAGACAGCAGCCCAACAGGCTCCCCCGTCCCTGGGATTCTCCAGGCAAGAACACTGGAGTGGGTTGCCATTTCCTTCTCCATTGTGTGAAAGCAAAAAGTGAAAGTGAAGTCGCTCAGTCACGTCCGACTCCTAGCGATCCCATGGACTGCAGCCTACCAGGCTCCTCTATCCATGGGATTTTCCAGGCAAGAGCACTGCAGTGGCTTGCTATTGCCTTCTCTGACATCTATGAATAAGACAGACATTATCTCTGTTTTCATGGAGTTTACATTCCAACAGGNTCCTAGCGATCCCATGGACTGCAGCCTACCAGGCTCCTCTATCCATGGGATTTTCCAGGCAAGAGCACTGCAGTGGCTTGCTATTGCCTTCTCTGACATCTATGAATAAGACAGACATTATCTCTGTTTTCATGGAGTTTACATTCCAACAGGAAAGCCGTATTATCAAATTAATCACTCAAGTGTTTATTCAGGTATTTTGAGTTCTAGGAAGGGCACCAGTTGGGCATACGAAGAGAAAAGCAGTTGTATTCAAGATGTCAGAGAGCTTCTTTGAGACAGTGATATCTGAGCTCTGCTATGAATTATAAAGAATCAATCAGATCAAATCAAAACCACAATGAGGTACCATTTCACAGCAGTCAGAATGGCTGCTATCCAAAATCTACAAGCAATAAATGCTGGAGAGGGTGTGGAGAAAAGGGAACCCTCTTACACTGTTGGTGGGAATGCAAATACAGCCACTATGGAGAACAGTGTGGAGATTCCTTAAAAAACTGGAAATAGAACTGCCTTATGACCCAGCAATCCCACTGCTGGGCATACACACCGAGGAAACCAGAATTGAAAGAGACACGTGTACCCCAATGTTCATCACAGCACTGTTTATAATAGCCAGGACATGGAAACAACCTAGATGTCCATCAGCAGATGAATGGATAAGAAAGCTGTGGTACATATACACAATGGAGTATTACTCAGCCATTAAAAAGAATACATCTGAATCAGTTCTGATGAGGTGGATGAAACTGGAGCTGATTATACAGAGTGAAGTAAGCCAGAAAGAAAAACATCAATACAGTATACTGACACATATATATGGAATTTAAAAAGATGGCAATGATGACCCTGTATGCGAGACAGCAAAAGAGACACAGATGTATAGAATGGACTTTTGGACTCTGTGGGAGAGGGAGAGGGTAGGATGATTTGGGAGAATGGCATTGAAACATGTATAATTCATATAAGAAATGAATCAACAGTCTAGGTTCGATGCGTGATACAGGATGCTTGGGGCTTGTGCACTGGGATGACCCAGTGGGATAGTACGGGGAGGGAGGAGGGAGGGGCTTCAGGTTTGGGAACACGTGTACACCCATGGTGGACTCATGTTGATGTATGACAAAACCAATACAATATTGTAAAGTAATTAGCCTCCAGTTAAATAAATTTAAATTGAAAAAAAATTTTTTTAATTAAAAAAAAAAAAAGAATCAATCAGAGAAACAGCCTGACCAAACTTCATTCAGGAAGGATGATGGCATATTCAAAGAGCAGAAGGAAGGCCAGATGGCTTAGGGTCAGAGAAAGCACTGAAAGAAGCTGGTAAGATAAGTATCAACTGGTCTCATAGGCTCTGATAAAGTTTTTCATTATACTCCAAAAAAGGGGATTCTTATTCTGACACATGTGAAAAATATACGAGGCATTGTTTCTGCCTTTGAAGAAGAGTCAGAGTCAAAATTGCCTTACCACTAAATTCCAGCATAATAAAATTATTTCTAATACCATCATCTTATATGGGCCTCAGGATTGCAGTCATTTAATGAATTGTTCGCAACACCTGATAAAAATCAACTTCAGCAAGTAATTGTTCACTGCCCAAAACAACAAAGCTGTTTGCAGTACCTCTGACCTGAGAGGCCAGTGTCATGAGGATGAGAACCTAAGTCTATCTAGCATTGGGATCCCAGGACAGTCAGTATTGATGTGTGGTCCAAATATGAACACTGGGAAGGCTTCTCGAAAGAAGGACTTTCTACATCATTTTTTAATGAAAACTATTTGAGGGAATGGAGCCCATTCATTATCATTAAGAAAAATAGGGTAGAGGAAGGCACCAGGATATAAAGAGAGCACTCAATAGGGCACAGTTAAAATGAGAAGTGCAAAGAAGCAAGAGCAGTAGGACCAGTTGGAGAGAGAGGAATCTTTGAACACACAATTTCACAACGTAATAAGGGACTCGTGGGATCAGGCTGTACAGTGTCTTGGAAGAGACAAAAGCTGATTTTTTTTTTAAAGGAGATAATATGCAAGAAGAAGCATTTCTGATTCTTAGTGACAGTTAAGAGCCTAAAGGTAAGCCAAGAATGTCAGTACAGTGATTGTTCCACATGACAAGTATCATCTTTTCAAGGGTTTTAAACATGATGGTCATCAGCCAGGTTCAGTTTTCTGAGTTGATTTAATAAAGTCAAAGACCCCCTCACCCCAGTGGTCTATGGATTCTATTCTCTTAAGGACACATGATGCTGCTGGAAATAATATGATCCTCTTACACTTCCGTGGTACTTTCAGCTCAGTTCAGTTCAGTTGCTCAGTCATGTCCGACTCTTTGTGACTCCATGGACCGCAGCACACCAGGCCTCCCTGTCCATCACCAACACTTGGAGTTTATTCAAACGGATGTCCATTGAGTCGGTGATGCCATCCAACCATCTCATCCTCTGTCATCCCCTTCTCCTCCTGCCCTCAATCTTTCCCTGCATCAGGGTCTTTTCAGATGAGTCAGCTCTTTGCTTCAGGTGGCCAAAGTATTGGAGTTTCAGCTTCAGCATCAGTCCTTCCAATGAACACCCAGGACTGATCTCCTTTAGGATGGACTGGTTGGATCTCCTTGCAGTCCAAGGGACTCTCAAGAGTCTTCTCCAACACAACAATTCAAAAGTATCAATTCTTCAGTGCTGAGTTTTCTTTATAGTCCAACTCTCATATCCATACACGGTGCTTAAACATTCACAAAGCACTTTTTTCTTACTATCTTATTTGATAAGAGTTTTTGACCCTCATAGTTATAGGTGAAGAGAGGCAGAACCTATGAAAGATTTTGCTTATGTTTGTAATATATTAAAGACCAAAAAGAAGGAAAGAAATCAACCTGAAATTCTTCAGGTTGTCCAAATTCAGCTGTGTATTTTTCTATGCCCTATTGTCTTTTATATTTCTTTTCAAAGAGGCATGAGCATAATACTTGAGGTGGAAAATTATTTGCTGTTATAGAAATCAAAACAGAGTTTAAGCATGTATTTTTATTCCACATTTTGATTATTTTTTCTTCATACAATTCTATTCTGGTGTTTTGTTTGCTTTGCCCAGATGGCAAATGCGCCATTAAGTTTATTCAGTCTGAATTAATTATCTTTTTATAGTAAAAGAAAATCCTCTCCTTTTGACAAGTAAGATGTTTATGCTCTATTTGTGAATAAATAGAGGCAGCTGTTATACACAGCATTATTAATAGCATTGCTTTAAACATCTTATCTGAAAAGAAATCCAGTCTTCAATATAATGTAAGCTCTTGGTGTCCCAGAGTTTATTAAAGAATGAAAAACCACAGATCACTTATCCACATTACAACATAATGAGAAAAATAGCATGCTTTCTATAGAAGAGGCACTGAATTCAAATTGCAAGCATAAAGCAGTGCTCTTAAATAGCTATTGTCTTTGCTGGTGGCTGGGCCCTGGTTTTTCAGGGTTTCTCAGGTTAAGAGTATTGCTAAAGCTGCTCTCCCTGGAAGCAGAAAGCTAACAGAAGCCACACACTTCATCTAAATGACCACAATGGTGCTATTTCTTAATTTCTCAGTTGAATGGCATTTGATATGGCCATAGTAGAAGGGATTTTTCCTTTGGTTAAGAGTGTGTAGTTTTGCAAAGCAGAGAAAATTTTACTCCCTCAGAAAGGTCTTCTGAACTCTCAGCCAGAAAAAAATAAGACAAAGTTTAACACTTTGTCACCACAATGAGATCATAATTCTCCAAAGCATCTGATTGGACTTCGGAATTTTCCTGTTTGAAGGAGTTTGCCCTTCCAGGAGGCCATAAAGCCAGTTTTGTTTTTTTTTTTTTCTCAATGAAGCCAACTTATCTAAGGAGTCATTTCATTTCTTAATCATCTTTACCTTCAACAAACAAAAACTGTTCACGGGAATGAATATTTGCAAGCAGTGTTATACCAAGGCTTTAAGTGGATACACTGTCTTTAGAAAACTAAAAACGATATTAAAACTGACTGAAAGTCTGTCTGCCTTTAGGATCAGGATGTGCCAGTGATTCTAAGGAATGCCAGTGGAAGAAATGTTGTTGTTCAGTCTTGTCTGACTATTTGTGACCGCATGGACTGCAGCACTCCAGGCTTCCCTGTCCTTCACTATCTCTCAGAGTTTGCTCAAATTCATGCCCATGGAGTCAGTGATGCCCTTCCCTGAAAAATAATTGGGGAAATCTAAGTCTTAAATAAGGCTGTATATTGTCACCCTGCTTATTTAACTTATCTGCAGAGTACATCATGAGAAATGCTGGGCTGGAGGAAGCACAAGGTGGAATCAAGATTGCTGGGAGAAATATCAATAACCTCAGATATGCAGATGACACCACCCTTATGGCAGAAAGTGAGGAAGAGCTAAAGAGCCTCTTAATGAAAGTGAAAGAGGAGAGTGAAAAAGTTGGCTTAAAGCTCAACATTCAGAAAGCTAAAGTCATGGCATCCAGTCTCATCACTTCATGGCAAATAGATGGGTAAACAGTGGAAACAGTGGCTGACTTTATTTTGGGGGGCTCCAAAATCACTGCAGATGGTGACTGCAGCCATGAAATTAAAAGACGCTTGCTCCTTGGAAGGAAAAGCAGAGACATTACTTTGCCAACAAAGGTCCATCTAGTCAAGGCTATGGTTTTTCCAGTAGTCATATATGGATGTGAGAGTTGGAGTATAAAGAAGGCTGAGCGCTGAAGAATGGATGCTTTTGAACTGTGGTGTTGGAAAAGACTCTTGAGAGTCCCTTGGACTGCAAGGAGATCCAACCAGTCCATTCTGAAGGAGGTCAGCCCTGGGTGTTCATTGGAGGGACTAATGTTGAAGCTGAAACTCCAATACTTTGGCCACCTCATGCGAAGAGCTGACTCATTTGAAAAGACCCTGATGCTGGGAAAGATTGAGGGCAGGAGGAGAAAGGGATGACAGAGGATGAGATGGTTGGATGGCATCACTGAATTGATGGTCGTGGGTTTGGGTGGACTCCGGGAGTTGCTGATGAACAGGGAGGCCTGGTGTGCCGGGGTTCATGGGGTTGCAAGGAGTCAGACATGACTGAGCGACTGAACTGAATTGAAGTCTTAAAGAATTGTTTGTGCTGTGCTGTGCTTAGTCACTCAGTCTTGACAACTTTTTGTGATCCCATGGATTGTAGCCTGCCAGACTCCTCAGTCCATGGGGATTCTCCAGGCAAGAATACTGGAGTGAGTTGCCATGCCCTCATCCAGAGGATCTTCCCAACCCAGGAATCGAACCCAGGTCTCCCACATTGCAGGCAGATTCTTTACTGTCTGAGCCACCAGGGAAGCCCAAGAATACTGGAAAGGGTAGCCTATCCCTTCTCCAGGGGATCTTCCCTACTCAGGAATCAAACCGAGGTCTTCTGAATTGCAGGGGGATTCTTTCCCAGCTGAGCCACCAGGGAAGCCCAAAGAACTGCTTAGGTTATAATTGTAATAATATACATGAAACCTGCAAATGGGGCTTTCCTGGTGGCTCAGATGGTAAAGAATTTACCTGCAATGCAGGAGACCTGGGTTTGATCCCTGGGTTGGGAAGATCCCCTAGAGAAGGGAATGGCTACCAACTCCAGTAATCTTGCCTGGAGAATTCCATGGACAGAGGAGCCTGATGGGCTATAGTCCATGAGTTTTCAAAGGGTTGGATATGACTGTTCAACTAAACAACAACAACAAAACCTGAAAATTAGCTTAAATTTACCTCTTAGCTTTTAATAAGCCTGTATTTTACATGGAAGTTAGTTTGGAGACCTCAGTTACATGGCTGGCCATCAACCCCAGTGGATTCAGTTGACCATGACTTCCAAACAGTTCAGGCTTGTTCATACAGTTGATGTTTTTACCACTCTGATCTTGCATATTCTTTAGTTTGAAATAGACAATGATAACACAGTGATTGCAAAGATTAAGGAGAAAAATTTTACCTTAATTTTGATTTATGTTTAACACTGAAAACTGAAAAAAAGAACAAGCCGTGCAGCGTAATAGTTCACCAAATTCATTCATGAAATAGTTTACTAAATGTGACCAATATCTTTAACTTTGAAATATCCTATTTTTGAGTTGTTAATTATTCCATTTAACATTTTTTTAAAAAATGAAGAAAAGAAAATGCCCCATCTGTGGTTTGATTCAGTAATTGTATCTTTTGCAAACATTTGTTTTATTAAAATTTAATTATTAACATTAGTTAATTATGTGAAAATAAATAGAGGAAATATCATTTTAATGGAGTTGGAGAGGGACTTGCCTGGCAGTTCAGTGGTTAACATTGCACTTCCACAGCAGGGGATATGGGTTCAATTCCTTGTTGGGGAACGAAGATCACATGTGCCTCACTATACAGCCAAAAATTTGAAAAATTAAAAAATAAATGGAGTCAGGGATTCCTGATGAGGGGGCTCTCATTCAGATCCCAAACAGGAGGAAGCTTACTTTATGAGTCTCTGCAGGATAAAGAAAGAATTTCTCCTTGTGCATCAACAGGCCTGCTAATGAGAAACTGCCGTACTCAGCCAATATCACTGAACTGTTTGAAACAGCCTCTCCCAACTTCCTCCTTTGCCGCTATAAAAGCAACGACTTTCCCTCTGCTCCCTAATAGTCTTACCTATGGTTCGCAATACTTGGCTTGGCCCAAATCACAATTACTCTATTCTCAAATAAGGGCTTCTCTGGTAGCTCAGTTGGTAAAAAATCTGCCTGCACTGCAGGAGACCCTGGTTCAATTTCTGGGTTGGGAAGATCCCCTGCAGACGGAAATGGCAACCCACTCCAGTATTCTTGCCTGGAGAATGCCATGGCCAGAGGAGCCTGGTAGGCTACAGTCCATGAGGTCGCAAGGGTCAGAAGTGACTTAGTGACTAAACCACTACCATCACCATTCCTAAATAAACCGGTATTTTGCTGGAAAAATAACTGGCTCTTTTGTATTGTAAGGTCAATATTTGTGCAAAATGTGATTTTATGAGATTGTTAATAAAGAATCAAATTCTAAACAGTTATGTAGATTTAAATCAACTTAATAGCTGTAGATTTTTTTTCTCCAGACATTTTGAGGTACTTATAACTATTTAGAGTATTTTTTGTGTGTGAAAGCAGCAACTGATTCACAGTTATTCTGAATTTTGTAAAGAAATTTATGTGAGGGATCCAAAACCAACATGAAATTACATTGACAGTGAATCCTTTTCTAAGGGCACTGATGGTAAGGAAGAGAAAAGAAACATTAGCAAAATTCAAAGCCAACAAGAATATTTTTTTTATAGGGAAGAAAAAGGTACCAGTAAAGGACAAATAAGACTAGACAAAGGCACTAGGAAAGACCTGGGCAAGATCAAAGCTTTATTAAGGAAGAGAGGATGAATAAAATCTACTTTTATATCTTTATCTATCCAGAACTGGCTTCAAATGCCTTGAGAGTTATTCCGGTTAGGAGGGAAGTGAATCTGTTCAGAATAAAAGCAAACTTTTTTTTGAAGTCCAAGGAAAAGGCAAAAGGGCAAAGGAGGGAGTCAACATTTGATGACTTTATGGCTTTAGAAATAATTTTTAAATGGTGAAAGGGGTCGAGCACTTGGACAGCATATTCAAAGTAAGAAAAGTATTTGTTTTTGCTGCAGATTTCCGTTGTTAAGACAATAGCCAAAATATCCAGCTTTATATTTAGCTAGATAGTTATGAGGTAATTGAAATTTATTTTTTGAAAACATAATTCAAATTATATCCAAAAGTCTAAGAATGTGTTATCTGAACACCATTGTAAAAAAAAAAAAAAAGTTTATCAATATGAAAGATCTTGACCCTGGGACTGAAACTCCAAATAACTATGGATAAAATTCATTGAGAAGAAGTGAGTAATGAGAGAAATAAGTGGAGACAAAATATCTAGGAAAATCCATTGTGTCCACATTAAAATGAGTTAAAGAAAATGTTCTGCCAAGTGGTTCAGTTTGTATATAGGGTTGATGATTGAAAGAGCAGACTTTCTTTTGTCTTGGTTTTTCACTTTTTGCATTCTTTATTATTGCTTTGATTTCTCCATTATCTTAATTGCCTCTCAAAGGTGTCTTGACCTTGGAGTCTACAGATAACTGGATTACCCATGAGTGTATTTTCAGAGGTCTCTAACACTCAGGAAAATAAATCTAAGTGTGATCATGTGGTTTAGTTGCTAAGTCGCATCCAACTCTTTTTGACCCCAGGGACTATAGCCTATCAGGCTCCTCTGTCCATGGGATTTCCCAGGCAAGAATACTGGAGTGGGTTGCCATCTCTTTCTCCAGGGGATTTTCTCAACCCAGGGATTGAACCCAAGTCTCCTGCATTGCAGACAGATTCTTTACCACTTAACTGCCAAGAAAGCCCGCATCTAAGCGTGTATCCATATGCGTATATTATTTTCAAGAGCAGGGCCTTAGCGTTCATCAGGTCCATAGAGTGTTCCATGAATCAAAGTTTTCAAGATGCCCCTCTAAGAATCCCTTTTTCTCCCTATCAAGTCAAAGGGTCAGGCAGTTTTATATCTTGTAAAACTTGCCTTCATACAATCTTGTTAAAATGCAAATCCTGGCTCATTAGCTCCCAGGAGATCCAATTCTGTTGGTTCATGGGTTGTCCTCTGAGAAGGGTTTGACATCAGTGGGCTTTTGCCTCTGAGCTTTTCCAGAATGCCATCACCATTACTGAATGGACACCACCTAGAGAGACATGGAACCAGGTGTGGCCTCAGTCATTGGAGCCCTGGCAAGCTGCCTAGCTGCTTTGGGATTCTTTCCTTGTTTCTGAAAGCAATCACGATATTATTCGACTACCAGGATGGTTGTTTATTAAATTAGATGCTGACTCCAGTTCTTGGTACAGAGTAGATAGGAAATAACTTTCTTTCCGTCTCTCTTCCCCTGAGTACTTTGTCATTTCCTTTTACTCTAGTGAGGCAATTACTTAGGAATTATATAATCAACAAATCTGAGGATAACCTCGGGTTGAAAATAAGTACAGTATTACATATGACCAGAATTTCCTTGAAAGCATTCTATTTCGATACCCCCTGGTCTCAAGCCAAATTAGAATTCTAGTTTTTTTTTTTCTATCAAATTTCAACAGTAAAATGCCAAAGCGAATTGTTTATTTGGTGTGGTTTTGGCTTAGCAACGGGTTGCCTGGGGAATGCTGCCTTTAAACCAGTGTGGCCACTTCTCTTCCTTCTATTTCTACTTCAATGCTATTTGCACCAGTTATATTAGTTAATTGTCACCTATTACAGCAAATATTGCAACATTCTCAAATTCTTGTCTTTTCTCCTGATTCATTTTCAGGCTACTCTACTTGTTAGATTTCACTTGTCTCACTGCTACTGAATGTAATTGCTTATACTATTTATATTAATTATTGATTTAATGTACAACCTTGGTTACTCATCTGATTTTTTTGTCCATCTCAGATTGTCAATAATCAAATCTAAGTTGCATTGCATCACAGCTCCCATGAGTCAGGTGAAGCTGGGGCCTTAAATGCTTTTGGTCAAGGTTACTCTTTTTTTGTAGTTTAGTTTACTGCCCTTGCGAATAAATGATTTTGTGCTCTCATCTTTAAGCTACAAAAGCAGGATAATTTGGTCACTACTTTTTTATTAGCAAACTAACAAAGTCATGATTAACATGAAATTTACTATCAAATTCTCACCATTGATAAAGTCTCTGAGAGGGTAGAGGTAAACAAATGGGGTAGAAAACAGATATCCTGATTCATAATTTTTCAACTCTTTAAGTTGCCACTTGTGAAGAAAAAAAAACACACACAGCTTGATAAAATGGAGAGAAAGAAAGACTGTTGTGTTATTCTTGAAGACTATTAGGCTCAAGGTTACCAGCCAAGCATAATTCTTGTTTAATTCTTCCATTAACACCTAATCCTGTTTATGTCAAGAACACCTTTAATAGAATGTCACTTCAAATCACTGAAATACAAAGACAAGCACTGTAATTTACATTAGCTACAAAATGAATGCCCTTTCCACAGGGACCCCTCAGCTAGCGAGTACATAAATGACAATGCAGGTTGCCTCTGAGATCTCCCTGGAAGCCATAGCCATCAACTTGATGGATCCCACCCCACACATAAAGGTCAGGTTTTTTTCTGTGACATGAGTCAGCGTGTTCTCTTCCTCCTTTCTGAAGGAGGTTCTGAGTATTCATCTGGGAGAATAAAAAAACTGTAGTTTCTAGCACTATTGTTTAATTTGAGTCTCTGTCTAAAAAGAGAGGATATGACTAATTATGCAGTTCTTGGGTGTTGGTTCTATGGTGTGGGGTGTTTTGATCTTCCCAAGGAACTTTGGCTATCTTCAGTGAGTAGTGTGATCCCATGGGAGGAACTTTCAAAATAATTGACTGCCCAGATGTAATTAAAGAAATCTATACTAGCTTCTTTAATACTGCACTGTTCATATATATATATGGCCATGTATGGGTTTCTCAGGTGGTGTAAGTGGTAAAGAACCTGCCTGCCAATGCAGGAGACCTAAGAGATGTGGGTTGGATCCCTGGGTTGGGAAGATCCCCTGGAGGAGGGCATGGCAACCCACTCCAGTATTCTTGCCTGAGAAATCTCATGGACAGAGGAGCCTGGTGGGCTGCAGTCCACAGGGTTGCAAAGAGTCAGACACAACTGAAGTGACTTAAAATGCACATGGCCATGCATATAGTTGGCTGTTGGTAATTAGAGAAAAAAAATATAACAGGGTAGAATTTGTTGACAGGACCTCAAAGCAACAATTTGAGGAACAAATCTCTAAAAATTAAAACCCTTACTCCAGATGTAATTAAAGAAATCTATACTAGCTTCTTTAATACTGCACTGTTCATATATATATATGGCCATGTATGGGTTTCTCAGGTGGTGTAAGTGGTAAAGAACCTGCCTGCCAATGCAGGAGACCTAAGAGATGTGGGTTGGATCCCTGGGTTGGGAAGATCCCCTGGAGGAGGGCATGGCAACCCACTCCAGTATTCTTGCCTGGGAAATCTCATGGACAGAGGAGCCTGGTGGGCTGCAGTCCACAGGGTTGCAAAGAGTCAGACACAACTGAAGTGACTTAAAATGCACATGGCCATGCATATAGTTGGCTGTTGGTAATTAGAGAAAAAAAATATAACAGGGTAGAATTTGTTGACAGGACCTCAAAGCAACAATTTGAGGAACAAATCTCTAAAAATTAAAACCCTTACACAAGTATCATATTATTTTTTTCACTAATTCAATTATCACCTTGATAAAGCAAGGATATAAATTGCCAACTATGCCCTCTGAGAACAAGAACAAACCCAGCGATTGGTCTTAGCCATAAATTGGGCAGCAGTATATTCTTTGATTCTAGAAATAATTAAAGTTTATGGAAATCATTGCTAGAATGGCTAACAGAATTTATTTCATGGCCAACAAATTCCCATGGCAAATTTACCATCTGATAGGAGCCTGGTAGGCTACAGTCCATGGGGTCGCTAAGAGTCGGACACGACTGAGCGACTTCACTTTCACTTTTCACTTTCATGCCTTGGAGAAGGAAATGGCAACTCTCTCCGGTGTTCTTGCCTGGAGAATCCCAGGGATGGGGGAACCTGGTGGGCTGCCGTCTATGGAGTCGCACGGAGTCGGACACGACTGAAGTGACTTAGCAGCAGCAGCAGGTACCCTACTATTAGACATACTCTGCAAATACAAAATCACAACAGCATTTTCCCTTAGTCTCTATCATGTGTACTACAGAACGTTGAGTGTCATAACTCTGAGTTTTCCACTTTTCAAAACTCCCCAGACTTCAAAGAGGACAGGATGGGGAAAGAGGACGCAGAGTCATACTTCCACCTATCTCTAATTCAGTAGAGTCCTAAGTGGAAGTTTACTGTAAGATTTATTCTTGGGAATGTTAGAGGAATTCAAAAGATTTTTTTTTTTTTCATTTTTAAAGAATTCTGGGCACATCCCGTGGAATGTGGAACCTTAGTTCCCTGGTAAGGGATCAAACCCACACCCCTTGCATTGGAAGCACAGAGTCTTAAACCTTGTACCACCAGGGAAGTCCCAGGAACTCAAGCGTCTTGAAAAGACCCTAATGGAGGGTAAAGCATCTCTTGAAGAAGGTAACATCAAAAATGTAAAGGATGAGTAGACACTGACCAAAAAGCTTGGTGAAGCACATTCAAATGTCCTTTACCCTGAGCTCAGGATTTTTTTTTATCTGTCATCTCTGCCCTCATCACTTTCTCTTAGGTACTTTTCCTCTGTTCCTATTATTGTTTCAGGCTCCCTTACTCTTACAGAAGAGTGGAAAAAAGCAAGCATCCTTTTTGGTATATACATCTGTCATTCTAAGCTCATACTGGAGTAAAATTTTTCTGATCTTTTGACCTTAAAAGAGCTGCACAGATTGTTCTCTCTTAGAACAAATACAAAATTATTTTTTATTTTTTCCTCACCATTGTTTTCCCCAAGGACTAATAATTTGCCCTTTTCTGTACAGCTGTTCCCCAAATAACTTAAGGACAAAATTGTTACTCCAGATGATTTGGTTTTAACAACCAGCAATCACACACAAGAAAATTAATCAAACCCAAATGATGATTGGTGTTTGAAAAGGAAGGCAGGGTCCAGAGAGAGGCTGATCCTAAACAATCTGCCTGGGAATTTGGATGGCTTCTCTGGCACCCAGCTGCTGTATTCCGGGAAAAGTGATCAAGAGTGCAAGCCCTATGGCTTTTCCGGTAGTCTTTGAGAGTAGCTTAAATCCTTTTGTGTCCTTGACATTTCAGACATTTCTGAAAAATGCTGTTGACTTTTTGAGGTCACTTGTGGTTCTATAAAGCACTCAACTTAGTCCAACATCAATAGGATAAGCTCTCTGCAGTCATAGACCCCATCACATTCCTGGTTTTCACATCTATATAACTCCCTACTCTCTGTAGCCATTTGTACAACCGCTGAAAGTTCATGACACTTTTATTTTACTGATTTTTTTTTATTGAATGGGAAATCCTTTTGATTCTATAAGGTTTTACAATTTTCAGAAGTTTCACACTCATGATTTCATATAATCTGGTAATAATCTCTTTCCCCCTATCGCCCCTCCCCCTCCTTCTCCCCAGTAGTAACCAGTCATTTATTCTCTGTGTCTGTGTCTGATTCTTTCTTTGCTGTACTTCACTAGTTCATTGTACTTGTTTAGATTCCACATGTAAGTGAGATCATGTAGCGCTTGTCTTTCTCTGACTTATTTCACTTAACATATTACCAGCCAAGTCCGTCTATGTGGCTGCAAATGGCAACATTTCATTCTTTTTTATGGCCAAGTAGTATTCCATTGTATATATGTACTGCATCTTCCTACTCATTCATCTCTTCATGGACACCTAGGTTGCTTCCATGTCCTAACTACTGTAAATTGGGCTGCTGTAAACATTGGGGTGCATATATCTTTTCAATTTAGTGTTTTGGGGTGTTTTTCTTTTTTTTGGATGTATGCCAGAGAGTGGAATTGCTGGGTCATATGGTAATTCTATTTTTAGTTTTTTGAAAAACCTCAATACTGTTTTCCATGGTGGCTACACCAGTTTACATCTCTACTAACAGTTGTATGAGGGTTCCTTTTTCTCCACATCCTTGCCAACATTTGTTATATGTATTCTTTTTTATGACAGCCATTCTGACAGATGTGAAGTGATATCTCATTGTGGTTTGATTTGCATTTCTCTGGATAATTAGCAATATTGATCATTTTTTCATGTGCCCATTGCACATCTGCATTTCCTCTTTGGAAAAATAGCTATCACATTTTTCTGCCCATTTTTTGATTGAGTTGTTTGGCTTTTTGATGTAGAGTTGTGTGAGCTGTTTATATATGTGGGACACATATTTTATACTGAAGGGTCATCATAGAAACCCTGGACTCAGAGCACAAATCCTGACTGCTGGTGCCAACCCTTTCTGAGAAGTGTCTAAAAAAGAAGGTGGACAGTAACTTATATTAGCAGCTATCACTGGATTAGACTTTGCCACCTCCAAGCCCCACTATGGAAGTTTTGTGGGCTATGCTGGATGATGGAACTATGGTCTCACTTACATAGTAAGTCCGACACTGTAAGCCCATCCCCTGAATCTCAATGCTCACTACCAAGGCTGAGAGAGTGAAATAAACTATCAGAACAATCAAATAAAGGATGGACCATTTCCTCAATCCTTAGTTAGAAGAGAGTTAGCTTGGATTTCCAGGCCAAGAATTGTTAAGGAGGCTTACATTACCAGCCTCATGAGAAGAGTATAATCTCTAGAGAAAAGGAGAGTCAAAAAGACATCCTCCTATCCCCCAGCCATACACACACAATACATACTAGATGACTCAGAACTTTAAATCCTCCTTAACACAGAGGTCTAGAACAAACATCTTTGAGTCTAGCCCTGCTATGTCTTGGATTTATAGGATGTTTCTGTATGGTTAGAGATTGTTTAGGGTTCATATTGTATAATGGTCTCATTGGTTGGCATTGATATTACCTAGAAGTGGTAAAATAGAAAAGCAGCCGCCTTGAGCCCCCTGAGAGTCTCCAAAAATGGGTTCCATAGAACAGCTGTGGGACAACTATGGAAACTTGAAAGATGGGGCCAGTTCAAATTTCTTTCTTAAATTTTCAATAAAATAGGAATTCCTCAATTTGAATTCTGCAACTTTTGATCCAATGGACCCACTTTAATTCCAAAAACTTTCCCCTCTATTTCCCTAAACTTTTCCCCTCCCTTAACTTCATTAGTTGCACCATCATGGAATAACTAAGGCCTTCCTTTCTGCAAATCCAAATTCTATGTACTCTGCATGCTCAGGGTAAGCCATTTCTCCTCCAAGAATATTTTACTATAATACTCTAGGACATCCAAATCTATCTCACTCTTCATGGTGCTCAGTAAAAACCTATGCATCCTGCCACATTATCATATTATCTTGGGAGTGTAATCAAGTTATTCTAAGCAAGTATGATTTGTTTCCCAAAATAAGCATCAAGTTTGCAGCAAGTTTCTCTCAGGAGAAGTCTTTCTCTTTTTTGTATCCCTAGGGCACTAGTAAATTATGTATTCATTCCACTTGCAAATGTGTGTGACTAGTTGGATAGATGAATGTATCTGCAGATCTCCAATAGAGTTCATTTGAAGGTGAGAGTAATAACATAAGGTCGAAAAGGAAAAGGTAAAACCAGACAATATTTACCTGAGAAAAGACACACATAAGTGAGATGCCCATAGAAATTCCTAATAGATGGTCCAAACCAAGCTTTTTGAATCGGTTAATGAATTGTTTGAAAGTGGCTCCTGCATAAGTCAAATGTTTACCTTGTTCTTCAGTTGAGGAACACAATTGCACCTTTCGTTGTAATTGACCCAATCACCTGTTCTTTCATTAATTTTTTTCTTATATTGTGTAAGTTCTATATGTTTGTTATGGGAAGATTAGACAATTTGGATTTTAATGAAGAAAAATTAAAATCACACATAGTACTACCACTTAGAGATGATCACTATGAACAACTATTTTTAGAAGATTCCATTCTTGTATATGTATACTTCTTAGATAGAAAAATAAAATTATATTATCTATAATATTTTATGAATTATTGCTACCTAATTTGTTGTAAACTTATTTTAATGGCCATAAAGCAATCTATTGTATTAATGTAACATATTTTCTTGCTTAAAGCCCTTTTAAAAATACTCTACTGTTTTTAAAAAGTTTTACTGTTGGATATTGGTAATGTTATATTCTTTCATTGCTACAAATTCTCTTCAGTGAGTATCCTTGAGACGAATCTTAGTGTACACATTTAATCCTTCTTTTAAGATTTTTAAAAATAAAAATGCATGAGTCTAAAGAGGGCAGTGAAATTAAAAGACACTTACTCCTTGGAAGGAAAGTTATGACCAACCTGATAGCATATTAAAAAGCAGAGACATCACTTTGCCAACAAAGGTCTGTCTAGTCAAGGCTATGGTTTTTCCTGTGGTCATGTATGGATGTGAGAGTTGGACTGTGAAGAAAGCTGAGCGTCGAATAATTGACGCTTTTGAACTGTGGTGTTGGAGAAGACTCTTGAGAGTCCCTTGGACTGCAAGGAGATCCAACCAGTCCATTCTAAAGGAGAAGGACTGATGTTGAAGCTGAAACTCCAATACTTTGGCCACCTGATGCGAAGAGCTGACTCATTTGCAAAGACCCTGATGCTGGGAAAGATTGAAGGTGGGAGAAGAAGGGGATGATGGAGGATGAGATGGTTGGATGGCATTATTGACTCGATGGACATGGATTTGGGTGGACTCAGGGAGTTGCTGATGGACAGGGAGGCCTGGCATGCTGCAGTTCATGGGGTCACAGAGTCCGACAGGACTGAGCAACTGAACTGAACGAGGCAGTATTGTTGAATGGGACTGTCCTCTTTTCCCAGTTCTGCCCATTCACATAAGAAAGACTGAGCATGTCCTAGCTTCTTCATTTAGGGGAGTGTTGGAGGAAATACAACTGACCTTTCTCCACTTCATTCTCCACCGTCTCTTAGGAGGAAAAATGGCTAATTGATCAGAAGGCTCTTTCCACTAGTAGCTTGGATCTATAAATGAAAAATTCTGGCTTGTCTCATTCTTCCAGCACCTTGCAATTAAGTCTGGGCCTGACCATATGTCTAGATGTTTTTTGAATCAGTCACGCTCTTGCTCTCCTTGTTCTGACCGACTGAGTAGGTGGGTTAGCTAAAACCACAGTTCTTTGTCTTGGTACCGGGTTCTTGTGACTGGTGGGTAAGTAGACTCCAGTTCAAAAGTTAGAGGTTAAGAAATAAAAAGTCATACCTAATACTCCTGTCTAAGCCATGATGTAGCTTGTTCAAGTGTGTCAGTGTTTATGTGATGGGGATGAAGGCATATTGGTATAAATCACTGGAAAATATTAACTAGACCAATAACTTTACTTTTTTAAATCATTTCTTTTGTGGATCCTCTCTCATTAGTGAAACCTAGAGTAGAGAGTGGGTGAGTACTGAAATTTAAAAATCTATGCCTACTTCCTTCAAAAGGGCTGTGAGCATGAAAAGAATTCAGAGCATATTGAGCATATTATCAAGTACATTTGTCACGTTTTTGATAGGACATTTTTTTATGTGAATATAGTTGTGGTCAAATAGATCAAATATTTTATACATGGTTCAAGTCATTGTGTCTTGCTTGGAAAGGATTTCCTCAGCTCTAATTCAAGTAAAGTAACTTTACTACAGGCAGGTTTCTGGTTACATTCTAGTTTTTTGAAACAATTTTAAAATAATTCAAAGTGAGATGGACGGAGTCTCTGTTAATTATCCTTTCTCAAATTTACCAATTTCTTTTTATTAAATGATTATTCTTCCACATATATACTTACAACAGCTTCTTGACTCTCTGTTTTCTTTATTCTTCATCTATCCATTATTCTTGTTATTTGAGCAGACCAAGAACATGCTGCTAGTATTAGTGAAATGAACAAATCAATATGTGGAAAAATGACTTTAAACTTTAGATTTGGAATAAAATATAAGGGAAAAGTTTTACCCTGCAGAGAATGGTGAATTCAGAATTTTTCAAAGGCTTAAAAAAAAAAAGCAATGAATAGAATATAACTAAATGAACAGAGCTACCATAACTGAGAAAGGAGTGTGCTCCTGATAAGAAGGTTTGGTCATAAATGGAGAAAAGATAAAGAAGAATCCAGAAGCAAATAGATATTGAGGAGGCTTATGTGTTTGCTCCCTACATAAAGTCTTCCTTGATTGAGGTGTGAATTATTCACTGCCAGAGATGGCTATATTCCTTTTACTGTGACACATGTACCAGCTTCTCAGATCCTGAACTTCACTAAATTTTATTTGCTCCCTTTGCTCTGACTTGCTGCTCCAGGAGAAAATCTTTGAATAAAAGCTGGCTTCCTACTATCTTGCCTAAAGAAAGAAAAGATGCTAGCCTGAGGATGCATGTGTCTGGTCCCATGGCAGATACAAGTCTCCTTGTAAAACTTTAAACCGTCATGCTCTTGTGAGCTCGTTGATATTGGTGTCACTGGGATTTGGGTCTGCACCTATAGAAGCAACACAATAAGTCTAAAAGAGTAAGCAGAGCCAGCAGAACTTATGTAATAATGAGATATTCAACATTCATCTCAACTGAACCAAACCATTTAGGTACCTAAGAGCACACTTCCTCTATTTCCATAAATGAGAGTTCATTTTCACTTTGTGTGTGTGTGTGTGTATTTTAAATGGGAAGAGAATAAAGTCTATGGGACTCCCTCCTTTAATAATGCCAAATTATTTTAAAGAAAATGTAAGATAAGAGCTCATAGATGTTACTTCTTTATCCCAATAAAGAATATTCAAGTTAAAAATGTATTCACTCCTCTTAGAAAAAGACGCTAAGAAAATTATCCTTGGTCAAGGCCACTTGCATTGCATTAACTCCAAGAGGTCCTCAAGACTAAAAAAAAAAAAAAAAAAAAATTGTAGACTACTCAAAGAAAGAAGTGTTGGCATCAAGCAGTAGGAGAGTCCTATTTAATTTGCTTTTTAAATCCTGAAAAACAAACAAATGGATCTAGTTGCTCAGCAATTCTTGACACATCAAGTGGAAGGAGGTGAGAGAAAAGGGGAAATTTCATTGCATGTCTGTTTCTTTTCTTCTTGAGACCATCTAGTTCAAAGAGATGGCTCATAAAGCTCTTGTCTCTCAAATACTTTTCTCTGTGATCCAATAAAAGTGGAAATACTTTTAAATATTTGTTAGGAAGATAAGGGCTTCCTAGGTGGCTGAGTGGTAAAGAATCTGCCTGCAATGTAGGAGACTCAGGGTCAGTCGCTGGGTTGGGAAGATCCCCTGGGGAAGGAAATGGCAACCCACTTCAGTATTCTTGCCTGGAAAATCTCATGGACAGAGAGGCCTGGAAGGCTACAGTGCATGGGATTGCAAATAGTTGGACATGACTTAGTGACTACCCAACAAGAAGGTAAAAAAAAATATGGTGTTTCTTTGGTCTTAAACTCTGAAGCGAGGGATGGTGCTTTGTAGCAGCTTCAGTTCAGTTCAGTTGCTCAGTCATGTCTGACTCTTTGCGACCCCATGAATCACAGCATACCAGGCCTCCCTGTCCATCACCAACTCCCTGGTGGGTGGGGAGCGAGGTCAAGGAATTAGTGAGAAACATCCAAGAATTTTAGAAGATTATCACCACAGTGTTCAAGTAAAATAACCTTGCTATCCTTAGAATTTATCCACATAAGGTTTTGAATGCACCCCAAATGAAATGTATCACGTACCAAATAGACTTTCTCATTTATTGAGATT
Source organism: Cephalophus harveyi (assembly GCA_006410635.1). Taxonomy (NCBI): domain Eukaryota; kingdom Metazoa; phylum Chordata; class Mammalia; order Artiodactyla; family Bovidae; genus Cephalophus; species Cephalophus harveyi. The sequence continues at coordinate 84,309 of SJYT01019218.1, read as the reverse complement.
CAGCGTGAAATATTCCAAAATTAGTGTTTTTAACTCTGCAAAGTTTTTCCACTTATTTATTCTCTTTATTTCTTACATGCTCTTTCCTCCACCCTTCTCCCAATTTCATTTGTACAGCGCTTGCTGTCATTAGAACTTAAGCAAAATGTCTGATCTTACACCCCCTACAAGATAACTGAAAGAAAGTGTAGATAAAACACACACACAAAACAAAAGCAAACTCATCAATACAGAGAACCTGTTGGTGGTTACCCGAGGGGAAGGGAGTGGTGAGCTGGCGAGACGGGTGAAGTGGGTAGGCTGTGTGGTGATGGATGGTGACTGGACTTCCAGTGGTAACGCTCTGTAGTAATGCATACAGAGGTCAAATTATAATGCCATACACCTGAGATTTATATAATCAGTCAGTTCAGTTCAGTTCAGTCACTCAGTCGTGTCCGACTCTTTGTGACCCCATGAATCGCAGCACGCTAGGCCTTCCTGTCCATCACCAACTCCCGGAGTTCACTCAGACTCACGTCCATCGAGTCCGTGATGCCATCCAGCCATCTCATTCTCTGTCGTCCCCTTCTCCTCCTGCCCCCAATCCCTCCCAGCATCAGAGTCTTTTCCAATGAGTCAACTCTTCGCATGAGGTGGCCAAAGTACTGGAGTTTCAGTTTCAGCTTCAGCATCATTCCCTCCAAAGAAATCCCAGGGCTGATCTCCTTTAGAATGTACTGGTTGGATCTCCTTGCAGTCCAAGGGACTCTCAAGAGTCTTCTCCAACGCCACAGTTCAAAAGCATCAATTCTTCGGCGCTCAGCTTTCTTCACAGTCCAACTCTCACATCCATACATGACCACTGGAAAAACCATAGCCTTGACTAGATGGACCTTTGTTGGCAAAGTAATGTCTCTGCTTTTCAATATGCTATCTAGGTTGGTCATAACTTTTCTTCCAAGGAGTAAGCATCTTTTAATTTCATGGCTGCAGTCACCATCTGCAGTGATTTTGGAGCCCNACATGACCACTGGAAAAACCATAGCCTTGACTAGACGGACCTTTGTTGGCAAAGTAATGTCTCTGCTTTTCAACATGCTATCTAGGTTGGTCATAACTTTTCTTCCAAGGAGTAAGCGTCTTTTAATTTCATGGCTGCAGTCACCATCCGCAGTGATTTTGGATACACTTATTCAAATCCTCTCCCTGGAGACAACTATAGTTTATGGATTCTGAAGATGATTTTAGAGCCATTCTTTGTGTCTATAAGATAAGCAATGTATATGATTTTCTTTTAAATTTTTAAGCAAATGATAAATTTTAAATGATTTATTCTGCACACTGCTTTTTATGCTCAGTGATCCATAAAAAAGATATTGTTCCACATCACTACAAAAAGCTTCTTTGTTCATTTAGTTGGTTGTGTAGTACTCCATTGCATGGATGGCAGTACCACATTCTTCATTTAACTAATTCTTTATTGATAGCCTTTTGGTTGTTTCTGATTTTGTTTTTGCCTTTTCTTGCACTTTATTTTATATTCCCACCACAATAATGGCTAATTTAAACATAAACCATAGAGGGATCCTGAAAAGGTGGCAGCAAAGTAATGAATGTGTCAAAGACTGAGGGTCAGGTCAGGTGAGGCATCAGCAAACTGTCTTAACAGGGCTGTTGAAGTTGCTGGTAGCTTGGAGCTGCTGCTGGTAGACCACTGGATGGATCTTGAAACNAGAGGGATCCTGAAAAGGTGGCAGCAAAGTAATGAATGTGTCAAAGACTGAGGGTCAGGTCAGGTGAGGCATCAGCAAACTGTCTTAACAGGGCTGTTGAAGTTGCTGGTAGCTTGGAGCTGCTGCTGGTAGACCACTGGATGGATCTTGAAACCATAGAGCCTGGACACAATCTGGTTGGTGGGCCTCTTTGTTCAGCACTTGGGTGTACTGTGAAGAGCATGTGAGGGAAACCAGTGCCAAAGTAGATGCCCTCCATGTGTTGGTGCCTCAGTGACTTATGTGTACACATCCAAGCATTTGAGGCAGTAGAGCTTACCAGGGCCTCAGCTGGGATGTCTGAAAGGCCACTGGGAAGCATTGGTTGGTTTCCACAGTACACACAGGCTCAGTAGCCAAAGTCTTCCTGTTGGTACTCTTCCAACATCTGGGCAATGCCACAGTTGATGAGGATGTATTGTTATTCAGTCACTAAGTTGTGTCCAACTTTTTGTGATCCCATGGACTGCAGCACACCAGGCTTCTCTGTCCTTCACTAGTTCCTAGACTTTGCTAAAATTCATCTCCATTGAGTCAGTGATGCTACCTAACAATTTCATCCTTTGCTGCCATCTTCTCCTTTTGCCTTCAATTTTCCTAGCATCGGGGTCTTTTCCAATGATTCAGCTCTTCGCATCAGGTAGCCAAAGTATTGGAGTTTCAGCTTTAGCATCTGTCCTTCCAATGAATATTCAGAGTTGGTTCCCTTTAGGATTGACTGGTGCTCTTCAAGGGACTCTCAAGAGTCTTCCCTAGCACTGCAATTCAAAAGCATCAATTCTTCCTCAGTACTCAGGCTTTTTTCTGGTCCAACTCTCACATCCATACATGACTACTGGAAAAACCATAGCTTTGACTATAAGGACCTTTCTTGGCAAAGTCATTTCTCTGTTTCTTAATACACTGTCTAGGTTTGAAATAGCTTTCTTTGCAAGGAGGAAGTGACTTTTAATTTTGCAGTGATTTGGGAGCTCAATAATAAAGTCTGTCATTGTTTGCCCTTTTCTCCCCTTCCATTTGCCATGAAGTGATGAGACCAGATGCCATGATCTTAGTTTTTTGAATGCTGAGTTTTAAGCTAGATTTTTCACTCTTGTCTTTCACCCTCAACAGGCTCTCTAGTTCCTCTTCACTTTCTGTCATTAGAGTGGTATCATCTGCATATTTAAGGTTTTTGATATTTCACCTGGCAATCTTGATTCCAGTCTGAGTCATCCAGCCCAGCATTTTGCATGAGGTACCCTGCATAGAAGTTAAATAAGCAGAGTGACAATATACAGCCTTGACATACTTCTTTCCTAATTTTGAACCAAACCATTGTTCCATGTCCAGTTCTAATTGTTGCTTCTTGACCTGCATACAGGTTTATCAGGAGACAGATAAGATGGTCTGGTATTCCCGTCTCTTGAAGAATTTTATACAGTTTGTTGTGATCCACACGGTTAAAGACTTTAGCATAATCAATGAGTTAGAGAGAGATGTTTTTTCCTGGAATTCCCTTGCTTTCTCCATGATCCAACAAATGTTGTCAATTTGATCTCCTGTTCCTCTGCCTTTTCTAAACTCAGTTTTTACATCTGGAAGTTCTCAGTTCACATACTGCTGAAGCATAGCTTGAAGAATTTCAAACATAAAGTGAGGCTATAGCAGGTGTGGGTCCCTCTGTAAAGCATTTTGCCTGCCTATTCAGTCAGGTTTTTCTTGTTGGTGTTGTCTTCCAACTCCATAACCAGCTCCAGGTTCAAGATCATATGTAGTCTATAGTGAGGCACCTTCTCATTGAGTCCAGTGACATTGAATTTATCCTAGATGTAGTCTTCATCCACTAAACTGAAGAATTCATTGCTAAGGAGCCCACAGAACCAGGAAACCCAGGATAACTCCTCTGAGCTGCTAGTGTTCATGTGACTGGGCAGGAGCTGGGACCAGGGAGCCTGGGGGTGGGGTGGAGGAGGGGGCAGAGGGAAAGGAAGTTTCTGCTTCCAAGGAACCATGGAGATGGCTACAACACAGCCTGCAGACCCAACTGCAGTCTCTAATCTTGTTTATATTACAAACAGTTATAACCCAGGATCTCACCTGCTTCTTTTAAGTCTATTGCATTGGCAGGCAGGTTCTTTACCACTAGCACCACCTGGGAAGCCCTTTATTACAAACAATACATCAACAAAAAAACCTCATAGGAGTCGTTCTCAAACATACAAGTGTACTCATGGGACAAATACCTGGCGATGGAATTGCTTTACAGAAGGAGACGTGTGTGTAATTCCTGCTGCCATTAATCAAAGTGCATTCCTACCAGTTTTTACCCATTTACACTGTTACCAGAAAGTAATAGAGTCCCAGTCTCTGTATACCCTTGCACACAAGTTATCACACTTTGAGGATTTTATAAAATTTTAGTTGACTAGAAATTTTATAACAGTGTTGTCCTAGTATAAATTAATCTTATTATGAGTGGTGGCTCAATTCTTGCTTTTTTGATGATCCAGCGGATCTCTGGTTCCTCTGCCTTTTCTAAAACTAGCTCGAACATCAAGGAGTTCACGGTTCACGTATTGCTGAAGCCTGGCTTGGAGAATTTTGAGCATTACTTTACTAGTGTGTGAGATGAGTGCAATTGTGTGGTAGTTTGAGCATTCTTTGGCATACCGATTTTACCTCACTAAAAAATAAAGAATGGAGAAGGAAATGGCAACCCACTCTGGTATTCTTGCCTGGGAAATCCCATGGACAGAGGAACCTGGCGGGCTACAGTCCATGGGGTCGCCAAAGAATTGGAGACCACTTAGTGACTAAATAAACAAAACCAGTGAAGAAGTTACTGAGAAGTTACTGTAATTCAAATACACAGATCCCTTTGAACAGAACAAAAGCTTTCACATCATTTAAACACAGAGGAAAAAAAATTAGAATTTATGGTTTAAGATTGTATACTTGTTTACCTTGAATTTCAAATCAAAGGACTTAAAAAAAATTTTTTTTCCATAAGGGTTGCAACACAAACAAACATATAAATATTTCTGTTTTTAAATAAAACAATTATCTTTGATGTGTAAAAAAAATAAAGAAGACTATAAATATAAAATAGTACATTCTGGTCGCAAAGAGTCGGACACGACTGAGCGACTGAACTGAACTGAACTGAACTGATACAATTCACCCTTTTTAAAGTATGCAACCTATTTTTAGTATACTTGCAGAGCTTGTACAACCATCCTCACAATTTAGAACATTTTTGCCCCCGAAAGAAACCCTATACAGAGTAGTAGTCACTCCCCACTCCTCAAGCTTCTATATCCCTTCTTCCCTCAGACAGTTCTAGGCAACGAGAGATCTTTTCTGTCACTATAGATTTGCTTATTCTGAAAACGTGCAGATTTTTAACAGATGTACCTGCTGGGAATGGCAGAGGTTGTTTAAATACTAAGAGGCATTGGCAAACAAAACAAAAGAAAATTTGTGCCTGGAGGTCTTGACTTATCTGTCTAAATCCTTAATTGTTTTACACTTCTAAATGTTAAATTTTGTATCAGAGCTTCTATTATCCTTAGTTTTTGTTACTAAATTTATTTTAATCCTGCACAATTAGTAAAAGGGAGGTATTCAAAGTACTCGTGTTCAAAAGCAATTAATTAAGAAAATGTAAATTTCAAATTCTTGCCTGGTGGCTCAGACAGTAAAGAATCCACCTGCAACGTGCAAGACATGGGTTAGATCCCTGGGTTGGGAATATCCCCTGGAGAAGGGAATGGCTACCCACTCCAGGATTCTTGCTGGAGAATTCCATGGACAGAAGAGCCTGGTGAGCTACCATCCATGGGGTCACAAAGAGTCAGACACAACTAAGTGACTTAGCACAAACTTAAACTGCTAGTTCATTTATTTCATTCTATCCAGTCAGCACTTGCCAAATATGACTATCCTTTCCAGAAATGAGGCATTTATATCAGAAAACGTTTGTGTATATGCTATTTGTGGTTGAATACTATAAGAAGCAGTTGATTCAAGCTTGCCATCTGTTTTTTTCTAAATCTTTAATATGGAACATGCTTCCTTAAAATTGCACCTATTCAGAAGTTATTTATGAAGCAAAACTGCCTCCCTTTTGATTGGCTTTGCATTATTCTTTTACAATAGTGGTGTACTATACAGCACATTGGAGAAGGCAATGGCAACCTACTCCCATATTCTTGCCTGGAGAATCCCAGGGACAGAGGAGCCTGGTGGGCTGCCGTCTATGGGGTCGCACAGAGTCGGACACGGCTGAAACGACTTAGCAGCAGCAGCAGCAGCATTGCACATTAGTAGGAACTTTCAATTGTTGAACATTTTAGGTGCCAACATCAAAAAAAAATTTTTTAAGTATATAAAACCTGAACATAAAAACTGGGGCTCAATCTGGTGCTCTGTGACAACCCAGAGGG
>SJYT01019218.1:60255-77939 GCA_006410635.1 Cephalophus harveyi | reverse complement strand
GGGTGGGATGCAGTTGGGGGGGTGGGGGGCGGGGTGTTGGGAGGGAGGTCTGAGAGAGTGAACATATGTATACTTAAGGCTGATTCACATTGTTATATGGCAGAAGCCAACACAGCATTGTAAAGCAATTATCCACCAATTAAAAAATAAATTTAAAAAACCTGTACTTTCTACACAAGATATTATATAGGTATCTACCATTTAGGGCTTCCCCTATGGCTCAGCTGGTAAAGAACCTGCCTCCCAATGCAGAAGACCAAGAGACATGGGTAAGATTCCTGCAGAGGATCCCCTGAAGAAGGGAATGGCAACCCACTCCAGTATCCTTGCCTGGAAAATTCCATGGACAGAGGAGCTTGGCAGGCTATAGTCCTTGGGATTGCAAAGAGCTGGGGACACAACTGAGAACACACACGTACATTTACTATTTAATAAACTCCCCATTAAAACAAAGAATCTCATAATGGCTATGAAAATACATATATTTCATTTAAATTTATATTAAAAATCTTATTTACATTCCCCAACACTTGTTTTAATTTTTTTTTCTGGCATACATGCTTTAAAGGGCAGACAAAGATTGAGATATTAAAGAATCCATGGTAACTTGAAGAGAAAGGTAAGGTTAATAAGTCAACAGTATAAAGCAAGGTGATATGTTTGCTTTCTACAGTCTGTAAATAAGACTCCATGAAAGAAAGAAAAAAATGTTTTGAACAAAAGATAGAAGAAATAGAAAAGGAGAAGAGCGTACTATATGGTTAAATTTATGAACTTCTAGAATTGCAAAAATAATCTATAGTGATCAAAGTAAGAAAGTGGTTGCCTGGAGAAAGGGGGTGGGGATGAAATGACTACAATGGAGCAGGAGGATGGAAACATTCCATCTTCATCAGCATGGTGATTACAGAGGTGTGTACTCCTTCATCAAAATTGGACTATACTTTAAATATGTGCATTCTATTACATGTAAATTATGCTTTATTGAATTTTTAAATGTCAAAATGGGTAATAAAGGGTACATTTTGGTTCAAATGTGGTCATGTTTTAATCCTGAAAAATGACCCTTTATTTTTAAATGTGGACTATCCATGTTATTCTGAAGAAGTACATTCAGCTCTTTTGTAATGTTAGCATTTCCTCATCCAACTCAGGACTGAGTACTGGAATTTTAGTGATGACTCTTAGTCACATTAAGATAGGTATTTGATAGACACTGCACTCTAAATGCCTACTTTTCCCCCATTATTTCAACTGAGGGATAATAAAACAGCAAACTTATTCATTAAATCCTCACAGAGTTCTTAGGACTTTTAAAGTACAATTTGAATTGAAACCACCATTTTGTAATATTGTTTTTCAGGGCAGGCTGAAAGCAAAATAACAATACTTTTTGTAGGAAAAGCCAGATTGAACAATCACAAAATTACCTTTAATGTCACTTTTCAAAGCAATTATAAATAGGAGGTAATAGGATTGCATATATGAGATTCAAAAATATCCTATGCTATTTTTGTGGGAGGGAATTGTATAGTGTTTGGATTGATATGCAGAGTGAGTTTGTGGTCAGAAGTAGCTTTCTTTTCTATCTAGAGTCAGTAGCCTACAAAAGAGAAAAATCTATAAAAATCAGGAGGAAATTTAAAAAAAAGAACTATTCAGTAAGATGGATAGAAATGAAACATACATCACCATATGTAAAATAAATAGCCAGTGGAAACTTGCTGTATGGCACAGGTACCTCAAATCTGGTGCTCTGTGACAACCTAGAGGGGTGGAATGGGGTGGGAGGTGGGAGGGAGGTTCAAGAGGGAAGAAAGGTGTATACTTTTATGTCTGATTCATGTTGATATATGGCATAAACCAACACAATACTGTAAAGTAATTATCCTCCAATTAAAAATAAATTTAAAAGAACAGAAAATATATCTCAGACTTATGTATAAATGAGAGAAAAAAGGCTGGGAAAGGAGAGTGTGTGATAGATGCAAAACAATATAAAGAATGTTGTGGTTGTGGGGGAGGAGCAAATCAAGTAGGGCTGAAGAGACACAGAAATTGAGAAAAAGATTTAATTTCCCCTAGGGTATTCCAGATTTCTTCAAAATTAATTAAAATTTAAGGCATGTACACTAACATTTTACAAACACCAGAAAGTATATTTTCAGTTAACAGATTTTGAAGAAATTGTTCTAACTATCATATTGTTGGTTTTTTATGAATGAGCAGAAATGCTTCATTATGAGATATATCAATCTTTCCCCAAGGGGTGGGGTGGGACTTTGAAATAAATAAATCCTTCACAAATAAATGGCATAACCACAATCACAGCTCACATTATTCTGACTGCAGTAGTCACAGTTAACACTAGGAGGCTGTAATTCCATTGGCAGCAGTTCCCTTCTGACCACAAATGTCTTAGTCCCTGCAAGGGTAACTTGTACAGGACAGTGAAATTACGTGTGCTCAACAGCAGGTAGAACATGTCATTACTGTGTATTAAAAGGTTTTATGCTTTACAGCATTGCTATGTAAAATTTTTATTGTATAGACTAATAACTTGGCCATCAACTTCTTCATCAAGCATGGAGTCTCACCATTGCTCCAAGATTGCTACTAATTTTGTACCTCTGCTTCTTGAAACATACTAGGTAGAACCAGTTCTACATCCCTTTTCTTGAAGAAATTGTTTTATATACTATAAGTCCTCTACCATTTCATTAAAATAGAGGTTTAATGTGATTGTGTGTTCTCACATAGTTATTTCACTAAATCTTTTTAATTTATAACATTAAATGTATTTTCTGAAAGTTAGAGTAAAACAGCAAATTTTCATCCAAGTTGTTTTTTACAACTTTGAATTCATAACAATTATTTTTATTTACTGTTATAGGAATGAAAAATATAACAATTTGTTCTTATGGTCCAGTGTATCTTGGTTGATTAAAGGGGTAGTTACAGTAAATTATTTAAAATGTGGCTTTAAATTTTATCACACAAATATTATATACTATGCTTTAAGCATGCTAATTTATATTGATGGTTATGAGCTAATAAAATATTTTAATGTTTCAAATAGTATGGTAATTAACATTTCATATGTATTTCTCATCACAGGAGAAATGGTCTTTACAGCATACTATTTTACTTACTTAGTTGAAAGAAAGAATTAGCTTTGTAGCAGAGGAAAACATTTCCTTCTACCCTCTTGGGTGCAGTAAATGAGGCCTGCAAATTAAACTGACAAAGGTGAGATTAAAAGAAGTAGAAAGTTTATTTCATATGCAAAAGAAGCCACAAAAGAAAGCAGCTGGCTTGTTTAATGGTTCAAGTTAAAGGCGTAAATACCTAACTTAGTAGGGAAAAGGGAAGGGTAAGGAATTGCTTCTATGGAAAAAAACAAATAGGTTTCATTAGGAAAGACAAATGGGTTTTTAGGAGAACTGGCAGGAGATAAGGTTGTGGTAATGTTTGTCTATACAGGTATGAGTGATCTTTCCATCTTCAAGATCCATAAAACTCCCCTGGAGAGAGGGTTTATGGTAGCCTCATTTCCCAGAAGTTGTTGCTATTAGTCAGATAAGGGAAGCTTCCAGGTGGCTTTTTTCCTGCATATATTGAATCTCAAAACATCTTCAACTTAATGAATCTTTATACCAACTCTGGGGTTCTGAGTCTGTTCCACAACTTTATATTTTGTATTTAAAACTTTTGGGTCATGTTTAGTATGCTCTAGGAAACTCTTTATACTTCAGTTCAGTTGCTCAATCGTGTCCGACTCTTTGTGACCCCATGAATCGCAGCACGCCAGGCCTCCCTGTTCATCACCATCTCCTGGAGTTCACTCAGACTCACGTCCATCGAGTCAGTGATGCCATCCAGCCATCTCATCCTCGGTCGTCCCCTTCTCCTCCTGCCCCCAATCCCTCCCAGCATCAGAGTCTTTTCCAATGAGTCAACTCTTCACATGAGGTGGCCAAAGTACTGGAGTTTCAGCTTCAGCATCATTCCCTCCAAAGAAATCCCAGGGCTGATCTCCTTCAGAATGGACTGGTTGGATCTCCTTGCAGTCCAAGAGACTCTCAAGAGTCTTCTCCAACACCACAGTTCAAAAGCATCAATTCTTCGGCGCTCAGCCTTCTTCACAGTCCAACTCTCACATCCATACATGACCACAGGAAAAAACATAGCCTTGACTAGATGGACCTTAGTTGGCAAAGTAATGTCTCTGCTTCTGAATATACTATCTAGGTTGGTCATAACTTTTCTTCCAAGGAGTAAGCGTCTTTTAATTTCATGGCTGCAGTCACCATCTGCAGTGATTTTGGAGCCCCCCAAAATAAAGTTTGTACAGTCCAACTCTCACATCCATACATGACCACTGGAAAAACCATAGCCTTGACTAGATGGACCTTTGTTGGCAAAGTAATGTCTCTGCTTTTCAATATGCTATCTAGGTTGGTCATAACTTTTCTTCCAAAGAGTAAACATCTTTTAATTTCATGGCTACAATAACCATCTACAGTGATTTTTGAGCCCCCAAAAATAAAGTCTGAGACTGTTTCCACTGTTTCCCCATCTATTTCCCATGAAGCATAGCAGGTTAGTAGTACCAAAAGATGCTGAGAAGTTTCTAACTAGATCATATACTATCCCACATTCTCCTTTATTTTCTCATTATTTCCACCCCATTTAATTTCTTTCCTCATGAAGTCTTGTAAAAAGGATTGAGGTTCCTGCTTGTAAGTATGCCTTTTCAGCTATCGTTGTGACCTCTTTTCTTTTCTAGTTGTTGCCTTAATGGTGTACAAGATATTAGAAAGAGGGGGCCATTTATTTAGAATGATGTCATGATGATCTAACCTTAAAAGCTGGTATTACGAAATATAGCACAGTTCAACCTATTCATGTGATTTTTTACCTCTACAAATGGTTTTCTTCTCCTTACTTAAAAATAAAAGGATTAAAATCTCACTAATATTCAAAATTGAGAAGTTATGTTTCATCATAAAAATTATCAAGAAGAAAAGTTACTATGAGATTGACACAGAAGAGGGTTCTATTCTATTGTTTGTCTCTTTTTTAATAAAAATAATCTGTGTATATAATTTTTCACAAGCCAAATAGTATACAAAGATTCATGATTGGAACAAAAGCAGCCACATATGCTTGTGTCTGAGTCCTATTCCAAGGTGACATTCACTATCAATTAATTTTAACACTTTCATGTTATTCATATTTCTAAATGCTATATTATGTTTTTATTTATAAATAGAACAGAATTTTTAATCCTAGATTATTTTTTGACTCTTACTCCAGTAAATGAAAATTTTGTACTTTCACTTATCCCCATTCAACCACAAACTTCTGCTCACGCCAATATCAGTTCAGTTCAGTTGCTCAGTCGTCTATAACTCTTTGTGACCCCATGGACTGCAGCACGCCAGGCCTCCTTGTCCATCACCAACTCCTGGAGTTTACCCAAACTCATGTCCATTGAGTCGGTGATGCCATCCAACCATCTCATCCTCTGTTGACCCCTTCTCCTCCTGCCTTCAATCTTTTCCAAAGTCAGGGTCTTTCAAATGAGTCAGCTCTTCGCATCAGGTGGCCAAAATATTGGAGTTTCACACCAATATAGCAATACCAAAATTTGGGGTTAATACTCAGAAAGCATTAACCTTCCAAGAAAAATATTGACAAACCACACATCATCAAATCTAAATCTTGGGATTTCACTGGCATTTCAGTGGTTAAGACTTCGCCTTCTACTGCAGGGAGTGTGAGTTCGTGTTCGAGATACCTGGTCAGGGAGTTAAGATCCAACGTGCCTCACTGCCAAAAAAACCAAAACATAAAAAGCAGAAATGAGATTGTAACAAATTCAGTAAAGACTTAAAAAAAAGCTAAATTAAATCTTCTAGCCATAAAAGTTCCCCATTAAGAAAATAAATACACAAGACTCTGGCTACAGAAAGTATCCTCAACAAAAATACACGAGAAAGGGTAACCCAGCAAGTGGGCACCTTGTCTTTGCACAACAGAAAGAATAAATACAGAGGCAAGAGTCTTTTGCAGGAAGAGAAATGGCTATTCTGCCATTTCTCCAGCCAAGCAAGGAGACAGACAGCAATGCTCAAATATCTCCCCATCATCTTTCTGAGTGCAGTATCAATTGTGGAAGCAGAGAGTAGAAGGGAGAGGAGGCTTGGGAGTGATTGGTGGAAAGTAATTCTAAATTTCAGGAGTTCTTTGTGCAGGTGAGCCTGTCCATCGTACTTTTTATTGATCACATGTACAGATTCAGAAATATTTTTTGTGTTGTGTTGCATGCTGTGAGCTTTCAGCCTATGACATCTAAAGTTCTCTATGGTCATTCTAAGTTCCTCAATACACCTGCACAAGCTCAGTGGGCTGTCAGCAAATTGCTTCTGTGGGTTCCCGATTGTTCCACAAAAGCTTGGGGGCTCTCAGTTAATCATTTTGTTTCATTTTTGCTTCTACTTCAGGGGCCCTGATTGTGCAAGATGCAAGATGTGGTTATAAAAAGATTTTTTTTTTCTGCCAGATTATATAAAACACTGTCAATGAAAAATTAATCAGTTGATCTAAGAAAGGAATGAAAAATTGTATTCAAGCCAAATTGAGAATCATAACCAGGTAACAGATTCTCAGGAAGCTCTGAGAACAGTTCTGTCAATTAGAATTCAAAGCACAGTTATATGGGTTTTTTCAGACAGAGGGCTGTACGTTAAATGACATGTTAGTGACAATTTACACACTCCAAATCTGGAAGTACAAAGTTGTGGGTTATTGTGGTCACATACAAGATCAAGAAGGAATGTTATCTTAAAAGGACTTTTTCTTTAAACTTTTAATGAAATATAGTTGATTTACAACTTTGTGTTAGTTTCAGATATACAGTAAAATAATTCAGTTATATACATATTTCAGTTTCTTTTACATTATAGTTTATTGCAAGATATTGAATATAGTTCCCTGAGCTATACAGTAGGTCCTTGCTTTTATTTTATACATGGTAGTGTGTATCTACTAATCCCAAATTTCTAATTTATCCCTCTTCCCTTTTCCCCTTCAATAACCATAAGTTGTTTTCCATGCCTGTGAGTCTATATCTGTCAATAAATTCATTTGTATCATTTTTAAAGATCCCACGTGTAGGTGATATCATACATTTGTCTTTTTCTGTCTGACTTACTTCACTTAGCATTATCATCTCTAGACCCATTCATCTTGCTGCAAATGACGTTATTTCATTCTTTTTTATGGCTGAATCCATTGTGTTAAATAATACAGTGTTGGGTATTTTAAATAGTACAAAACTTCTGGAAAACAGTTTGGCAATTTTTTATGAAGTTAAGCATATACTTATCATACCTCTCAACTCAGCAAGTGCACTCCTAGGTACAATAACTTTTATTTGCAATAACCCCAAACTGGATATAGAGCAGTACACCAACAAAAAAGCAGAGTAACAAAATGTGGTATAGTCATGCAGTTAAATACTGCTGCTGCTGCTAAGTTGCTTCAGTCGTGTCTGACTCTGTGCGACCCCATAGATGGCAGCCCACCAGGCTTCCCCATCCCTGGGATTCTCCAGGCAGGAACACTGGAGTGGGTTGCCATTTCCTTTTCCAAAGCATGAAAGTAAAACGTGAAAGTGAAGTCGCTCAGTCGTGTCTGACTCTTAGCAACCCCATGGACTGCAGCCTACCAGGCTCCTCCGTCCATGGATTTTCCAGGCAAGAGTACTGGAGTGGGGTGCTATTGCCTTCTCCAGTTAAATACTGCTGCTGCTGCTAAGTCACTTCAGTCGTGTCCGACTCTGTGTGACCCCATAGACGGTAGCCCACCAGGCTCCCCCGTCCCTGGGATTCTCCAGGCAAGAACACTGGAGTTAAATACTACTCAATAATAAAAAGGAACAAATGGCTGAAACATCCAGCATTATGGGTGAATCTTCAGATTTGCTGCACTAAAATTCACCAAAACTAAGCTAAATGAAAGAAGAGAGACCTAACAAAGTCCTTATTGTAAGATTCTATTTATATAATGCTCTAGAGCAGGCAAAACAGATTATGCTATTTCTTCAGGCAGGGTTTTAACTGGGAAGGGACAGAGGACAATTTCCGTGGTGATGAAAGCGTTCCGTGCCTTGCATGCATTAGTATGCATTTGTCAAAACCTTGACAGACACAATTAACATTTCGGTATTTCCCTGTATGCAAATTATATTCAACAAAAATATATTAAAAATTTTTTTCAGTCATATTTTTGATCCAAGAGGCGTGACCTGATACGTTTCCCCCTCTGTGGAGTTAATGTGGCTGGATTTAAGTTATTATTTTAAAAAGTTTTAAAATGTCTTTCCCCCCTAAAGACTTCAGGGATTTAAATAATTCATGTTCACAGATATGCGCCCAACTTTAAATTGAACTAAGCATACTTAGTGTGTGAAGATCATTCCCTTGCAGGTGTAAAGCAACTGTACAGTGGGCAAGTGTCTGAGCATTACAAGAAACCTGACTAATGGATTCATTGTCACACAGAGCATGATTTTATAGTGTTTCAAAAGTGTTAAAAGTTTTTAAACCAGGGGACTTATTTGCTATTTTGCTGGGATGCTTTAAACAATGGGTTATTCTAAAATATTTAGTCGACATATATTTACAAAGACACAGAGGACATAGCCCTACCCAGAGCCGCTTTGCAAATTCTAATATAGTGCTGAGACTAATTTGCTAACAAACATATCAATCTCATTTATCTAATTTAGTGTTGTCCTTGTAAGTCCTTGGATCTAGATCCTCATTTAAATGATATGCTTTTTGATTAAAACCTTGAAAGCTAATGGTAAAAATCACATGAAAAATACTACAGATTTTAAAAATTGGCTTAGTCATATTCTTTATTCAAATATAGTTCCAGATTATACTTGATTATTATTTTTTAAAATTCTATTCTCAAAAGACTATGAATACTTTTGTAATAATCTATGAGAAAAAACCTGAAAAATAATTTGTTTATATGTATATATCACTTTTTATCTGAAAGTACCACAACTTTGTAAATCAACTATACTTCAATTAAAAAAAAAATTATCCTCAAAAGATGGTAAATTGATACCGTTTAAAACATTTAGGAGCTCCATTTTTAGGTCCATAAAGCAGGCAGGGCTACTAAGACCTCATTAAGACATTAGTCAAAGAAGAGACCAAAGTAAGAAATATTTAGAGGACAGAGTCCATAGGACTTGATGACTATGGGTCCTTAAAGATATGAAATGGAGAATTATTCTCAAATTTTGGACAAGAATCAAACTATTTGACCTAGCGAACTGTGTTAAAACTTACTAATGAAGCACATTAAAAAAAATTCATGTATGAAAATGGAGATGGGTAACTGCATTTGTCCATTTCAGCTCCCAGGGTTGATATCAGGAGGCCTATGCAGGAGGCCTGCATATCTCAAAGGACCCCTACACGTATTGGAGGCACAAACCATAAGGAAACGAATATGGTGATGGGTAACTTTGGCAGACCTCATCTTAACAAATTTGAAGTTTTTTACATAGTTCTTCTTTCTGTGCCAACCATGAGTTCTTGTATGTTTATGGTTGTTGAAGCATATTGGGGATAAGCATTTTGCATTTGACCTCTACACTGGTCACTCCGTCATGTCCAACTTTTTGCAACCCCACGGACTACAGCACGCCAACCTTCCCTGTCCATCACCAACTCCCGGAGTTTATTCAAACTCATGTCCATTGAGTCGGTGATGCCATCCAACCATCTCATCCTCTGTCATCCCCTTCTCCTCCTGCCTTAAATCTTTCCTAGCATCAGGGTCTTTTCCAATGAGTCAGTTCTTCACATCAGGTGGCCAAAGTATTGGAGTTTCAGCTTCAGCATCTGTCCTTCCAATAAATATTCAGGACTGATTTCTTTTAGGATTGACTGATTGGATTTCCTTGCAGTCCAAGGGACTCTCAGGAGTCTTGTCCAACACCACAGTTCAAAAGCATCAATTCTTCAGCACTCCGTTTTCTTTATAGTCCAACTCTCACATCCATACATGATACTGGAAAAACCATAGCTTTGACTAGACAGACCTTTGTTGGCAAAATGATGCCTCTGTTGGCAAATCAGTCTCATCACTGCTACTCTTTGGTTAGATTTAATGCCAGAACCAAGAGTCCATTTGAGAGATATTGACAAACACTAGCATTGAATAGATTCAGATTTTCTGCATATTTTTAACTAGAACATAAAACTGTGTCTCCCGGGCCATTCTGTACATTTCATCAACAGACGGTGTCACAGTCGATTGGTGTGCTCTTCTACCAGAGTATAAAATCTAAAGCAGCCATCCAAGGGTGCATTAAATATAGAATGCCTGAGTCATTCTGTCTTACACGGAAACACATGGGAATCTTTGCTTCCTAATAAAGAAAACAATGGGGGGTGGAGGCTGTTACCATGGGATTAATCTGAATCACATGGCTTTCAGACTCTGCAAGCAGCTTGAAATGTGCAACAGTTTTAGGCTGTTAACTTTCAAGCAAAATGGAATTTTGGAGCAGGAGTATTCATCCCCCCCACAAATTTCTAAAATTCTCAATTTCTCATTGACCCTTGATGCCCAGATGATCTCCTCAGCTTAACATTAAGCTCCTTTAGACAATATTTTATTAATCATGTTCAGTACACACTTTCCCTGAAGACTAAGCCCAGTGTACTACCAAATTTTAGCCATCTTCCCCCGCCCCGCCCCTCCCCCACAAAGTCCAGAATGAATGTACTTGATTTCACCTTCCCATTTGAATCTTTTAGTGTCAGTCTGATGTGAATGAGGCCATTTGATTCTATCTCTGAACTAAATTGTATTTGGATTCGGGGACAGAAATGCAAGAATGGAGAGTAAGTGTTTTGTAACTGGGATGATTCTTAAATTCCAGAGGTTCTATGTGTGCCTTAAGGACAGCTGAATGGGTGGCATCATGTTCATGGAACTGAATTTGGGGAGTTGCATGATGAACTACACTGTTTCTATTTAGGAAAGTGCAGAGAAGTGAAAGAATATGTTTTCCTTCATAGATGTAAACTTACAGAGTTTATCCTCTGTGAATCTATGCAGACTCAATATTAAACCCGTAGGTTAGAGAGTAGAGCTGATTTGTACATGTTGACCTCTCTCCCTTCCTCCTTTTCTCCTTCCCTCCTTCTCTTCCTTCCTTCCTTTCCCCTTTCCCTGCTTCCTCTCTTTCTTCTTCCCTCCCTTCTTCTCCCTCCCTCCCTCCTTCTTTCCCTTTCTCCTTTTGTCTGTTCTTCCCTCCATTCTTCCTTCCTTAGTGATTAAGGATGACTTAGGTGTTCATCTGTGGCTTGATACTATTGGCACATCACTGAGACCTTTAAGTCAGTTCCAACCCAATGGTCCAAAACCTTCATTTGTCACTAAAACCAAAATAAAGCTTTAGGGCTTCTCTAGTCCATATTGCCTATCTTTGAAATTCTGGACATGAATCTCATTGATGGCATGATTTACTGTTTTCTAGTTCTAAGTATTGAGAAGCAGTTTATTTTCATGGCACCCCACTCCAGTACTCTTGCCTGGAAAATCCCATGGATGGAGGAGCCTGAAAGGCTGCAGTCCACGGGGTCACTGAGGGTTGGATNTTGAAATTCTGGACATGAATCTCATTGATGGCATGATTTACTGTTTTCTAGTTCTAAGTATTGAGAAGCAGTTTATTTTCATGGCACCCCACTCCAGTACTCTTGCCTGGAAAATCCCATGGATGGAGGAGCCTGAAAGGCTGCAGTCCACGGGGTCGCTGAGGGTTGGATACGACTGAGCGACTTCATTTCACTTTTCACTTTCATGCATTGGAGAAGGAAATGGCAACCCACTCCAGTGTTCTTGCCTGGAGAATCCCAGGGATGGGGGAGCCTGATGGGCTGCCGTCTATGGGGTCGCACAGAGTCAGACACAACTGAAGTGACTTAGCAGCAGCAGCAGCAGCAGCCACAGAATCAATGCCCTCTAATGAAACAGAAAAATTTATTCCTTCCTTAAGTATTCATAATTTAAAATAATGAATTCCAAACAATTGGACCTCAGAAACATATTTAGTCAGAACATGCAATTCTAAGTTAGAGTATGGAAAATGTTGGCTAAGGTTGAAATGATCACAATATTATTTAACTCTCACAAATCCTTAGGAACTGACTTATAGCAGATAGTTTTATTTTCCTGAAAGTATATACTCCCTATTCTACCCACTCATCAACCACCTGCAATTTCTTGGTCATCCATGCCAGTCTTGATGGCAGTACCAACATGATTCAGTTCTGTTTATGAGCATTCAATGGATGGCAGCACAAGATGTTCAAGCTATAAACAATGGAAAGAAGACAACAGAACTCTGCAGATAATGGGCTTTCATGGCATATGTCTGATGCAGATTGTGGACTAACAAATTTTTTTTTTTTTCATGCATCTGAGGTTTAAGTTCCAATTACCAAAAGTCTGCTTTTCTCTTCACTACAGGTGGGTAAATGCCAAGGCGCCCCCTTGAAACAGGATATATAAACCATCAGTTTCTTGTGAATGACTTTAAGGGAGTGAAATGAATATTTTACAGCCTTCTTGGGCAGGTTAACCATCAGAGGGAATTGATGGGCTGAATAGTTGTTGGACTTTGGCTAAATGCTAGGTCCATCTGCTTGACATGTGTGCTCTACAGTGGAGAGTAAAATGATTTATATCTGATGTTATAATAAGGTACTTTTATTATTTACAGTGAAAATTAATCACAAATCAATCCTTAATGCTGATGTGTGCATCTCTGTTAATATAAGAAACTTAAAAATTGTCAAAGCATCATCTCTCAGAGATTTTTCAGAGGTACAGAAAATTTCAATAAGTTATAAATCCCAAAGAAATAAATAATACTCATAATTCTTGATTTTCATTCACATTTGGGCCCATGTGTGTAAGTCATATTTTTCTAGAAAGGAGGTTGAACTAAAGACAGACAATATGCTAATCAGTAGCTCCAAGATCGCTTTTATATTTGAACTCCTACAAAGCCATGAATGCTTCATTTATATAAAAAATATGCTATGTTAAAAAAAAAAAAACTGGTGCGGCAGGGGAGGACCTCACTATACAGCATGTGGAATCTCAGCTCCTTGACCAGGGTTGAACAAGTGCCCCCTGCACTGGAAAGACAAAGTCTTAACCACTGGACCACCAGGGAAGTCCCTAAAAATCTTTTTTTTTAGCTTCTAAATATAGATAGCCCAATCATTGTTGAAAGCTTCAAGGGAGTTTTTTGATACTCTAACAATGTAAATTCTGTGAGTATTACTATAAGAAAGGCAGCGTTTCTGTTTGAAATGACATATCTCTTCAAATGTCCATTTTAAGATCAAGCTCTATATTTTGATCCTGATATTTTTAAATTCCAGAGAAGTTTAGGAAGCATTCTAGGTCAAAAGGAAGACTATGAAAGTTTCAAAGTACTAGCAATATTCTTATGGGAAGAATTAATGTGGCAAGCTAAGCATGGTATAAAAACCAGGGCAAAAACACTAAGTAGAAATAGGAAAGAGACTTCAGAAACAACCCAAAAGATGGCTAGTCTGTAGGAAGGATAAAACAGGAAACTGTGATAATGTAACTGGAAAATTAGTCTAATTTTTCACAGTGTAGACATGTTATATGGTAAAGATATTTTCCTGTTTCTGTAGATAAGAAAAACAAGGGAAAGAACGAACAAAGACACATGGAGAAAGAGGCATGTTCCTCTTCTGTATTATATACAAGGATTAAAACAGACATAATAGAAAGTTCTCAGTTTTCCCTTTCTCTCTTTTTTCTTTCTTGTTTTTCGTTCCCTCCATACATTCCCTCTCATATTTTGCTCAATCAACAAAACTGAAAAAAAAAAACAAAAACAGTTCTGGGAAAGTGCCATTAGGTAGAGGGATGGAATTCACTAACAGTCCTGAGCAGAAGCACAAAACCTAGAAAGCCTTCAAGTTTCCCAACAGTTAAGACAAAACTGACACTGGAGCCAAACCACAGAGACACGTCGTGTCCCAATCTGTCGTCACCTTCTGAAACTCCCAACTGCCCTCACCCAGGGAGTTACCCATCTTCATGTCTTCCTTGATCCTTATCATCTGAATAAAGCCTTTAATCTTGGCCTGAGTCACATTTTCTTTTTCTTAAGAATAGTCTATGAAAAAATGGAAAAAGACTACCTGAAAGGAATTCAGTATTAAGATTGCTGTAAAGAATCAAGGAAATGTGTAAGATACCTATGCCTGAAAAAGATTTTGATTATAAATTAAAAGATTTACTAATTTATGTGGTTTTTCTCAAGCCTAGGGACATAAGTTGAATACTTCAGCTCCTGAATTATGGATAAGCAGACTCTAACAATCATATCTGGTCTAATTGAAAAGAGTATTAAACAAAAGGTTTTATTTGTGAGTGGGTCATCGAGTTCTTCTTCACTCAGGTGAACATCCCTATGGGAGCGTACCCATCTAAGACAGCACCTCTCAACACCTGCCAGATAACACTATGTAGAGGCCATAAACCTAACAAGAGAGAGAAACTATCATCAAACTATACAGTTTTCTCCACTGTTGCTTAGTAAGCCCATTGTTTAGATCTCTTCAGTGTAAAACCACTTAAAGCTTTTTAAAACTATGTAAAATTCCTTAGATTCATATAACATTGTCATATTTAAACCCTTTTGGTCCTCATTCCAGGGTTTCATGAAGCTCACAAGAGTTTCTAAAGAGCTTGGAAACCTCTAGGGCAAATATTGTGTTAGAAATTAATTCTCCCTCCACATTAAAAAGTGTTTCTGTATACTTGAGGCACTTAGATCTGTTTCTAACCAGCTTAGCTGATACTACCTAGAGAAATAAACGGAGAAGGCAATGGCACTCCACTCCAGTACTCTTACCTGGAAAGTCCCATGGATGGAGGAGCCTGTCCATGTAGGCTGCAGTCCATGGGGTCGCTAAGAGTTGGACACGACTGAGCGACTTCACTTTCACTTTTCACTTTCACACATTGGAGAAGGAAATGGCAACCCACTCCAGTATTCTTGCCTGGAGAATCCCAGAGACAGAGGAGCCTAGTGGGCTGCCGTCTATGGGGTCGCACAGAGTCGGACATGACTGAAGCGACTTAGCAGCAGCAGCAGCAGTAGCAGTAGAGAAATAAAAGGGAAGATTCCATGATACCCTGCAATATACATACTTAGGAATTCATTTGAAATGTAGTTGTGAGAATCAGGTTTGTCAATGCATTCTGTTGCAAGTCAGCACTGATTAAGCAATTCCAAATGGCTACTTAAAATTAAAGATTCCAGTTTGGCTGTACTCTAAGAAGCCCTGGAGAGTAAGTAGGAAATGAAAGAATATTCTAATGAAATGTATTTTATTAAGGTATGGATATTTTTTCTAACTGTAGGTTTACACTTCATTTGTTTTAGAAAATTAAAGTTTTAACCTAATTTAGGTGAGATGGTGAACTGCAATGAACAAACAGATTTTTGATTCACCTCTAATTTTGGGAAAGTATTGATTCCATATTAAACTACACCAGGGCATCATCAGTGAAGAAATGTTTCTCTCCTTATATTCTTGTAACATTTTTGGTCTTGGGTGACATTATAGCAGCATGCAAAGCTGTAAAAGAGAGAGAACACCCATTGAGGGACTATTTTGTGCCAGAGTTGATGCTTTTGAACTATGCTGTTGAAGAAGACTCTTGAGAGTCTCTTGGACTGTAAGGAGATCCAAGCAGTCCATTCTGAAGGAGATCAGCCCTGGGATTTCTTTGGAGGGAATGATGCTGAAGCTGAAACTCCAGTACTTTGGCCATCTCATGCGAAGAGTTGACTCACTGGAAAAGACTCTGATGCTGGGAGGGATTGGGGGCAGGAGGAGAAAGGGACGACTGAGGATGAGATGGCTGGATGGCATCACGGACTCGATGGACATGAGTCTGAGTGAACTCCGGGAGTTGGTGATGGACAGGGAGGCCTGGCGTGCTGTGATTCATGGGGTCACAAAGAGTCGGACACGACTGAGTGACTGAACTGAACTGAAAGTTTAAGAGGGACTTCCCTGGTGGTCCAGTGGTTAAGACACTGCAGGGGGCACAGATTCAATCCCTGGTTGGGGACCTAAGATCCCCCATGTCACATAGCCAAAAAATAGAAAACAAAACAAAAATAAACTCTTGGACATCCCTTGTAGCTCAGTTGGTAAAGAATCTGCCTGCAATGCAGGAGAATCTGGTTCTATCCCTGGGTCAGGCAGATCCACTGGAGAAAGGTTAGGCTACTCACTCCAGTATTCTTGGGCTTCTTTTGTGGCTCAGCTGCAATGCAGACCTGGGTTCAATCCCTTGCTTGGGAAGATCCCTTGGAGAGGGGAAAGGCTACCCACTCCAGTATTCTGGCCTGGAGAATTCCATGGACTCAACATTCAGAAAACTAAGATCATGGCATCTGGTCCCATCACTTCATGGCAAATAGATGGGGAAACAACAGAAACTGTGAGAGACTTATTTTGGGGGGCTCCAAAATCACTGCAGATGGTGACTGCAGCCATGAAATTAAAAGATGCTTTCTCCTTGGAAGAAAAGCTATGAACAACCTAGACAGCATACTAAAAAGCAGACATTAAAAAAAAAAGGGGGGGGGGGAGACATTACTTTGCCAAGAAAGGTCTCTCTTGTCAAAGCTATGGTTTTTCCAGTGGTCATATATGGATGTGAGAGTTGGACTATAAAGAAAGCTGAGCACTAAAGAATTGATGCTTTTGGAGTAGACTCTTGAGAGTCCCTTGGACTGCAAGGATGTCTAACCATCCATCCTCAAGGAGATCAGTCTTGAATATTCATTGGAAGAACTGATGCTGAAGGTGAAGCTCCAATACTTTGGCCACCTGATGCAAAGAACTGACTCATTTGAAAAGACCCTGATGATGGGAAAGATAGAAGGCAGGAGGAGAAGGGGACGACGGAGGATGAGATGGTTGGATGGCATCACCGATTTGTTGGACATGAGATTGAGTAAACTTCTGTGTTGGTGATGGACAGGGAAGCCTAGCATGCTGCAGTCCATGGAGTCACAAAGAGCTGGACACAACTGAGTGAATGAACTGAACTGAAAATTTGAGAGGCATTTTTCTACAATCTTTACACAGCATTAAGAAGTAGACATTATAATCTTAAAAGCATGATGCCCAGAAAGGCTTAATAACTCATCCCAGGAAACAAAGATATAAAAATCAACATTGCAAACAAAACATTTCTGTTTAGGCACTAATTTGATGAGGACAAGATTGCTCATATGCTCAGCCATTTCAGTTGTGTCTGACTCTTTTTGACCCATGGACTGTAGCCCACCTGGCTCTTTGTTCATGGAATTCTCCAGGCAAGAATACGGGAGTATGTTGTCAAGCCCTCCTCCAGGGGATCTTCCTGACCAGCTGAACCTGGTCTCCTGCATCTTCTGCATTGCAGGAGAATTCTTTACCACTGAGTCACTGGGGAAGACTTGTCTTGACAAGGATAAGACTGAGTCTCTTAAAATGTGGACTGTGGATTTCCATTTGTTTTTT
>SJYT01019218.1:36721-57535 GCA_006410635.1 Cephalophus harveyi | reverse complement strand
CTCTTTCAGTATCCTATCTTTTTGCCTTTTCATACTGTTCATGGGGTTTTCAAGGCAAGAATACTGAAGTGGTTTGCCATTCCCTTCTCCAGTGGACCACATTCTGTCAGACCTCTCCACCATGACCCGCCCGTCTTGGTTGGCCCCACAGCACATGGCTTAGTTTCACTGAGTTAGACAAGGCTGTGGTCCATGTGGTTAGATTGACTAGTTTTCATATATATATATTTATATACACACAAACACACATATGTAATTGAAATTATAATATGTGCAGTTATACCACTTAGTTATAATAGTACATATATTAAAGTTATAATTTTCCCTATTTGATAGAAAATTATTTCTCCTGTCAAATCCATAAGAAATAATCCTGATTGTCAGGTAGCTCACCTCCTAGTGATAACCCAATCAGGCATCTTCCCTTTTACTGCTCTACCATCCTCAGCACTTGGCTTCTGAGATTTTCCTGCTAGCTGCTTCAAGATGGCAGGAGGAGAAAGAACAGGCAAGGTGTCTTCTCTTTTTTAAAGTTGTTCCACATCTAACAAACCATTTAAGCATGCACTTCATTGGCATTGATTATATTCACAGTGTTTTGAAATCATTAGCACTATTTCCAAAATTTTTAAAATATTTTTAAAGGGTTGTAAAAAAAGACAATAAAGAGAATATGCCACAGACTGTACATTGCTCTCTAAGTCTAAAATATTTACTACCTGGGCCTTTACATAAAAAGTTTGCAGATACTTGCTCTAGACTGAAATAACTGTCTAAAACAAATGCCCTTTGGGCAAAAAGACTCCAAATATCTGATCCACCTCTTAGTTCTGTGGACCCTGGATAGTATTTGTTTATTCACTTTACAAAAGGTTGTTTTTTAAGACAGGTTATATGTTCAAAGCAAAAAATGAGAGGAAACTATGGAGATTTCCCATATACCTTCTCTCTCCAGAAATGCATAACCTTCCCTATTATTAATATATCCCACCAGAGTAGGACATTTGTTACAACTGATGAACGTACACTGATACTTCATAATCACAAAAGAATTCATAATTTGCCCTAGAATTCATCTTGTTATTGCACATTCTGTGGGTTTGGACAAACATATAATAACATGTATTCATCATTATATATCATATGCAGTATTTAAAATTAACCACATATCAAAACTGGTAAGTGCATGCTAAATTGCTTCAGTCATGTCCGATTCTTTGAGACCTATGGACTGTAGCCCACCAGGCACCTCTATGGGATTTTCCAGACAAGAATACTGGAATGGGTTGCTGTGCTCTCCTCCAGGGGATCTTCCTGACCCAGGGATCAAACCCATGTCTCTTACGTGGATGCAGCCAAAGAAGCATTCAGAGAATCATACACCTAAATGCATTCACTAGAGAACAAAACAAAACCTTGAGATAAGTATAATTATTTTTATTTTTAAAACACTAGAAAAGGAGCAGAAAAATCACCATCCTCTTCCAAGTTGAATGGCAGAATCAATAATAATAAAAGTAGAGGACTTTCAGTTAAGGTACTGGAAAATCATTACTCAAAAACCTCATACTGCTTATAGCTAAAAATGTTGACTAAATTACTTTATGGATTTTCTTGGAAAGTATAAAATAATTGACACCTAGTGAGAAATTATCAGAAAAAGTAAAAGGGAAAACAAAGCAAAGATTCCAGAAATAAAGGCAGAGGCCAGAAATTATTTTGCTTTATGAGTGTTTACCACTTCTAAAGTTTTAAAATGTGTGTTTAGGTCCATAAAATTTAAAGAGGCAAAATAGTCATCAAAATCCATGTTATGCACAAGATGAGGAGTATAATGTATATTTTAGTTTAGACTTCCTCCACAATAATTAACAAGATGGACTTCTTAAGTAAGCCAATGGTCATAGTCTGGGAAATGTCATAGACAATGGGAAACGCAAGCCTTGAAACTGGTGTCAAACTGTCCTGACTAGTAAATCCTTTAGGAAACCTTGTAAAACATTTGTAAATCCTCTCCAGACACAGCTTTCTCTTCCTAGACTTCAAATCACTTCTCCAAATAAATTTTTAAGAATAATGAGCAGCAGAAAGTTAGAGATATCTCAGCATTTCAGAACACAAGATTTTATGAGCAAGAGTCAACTGACAAAAATTGAATGGAAAACCATCCCCTGGAGCTTGCTCAAACTCATGTCCATTGAGTTGGTGATGCCATCCAACCATCTCGTCCTCTGTCATCCCCCTCTCCTCCTGCCCTATCTTTCCCAGCATCAGGGTCTTTTCAAATGAGTCGGCTCTTCGCATCAGGTGGCCAAAGTATTGGAGTTTCAGTATCAGTCCTTCCATTGAATATTCAGGACAGACTTCCTTTAGGATGGATGGTTTGATCTCCTTGCAGTCCAAGGGACGCTCAAGAGTCTTCTCCAACACCACAGTTCAAAAATATGGTCTACCTCTCACATCCATCCATGACTACTGGAAAAACCACAGTTTTAACTACACGGACACTTGTTGGCAAAGTAATGTCTCTGCTGTCTAGGTTGGTCATAGCTTATTTTCCAAGGAGCATGCATCTTTTAATTTCATGGCTGCAGTCACCATCTGCAGTAATGTTGGAGCCCAAGAAAACAGTCAGCCACTGTTTCCATTGTTTCCCCATCTATTTGCCATTAAGTGAGGACTGGGTGCCATGATCTTAGTTTTTTGAATGTTGAGTTTTAAGCCAACCTTTTCACTCTCCTCTTTCACTTTCATCAAGAGGCTCTTTAGTTCCTCTTTGCTTTCTTCCATAAGGGTGGTGTCATCTGCGTATCTGAGGTTATTGATATTTCTCCCTACAATCTTGATTCCAGCTTGTACTTCATCAGTAGTAATTATGAAAATAATGCAAATCAAAATATAATATTATTTTCTTCATTAGCTTTGGGAAAGTTTTAAAATGTTGATAATAGATTGGAATAGTGTTGGAAAAATTACCATTCTCAGAAACTATTGATGGTGCTGAATATTGTTATTCCAAAAGTGTGTTTGCCAAGATCTCTCAGAATTTAAAACTCACATATGACACAGTAATTTCATTGCTAAATATTTTTCTATATATTCACACCAAGGTGATTACATCAACATTCTTTGCATTATTATATATAAAAGACAATGCTAGAACTGCCCAGATATTCATCATAAGAGAACAGTCAAATCTATCATCATACTCCTGTTCATTAGCTTTCTAAAGTAGCCATAAGAAGGAATGAGATAGATTTGAATGTCTTGATATGTAAGGAAATCAAAGCACTTTTAATATGAAAAAAGCAGGGAGCAAAATAGAGGTAAATTATACTGTGATACAAAAAATTGTATACAATTTTAAGTGAATCTATTTTTTAGAGTAATACATGGAAAATGTTAACTGTGATCACCTCTGAGGAGAAGAACCAGGAGTCTGAGGGAGAAGGAAAACTTTTACTTATTGTTTATACTGGGTTTTGCTTTTTTAAAAAAATATATGTGTGTATTGGCACACCGCGGTTCATGGGTCACAAAGAGTTGGACACGACTGAGCAACTGAACTAAACTGATTAATATATATATCTCATTTTAAGAAATTAAAACATTTATTTTAAACAGTCATCTTAAAATTTAATTCTTAATAATTTCAAACATAGTTTCAACTAATTTATTTACGTGAAACAATTTATTTAAGGCAATGAAAATCCTAATCTCCCTCTTAAATAGTCCTCTGTAGACAAACCCAAGCAAGTGTCACTGTATCATCAGGGTCTATGTACTCCTTGGGGACGGAAATATAAGAGCTCAGAGTCTGTAATGATTCTTGAACTTCTTTCACTGCAAACTTGCAATCATTACATTTATAGAAATCTCAGGTTAGATAGCACTTAGTGTTTTTCTTCAGGAAACAAGAGTAGAGTTTTTTAATTGTTCAACTGGTGGAAAGTACGCAATCTGCTTATTCAAGATTTTTATATTCTCCCCAGTGACTAGGCTTTCAATCTGTTCTTTATTGACTTTTATTGGCTCCTAATTTGAAATGTATCTCTTTTTTAAGGTTCAGTTCAGTTCAGTTCAATCGCTCAGTCATGTCCGACTCTCTGCGACCCCATGAATCGCAGCACGCCAGGCCTCCCTGTCCCTCACCAACTCCCAGACTTCACTCAGATTCACGTCCATTGAGTCAATGATGCCATCCAGCCATCTCATCCTCTGTCGTCCCCTTCTCCTCCTGCCCCCAATCTTATACTTCCTTTAATCAAGAAAACTATACCAGTGTTCCTATGCTGAACTAGAAATTAATTTTGTGGTTTATGAAAAATTATGTAGATATTGTCTCCATTTAGGTTTTCTTTGTTTTTAATGTGAATATTTTTCCCTCTAAAAATCTACTTTTGCAAAGCCAGTCTTTATCATTGTTCTGAGTGAAATCATATGGTGACTCCAATTTGAGCTGATTCCTGTAAGCAAGAAAAAGATTTCCANTGAGCGACTGAACTGAACTGAACTGAAAAACATTCAACTCATAAAGGAAGTGCTGTGCTTATACAATAGTTCTTTCTTTGAAAGCACAGGAGGTGTTTTCTCATGAGCCTTTAACTCCCTGTAGTACCCCGAAGCTTCTGTGATAAGAAGCTAGTGATTCAATTAGAAAATTTAAATGATTACAACCAACATTATTACTAATAGATAGGCTGCCTTATATTTGTATAACAATGACAATATAATATTTTACATATATTTGTTCATCATATCACAATTCCATGAGATAAATAGGAAATGTACATCTATGCACATGTTAAGCACAGTAAGCTATGATTCAGAAAAGTGAAGTGATTTATTGCCTCAGAAAGTCAATAACAGGAAAGAAACTGCCCTATTTTAGGACAGCCTGGTGGTCTTTCATGAAAATGGCAGTGAGTGCTAAAAATATACATTGCAAAATAAATTAGCCTAAAATCTCTAGCATGCTGAGATAAATGTGAAAATTTTGAGATGATTTTGTCAATTAAAGCATAGGCAACCTTAAAAGCAAAAGTAGTATGTTAGGCAGAGTAATGGCCCCTCAGAAATACCCATGTGGAACCCCTAACCTGTGAACATGTTAAGTGTGCTCAGTCGAATCCAACTCTTTGTGACCTCATGGACTGTAGCCCACTAGGCTTCTATGTCCATAAGATTTTCCCCTCAAGAATATTGGAGTGGGTTGCCATTTCCTCCTCCAGGGCATCTTCCTGGCCCAGGGATCAAACCCGAGAATCCTGTGTCTCCTGTGTTCAGGCAGCTTCTTTACCTCTAAGCCACTGCGGAAGCCCTGTGAGCATGTCAGGTTACGCTGAAAAGAGAAATTAAGGTTGCTGATCAGCTCATCTTTAAATAGGACCTTAAAATAAGTCCTGGATTATATGATGGACCCAGTGTAATCACAAGAGTCCTTAATAGTGGAAAAGGGAGATGAATGGAGTCAGAGACAGCCCTGACTGTGAGTTATGTCTCATAGTCACAAACAGATGCAACACTGCTGGGTTCGAAAATGGAGAAAAGAAGCTGTGAGCCGGGAATATGGGAGACTTCAAGGAACTGGAAGAGGCAAGGAGATCCATTTGCTCCTCATGCCTGCCCCCCGAAAGGAACATAGCCCTGCTGACATCCTGATGTGAGCCTAGTGACATCCGTGTCAGAATTCTGACCTCTAGAATTAAATTTGTACTATTTTAAGCCAGTTACCTCGCGGTAATTAGTTATGGAAGCAAATTAAAAACTAACACAACTTGCTTCTAAAACGTACACAGCTGAACTGCAAACAAATGCTTGTAGAATAAATGAAAGATGTCTCCTAAGCTCTGTGACTCTGTCCGGGTGACATAACTACACGTGGCATTTGCCTCTCAATCCATCTCACCCCATTAGTTCTCAGAAACCATTCCTGACCTTTTTCTGAGCGTTTCTCTCATTTATTGAAATCGCTGGTTAGAAGAGATTCACAAGCCCTTGTTTTGCAAAGACAATTGTTTCTGTTTTTCATTTTATCCAAATAATACGTGTCAGGCTCTGTCAGTAGAGGTCCACTGCATGCTGAAATAAACTACTTTGATGGCTGACTCTCCAATTCTCTTTTAAACACCAGATGTGGTATGTTGAATTGATTTCTCACTTATTTTTGAGAGATGTGAAATGTAACATAAAGCTTTGCTTGAGGATATAAGTGGGGTAAAAGAAGCCTGATTTGCTTTCAGTTAGATTGAGTTGCAACTTGAAATTAACGGCTGTGTTCCAGCTATCATTGTTAGAGTAAAACTTGGAGAAAAAATAGAATTTCGTTGATTCTAAGACAGCTTTTGTATGTCAACATATTAGAAATCAACAGTCATCATAGGGTCAAGGGTATCTTAGCATTATTTCCACCAGGTGGATGTGGACAACTTGGTGATGACTGTTCTTTTTTGTCATCACTTCCATTAATTTACTGATATATACATTGTCTCCTACTGCAGATGAAGTTTAATTGGTATTGAATGTAAGTTGGCATGGAAGCAAAAAGACACAGACACAGTACAACGGGGCATAAACTTGCTCTTAGTGACACAAATATTCATTACTGGTAGAATAACTAAAATTTTACATTTTTTTAAAGCAGAGAAAAAACGAAGGACTTAAGAGATAAAATATTGACAAGTAATGAAGCTATATTATGTTTTTCTAGTGAGATATGTGGAAAAGGATTGAAAGATGAGGGAGGGAATAAATTGGGAGTTTGGGACTGACATGCAACTTCCCTGGTGGCTTAGACGGTAAAGCGTCTGTCTACGATGCGGGAGACCTGGGTTCGATCCCTGGGTCGGGAATCCCCTGGAGAAGGAAATGGCAATCCACTCCAGTACTATTGCCTGGAAAATCCCATGGACAGAGGAGCCTGGTAGGCTACAGTCCATGGGGCCGCAAAGAGTCGGACACGACTGAGCGACTTCACTTTATTCACTTTGGGACTGACATACACACACTACTATATTTAAAATAGATAACCAACAAGGTGCTACTATATAGCACGGAGGACTCTGCTCAATACTCTGTAATAACCTATATGGGAAAAGAGTTTGAAAAAGAATAGATATATGTACATGTATAACTGAGTCACACCTGAATTTACACAACCTTGTAAATCAATTATACTCTAGTATAAAACTTAAAAATTAAGAAAAAATAAAGGATTGTTTTATTAGAGTCTAAGCAATGTAATTGAAAGTAGAAGAAATTGACAAGTGTCTCAGAAAAGATGGAAGAAATTTCAGGAAATGAGAGGATTGTGCAGTAATTGTATTAAATCATTGCGTCATAATTTTATCAGCAACATTCTTCTTTTCCAGTAATACAATCATTGATATTTCAGATTAGGTAAAAAATAACAAGTAGAAAAATGAAGGAACAAAATGAGTGGTTTATTTTATATTTTGCTCCTGTAGCATGACCACTTTTTTTACTTTTCACCAGCATGATACAGAGGCAATTTTGAATAATAGAATATGGAAAAGGAAAGGTAAGTTTTCTGAACCTTTATTCTGATCCATGGGCTTCCCAAGTGGCTCAGAAGTAAAGAATCTGCCTACCAAGCAGGAAACATGGGTTCGATCCCTGGGTGGGGAAGATGGCCTGGAGAAGGAAATTGCAATCCACTCCAGTATTCTTTCCTGAAGAATCCCTTGTACAGAGGAGCCTGGTGGGCTAAAGTCCATGGGGTCAGAAAGAGCCTGATATGACTCAGCCACTAAAACAACATTCTGATCTATAAAATGCTGGTAGCTCAGTTGATGAAGAATCTCTGCAATGCAGGAGACCCCAGTTTGATTCCTGAGTCAAGATTCCCTGGAGAAGGGATAGGCTACCCACTCTAATATTCTTGGGCTTCTCTGGTGGTTCAGCTGGTAAAGAATCCACCTGTGATGTGGGAGTTCAATCCCTGAGTTGGGAAGATCCCCCAGAGAAGGGAACAGCTGCCCACTCCAGAATTCTGGCCTGGAGAATTCCTAGGGATAAGCTACCCACTCCAATATTCTTGGGCTTCTCTGGTGGTTCAGCTGGTAAAGAATCCACCTGTGATGTGGGAGTTCAATCCCTGAGTTGGGAAGATCCCCCAGAGAAGGGAACAGCTGCCCACTCCAGAATTCTGGCCTGGAGAATTCCATAGACTGTATAGTCCCACAGCATTGCAAAGAGTCGGACACAACCGAGTGACTTTCACTTTCTATAAGGATTAAAGCAGTTTTTCGTCTACTTCTCTTATAACCAAAGGGAATGTTTATAGGTCAATTGTCAGGTAACTTCTAAGGATTAGAGTCAAGAGACAGGAGTTCAGTTTCTTCCTTTGCCTGTCACAGTGTGATCTTATACTTACATGCTAACTTCTCAGTTCCTGTGGTAGTCAGCCTCCAGAATGACCCTCAGTGAGCCCTGTGTAATCCCCTCCCTCACTGGACCATGTTTCACCTGTGTGACCAATGATGTTTGGCAGTAATGATGTTAGATCACTTTCGAGATTAGGTTATAAAGAAGGTGGCTTCTGCCATAGGCAGCATGTGTCTTTGGAGAAACCTGCTTCCTTGTCTTGAGGATGCTCAGGCAATTCTATGGAGAAGCCTATATGTAAGACACATCAGGCTTTCAGACAATAGCCAGCAAGGATCTGAGGGTTCCAGCCAATAGCCATTAGGGCGAGTCTTCTCAGAAGTAGAGCCTGGGATTCCAATCAAGGCTTTATAATATAGTGCAAACCCTCGAATATCCTGAGTCAGAAATATCCAACTAAGCCACTGTGGTATTCCAGAGTCTCAGAAATTGTGAGATAATACTTGTTTGTTGCTTTAATCCAGTAAGTTTTTAGATAATTATCTGTACAGTAGCTACTAACTGTGTGTGCTTAGTTGCTCATGTCTGACTCTTTGCGCCCCTATGGACTAGTCCAACAGACTCCTCTGTCCGTGGGATTCTCCAGGCAAGAATACTGGAGTGGGTTGCCATGCTCTCCTCCAGGGGATCTTCCCAACCCAGGATTGAAGCCGGATCTCCTGCATTGCAGGAGAATGCAATTGCATTCTTTACCTTCTGAGCCCAGTCTTTTATTGGGCTTCCCAGGTGGTGCTAGTGGAAAAGAACCAGCCTGCCAATGCAGGAGACATAGGCGACATGGGTTCAAAAACTGGGTCAGGAAGATCCCCTGGAGAAGGAAATGGCAATCCACTCCAATATTCTTGCCTAGAAAATTGCATGGACAGAGAAACCTGGTGGGCTACAGTCTATTGGGTTGAAAAGAGTTGGACATGACTTAGTGACTCAACAACAACAACAACAAAGTCTTTTATCTAAAAATAACTGAGCATAATACACACTTCACAGAGTTTTGGGAGGATGAAAAGAGAACTTGCTGTAAAGTATAAAGTGTCAATACAATGCTAATTACTGTATTATTTTGCTTGTCCCTTTACCACACTTTGTGTAACCCGGGTGCTCTTAGGATTCTCCCTAATTCTAAATAAGCCACTAAGAAATATTGTGCTGGGGGTCCCAGACCACCCTCAGGTTCAGTGATTTGCTAGATGGACTCACAGAACTCAGATGTTGTTACACTCATGGTTATGGTTTATTACAGTGAAAGGATACAGATTAAAATGAGCAAAGCTAGAAGGTATATAAGGCAGTTCAGCAAAGCCTGGATGACTAAGCACAGGCAACAGAGCACAAGGGTTAGAGCTAAAGGAATATATCCAATGTGGGGTCACGCTTGAGCTTTTCTTGTGGCTCAGCTGGTAAAGAATCTGCCTGCAATGCAGGAGACCTGGGTTTGATCCTTGGGCTGGGAAGATCCCTGGAGAAGGGAAAGGATACCCACTCCAGTATTCTGGCCTGGAGAATTCCATGGATTGTATAGTCCATGGGGTCGCAAAGAGTTGGACAGGACTTAGTGACTTTCACTTTCACTTGTTCTTCTCTGTTACAATTTCCAGACCTCTTTTTTCTTGATCTGCTGACAAATCCGCATGCCTGATGTTGGGGATAGTCTCATTACATATAAGTGAATGAGAATTTTTATTTACACCAAACAGTAGAAGGACATGGCCTTATATCTTGAGATAATCCACTTTGCATTTGAAGGTTTCTTTCCTCTGTCTCCATTTACTTCCTCTGATTTCTCCTGCCCTTAGGTAGGTACCTATGAAGGATTGTATTAGGGTGAGGAAATTGGCTTGTAGCCAGAGGCCCTACATTGCCCCCACATAAAATTTATTTATAAAGGAGAGTCTCTATCTACCTTGTGGATTCCTGGTCCATAAACATAGCCTTTGTATCACATCTTTCTTGCCGTTAGCCACAAAAATCCCTTTTATGAGCTACACAAAGAATACAAGGCTATCCCCATAAGCCAGACTTATATATGGATGTAGAAAGAGATGAGGCAGAGACTGACTGGCTCAGCTCCAGTCCAGCCTGCGTGAAACCTCCCAAGCAGCTTCATGGCTCACGGGCATGGGGGATGGATGAGCTGCCCCGCAGCAGGAGGAGGAGTTCACGCCCATGGTGCTGCATGCCCATCAGAGGTTCACCTTCTGGCACCCGTTTCAGCATTGTCTCTTTGTCTGAGCAGAGAGGGAATCTCTCCCAGAGCGTTGGGTCAAGCAAATTTAAAGCAACTGCAGCAGTTTTCACAAATGAGCAATCACAATATCAGAAAATTCCAATGGCTTAAAATGAAATATATCATGTGTTGGAAAGCTGTGGCCACTTTGAGCTTCTAGAGGGCCCTTGAGCATCCACCTTTAAGAGCTCAGCTCATCTTCCCTGTCCACATGCTTCATCGGAAGTTGTTCACTTAGCTACTGGGTCCCTGTTTCAGATATGGACATGCTCTCCATTCTCTGATGATATACCTTCTCTGAGACCCCAAAGTTCCTAGTAGAACAATTCTTAATACCCCAGGTGATTCAATGCTTGATTGGAGGTACAGCAGGGAAACAGGATACTGTGATAAATTAAACTACTCTTCACCTCATCTTAGAGGAATGCACTTCCCAGAAATACCTGGCAAAGCTCTGGATACTTGAGAAGGAAGAAAACAGTTGACAGAATGATGGTTAAGAGGCTTGAGTGTGTGCCTGCGTGCTGAAGTACCTTCAGTTGTATCTGACTTCTTGCCACCCCATAGACTGTAGCCCACCAGGCTTCCCTGTCCATGAGATTCTCCAAGAACACTGGAGTGGTAGCCACGCCCTCCTCCAGGGGATCTTCATCGAACCCACATCTCTGCCTTGGCAGGTGGGTTCTTTACCACTAGTGCCGCCTGGGAAGCTCTAAGAGGCTTGAGTAGAGTCAGCATATGTCCCAGTTATAAACAGATTCTTCTGTTTTTAATTGTCATCTTGGAGTGATTATTAAAAGCACCTCTTTTAGTCTAAAAATTATCCTGGATTGGATGATAAATTATGTGGTGGCCCTTAACTTAACTGGCAGCTGACCCTACATGGTCACCCTCAAAGAACTGGAAGCACGTGGAGGACTCTGAGGAGCAGCAGAGGTGTGTGCTTCAGAAATCTGAATGTCTCATGAGGGGTTATGGACAAGTGCATTTGAAACTGCAGAAAGAATTCTGACTGAGAAGACACAATTAAATGGAGCAATTAGGAGGTCACTGGTGACTTCCAGGCAGAGGCTTTAGAGCAAAGCAGAGGCAGAGGTTGCAATTTCAGGGGAAAGGGGAGTGAGTCAGAGATCTGTGCTGGCCACTTACATTTTAGAAAAATGTGATAGTTAAATGAAGGAAAGGAATAAAAAATGGGGCAATTATATGAATGAATTGATCCTAAAAAAGAGAAACGGAAATGCAAAAGGCTCTGAAACATATGAAAAAAGTGCTTAACATAAAAAGGTAATTGAAGTTAGAATTATGCTGCAATGTCATTTTTTTAACCATCACGTTGGCAATGGAAAGAGGAAAAATGCACATGCTAGGAGTAGAGAATAAATTAGTCTGAGTGGAGGATGGCTCAGCAATAGGCAGGAATATATAAAATGAATATTCCATTTGACCTGGAGACTTCTACTTTCAGAAATTTTCCTGCAGATATTCTTGTGTAAGTGTAGAATGAGTTTATATGAGGGTATTTATTATAGAATTCTTTGTAATATCAAATATTGGAAATAACATAATGTCTTTTTATAGGGAATTGGATAAAAAAAAAAAAATGTTCACTGCTTACCAAGTATACTATAATACCAAGATACTATTTTAAGTGTTTTATTTGTGTTGATTCTTTTATTTCCTCTCAGTAAAACTGAGAGCTCAGATAACTATTATTCTCCTTTTATAGATGAGAGAACTGGGACACAGAGAAGTAAGTAACTTGCCCAGGGACATGCAACTAGTAAATGGTACAGCTGGGATTTGAACTCAGAGTTTAGTCTCATAACCACTGTTGTAGACATACCTTGGTCTATTAAAACAAAAAAATGAGGTCTTTTATTGTTGCTTTTTCAAAAATTGAGGTAGACCTATATATGGGCTTCCCTGGTGGCTCAGACAGTAAAGGATTTGCCTGCCAGTGCAAAATACTCAAGTTCTAACCCTGGGTCAAGAAGATCTCCTGGAGAAAGGAATGGCTAACCACTCCAATATTTTTGCCTGGAGAATTCCACGGACAGAGGAGGCCGGCTACAAGTCCATAGGGTTGCAAAGAGTTGAACACGATTGAGCAACTAACACTTTCAGTTTCAGACCTATATTTAATTATGTAAAATAATCTCTGAAGCAAAGTTTTAAATGAAAAAAGGATGGTGCAAAGCACTGTATTTTCAGATGTAGAGAACAAGTATATGGACACCAAGGAGGAGGGGGTGGGATGAACTGGGAGATTACGATTGATATATATTCACTATTGATACTATGTATAAAATGGATGACTAATGAGAACCTGGTGCAAAGCACAGGGAATTCCACTCAATGCTTTGTGGTGACCTAAATGCACAACTGTACTCATCTCACATGCTAGTAAAGTCATGCTCAAAATTCTCCAAGCCAGGCTTCAACAATATGTGAACGATGAACTTGCAGATGTTCAGCTGGATTTAGAAAAGGCAGAGGAACCAGAGATCAAATTACCAACATCCCCTGGATCATAGGAAAAGACAAGAGAGTTCCAGAAAAACATCTATGTCTACTTCATTAACAATGCTAAAGCCTTTGACTGTGTGGATCACAACAGACTGTGGAAAATTCTTCAAGAGATGGGAATACCAGACCATCTGACCTGCCTCCTGAGAAATCAGTATGCAGGTCAAGAAGCAAGTTAGAACCAGCATGGAACAACAGACTGGTTCAAAACTGGTAAAGGAGTGCGTCAAGAGTGTATATTGTCACTCTGCTTATTTAAACTTATATGCAGAGTACATCTTGTGAAATGCTGGGCTGGATGAAGCACAACCTGGAATCAAGATTGCCAGGAGAAATATTAATAACTTCTGATATGCAGATGACACCACTCTTATGGCAGAAAGTAAAGAGGAAGTAAAGAGCATCATGATGAATGTGACAAAAGAGATTGAAAAAAGCTGGCTTAAAGCTCAACATTCAAAAAACAAAGATCATGGCATCTGATCCCATCACTTCATGGCAAATAGATGGGGAAACAATGAAAACAGTGACTATTTTCTTGGGTTCCAAATTCACTGCAGATGGTAATTGCAGCCATGAAATTAAAAGACACTTGCTCCTTGGAAGAAATCTATGACCAATCTAAACAGTGTATTAAAAAGCAGATACATACCTTTGCCAACACAGGTCCATCAGGTCAAAGCTATGATTTTTCTAGTAGTCATATATGGATATAAGCGTTGGACTATAAAGAAAGCTGAGCACTGAAGAACTGATGCTTTTGAACTATGGTGTTGGAGAATACTCTTGAGAGTCCCTTGTGCTACAAGGAGATCCAATCAGTCATCCCTAAAAGAAGTCAGTCCTGAATATTCTTTGGAAGGACTGATGCTGAGACTGAAGCTGACAATACTTTGACCACCTGATGCAAAGAACTGACTCATTAGAAAAGACCCTGACGCTGGGAAAGATTAAAGGCAGGAGGAGAAGGGGACAACAGAGGATGAGATAGTTTGATGGCATCACAGACTCAATGGACATGAGCTTGAGCACGCTCCAGGAATTGGTGATTGACAGGGAAACCTGGTGTGCTGTAGTCCTTGGGGATGCAAAGAGTCAGACAGGACTGAGCAACCGAACTGGACTGAACTCTACTGAACTGATTAGAGTGCAAGTTCCTAGTTGGTGCTAGTGGTAAGGAACCTGCCTGCCAATGCAAGAGACATAAGAGATGCAGGTTAGATCCCTGGGTCAGGAAGATCCCCTGGAGGAGAGCATGATAACCCGTTTCAATAATCTTCCCTGGAGAATCCATCCCATGCACCTAGAAGCCTTTCATACTACCGTTCATAGAATCGCACAGAGTGAGGCATGACAGAAGCTACTTAGCACGCACACACATTAGAGTGAAAATGACTTGTCCTGCAGTGAACTAAAATTTCTGAGGCCTTAAAGGATTCACATCCATCCCAGGCTGTAGCTGCTGAAAGAAAAACACCCAACTCTATACATTTCTATCCATTTGTGGTGAACTTCTCTGACTTAACTGAAAAGAATTACAAATTGGAAAAGATGACTTTAGAACTTTATTTTTTTAAATCAAGGGGATTTTATTTTGAGCCTTATTTCCTCTGGATTTAACATGCAAGAGTATTTAACTTTGAGCTTTAATTTCTTCATAGAAATTTAATATTCACAGAGGGCTTAGAGGTAAAATTAAGGCAGCTTTATTGCTGAAATTTTATGAATAGGAGGTCTTTATGCATTTTGTGTTTTGAGTATCATAGTGTTGCCATATAATCTCATTGCAAAACTTCTGATAACCTATGTAGGCCAATATAGGTAAACATAATTAGGCTTAAGGATTAGATTAATAATGGTTAATTACTTGAGAATGTGTTTTGTACTAGACTGAGTTGCTACATCACATGTATTTGTAATTAATTTATGTTATAGAATATATAGAGAGTCATTACTTTATATTCCATAGTAATTACATACATCTGTACATTTGTAGAGACTAAATTTAGCTCATCCTTTTCTCCATTTTGGGAGCAAGCCTACTTAAAAGAAATTTAAATTTTACTCTCCTCCCCCAGGCCCAGACTAATGGAATTTGGTCTCCCTGGGTTCAGAACGGCCTGTGGTTGAGTGGGTAAGTATATAATTTTGGACTTCAATTAACCAGTCCTTTGGTTTCTTGCACAACTATGTTCTCCAAATCAACAAAAGAGTCTGAGATACAGTTCTTTGGTGCTAACTCAAAAATGACTGAATGAACTCTGTTCATTTCCAAGTCAAGCCATTCAATGTCACAGTAATCCAAGTTTATGTCCCAACCAGTAAAGCAAAAGAGGCTGAAGTTGAATGGTTCTATGAACACATACAAGACCTTCTAGAATGAACACCCATAAAAGATGTCCTTTTCATCATAGGGGATTGGAATGCAAAAGTTGAAAGTCAAGAGACACCAGGAGTAACAGGTGAATTTGGCCTTGGAGTACAAAATGAAGCAGGTCAAAGGCTAAGAGAGTTTTACCAAGGGAACACACAGGTCATAGTGAGCATCCTTTTCTAAGAACACAAGAGAAGACTCTAACATGGACACCACCAGATGGTCAGTAAAAATCAGATTGATTATATTCTTTGCAGCCAAAGATGGAGAACCTCTATACAGTCAACAAAAACAAGATCAGGAGCTCACTGTGGCTCAGATCATGAACTCCTTATGCGAATTCAGACTTAAGTTGAAGAAAGTAGGGAAAACCGCTAGACCATTCAGGTATGACCTAAATCAAATTCATTATGATTAGTGGAAGTGACAAATAGATTCAAGGGATTAGATCTGATAGGCAGAATGCTCGAAGAATTAAGGACAGAGGTTTGTGACATTGTACAGGAGGCAGTGATCAAGACCATCCCCAAGAAATAGAAATGCAAAATGATTGACTGAGGAGGCCTTACAAATAGCTGAGAAAAGAAGAGAAGTTAAGGTAAAGGAGAAAAAGAGAGATACACTCATTTGAATGAAGAGTTCCAAAGAATAGCAATCGGAGATAAGAAAGCCTTCCTCAGTGATCAATGCAAAGAAATAGAAAGAAACAATGGAATGGGAAAAAGTAGAAATTTATTCAAGAAAATTAGAGATCCCAAGGGAATATTTCATGCAAAGATGGGCACAATAAAGGACAGAAATTGTATGGACCTAACAGAAGCAGAAGATATTAAGAAGAGGTGGCAAGAATACACAGAACAACTATACAAAAAGATTTTAATGACCACGAGGGTGTGATCACTCACCTAGAGCCAGACATCCTAGAATGCAAAGTCAAGTGGGCCTTAGGAAGCATCATTATGAACAAAGCTAGTGGAGATGATGGAATTCCAGTTGAGCTGGAATTTAGGATTTCAAATCCTAAAAGATGATGCTGGGAAAGTGCGGCACTCAATATGCCAGCAAATTTGGAAAACTCAGCAGTGGCCACAGGACTGGAAAAGGTCAGTTTTCATTCCAGTCCAAAGAAAGGCAATGCCAAAGAATGTTCAAGTTCAGATCAGTTCAGTTGCTCAGTCATGTCCGACTCTTTGCGACCCCATGAATCACAGCACGCCAGGCTTCCCTGTCAATCATCAACTCCCGGAGCTTACCCAAACTCATGTCCATTGAATCGGTGATGCCATCCAGCCATCTCATCCTCTGTCATCCCCTTCTCCACCTGCTCTCAATATTTCCCAGCATCAGGGTCTTTTCAGATGAGTCTGTCTGCTCTTCGCATCTGGTGGCCAAAGTATTGGAGTTTCTTCAGCTTCAACATTGGTCCTTACAAAGAACACTCAGAACTGGTCTCCTTTAGGATGGACTGGTTTGGTTAGATCTCCTTGGGACTATCAAGAGGCTTCCCCAGCACCACAGTTCAAAAGCATCAATTCTTCAGCACGCAGCTTTCTTTATAGTCCAAATCTCACATCCATACATGACCACTGGAAAAACCATAGCCTTGACTAGATGGACCTTTGTGGACAAAGTAATGTCTCTGCTTTTCAATATGCTTTCTAGGTTGGTCATAACTTTCCTTCCAATGAGTAAGCATCTTTTAATTTCATGGCTGCAATCACCATCTGCAGTGATTTTTGCACATGCTGGCAAAGTAATGCTGAAAATTCTCCAAGCCAGGCTTCAACAATGCATGAACCGTGAACTTCCAGATGTTTAACCTGGATTTAGAAAAGGTAGGGGAACCAGAGATCAAATTGCCATCATCTGTTGACTCATAGAAAAAACAAGAGAATACCAGAAAAACATCTACCTCTGCTTTATTGATTATACCAAAGCTTTAACTGTGTGGATCACAACAAACTGGAAAATTCTTCAGGAGATGGGAATACCAGACCACCTGTCCTGCCTCCTGAGAAATCTGTATGCAGTCAAGAAGCAAGAGTTAGAACCAGACATGGAACAACAGACTGGTTCAAAACTGGGAAAGCAATACGTCAAGGCTGTATATTGTCACCCTGTTTATTTAACTTATATACAGAGTACATCGTGTGAAATGCATGGCTGGATGAGGCACAAGATGAAATCAAGATTGCTGGGAGAAATATCAATAACTTCTGATGTGCAGATGACACCACCCTTATGCAGAAAGTGAAGAAGAACTTAAGAGCCTCTAGAGGAAAGTGAAATCAGAGAGTGAAAAAACTGGCTTAAAACTCAACATTCGAAAAAGAAATCATGGCATCCGGTCCCACTAGTTCATGAAAACAAATGGGAAACAATGGATACAGTGACAGACTTTATTTTGGGGGGCTCTAAAATTACTGCAGATGGTGACTGCAGCCATGAAAAGATGCTTGCTCCTTGGAAGAAAATCTATGAACAACCTAGACAGCATATTGAAAAGCAGAGACGTAACTTTATCAACAAAGTCCGTCTAGTCAAGGCTATGGTTTTTCCTGTGGTCATGTATGGATGTGAGAGTTGGACTGTGAAGAAAGCTGAGTGCTAAAGAATTGATGCTTTTGAACTGTGGTGTTGGAGAAGACTCTTGAGAGTCCCTTGGACTGCAAGGAGATCCAACCAGTCCATCCTGAAGGAAATCAGTCCTGAATATTCATTGGAAGGACTGATGCTGAGGTTGAAAGTCCAACATTTTAGTCACCTGATGCACAGAATTGACTCCTTGAAAAAGACCTTGATGCTGGGAAAGATTGAAGGAAGGAGGATAAGGAGACAACAGAGGATGAGATGGTTGGATGGCATCACCAATTCGTTGGACATGAGTCTGAGCAAGCTCTGGCAGGTGATGATGGACAGGCAGTCCATGGGGTTGCAAAGACTTAGACACGACTGATCAATTTAACTGAATTAATGTTCTCCAACTTAATTTTTACCAGCAGTAGAATTATTACAGACGTCCCCTTCTATTCTTTATTTCTCAACTGATTAAGAACCTGATCAGGAAAGAGAGCTGCTATATTCTATTCCTCTCAGATACCTCAGTTCAGTTCAGTTCAGTTCAGTTGTTCAGTCATGTCTGACTTTGTGATCCCATGAATCACAGCACGCCAGGCCTCCTTGTCCATCATCAACTCCTGGAGTTCACTCAGACTTGCGTCCATCGAGTAGGTGATGCCATCCAGCCATCTCATCCTCAGTCGTCCCCTTCTTCTCCTGCCCCCAATCCCTCCCAGCATCAGAGTCTTTTCCAATGAGTCAACTCTTCGCAAGAGGGGGCCAAAGTACTGGAGTTTCAGCTTTAGCATCATTCCCTCCAAAGAAATCCCAGGGCTGATCTTCTTCAGAATGGACTGGTTGGATCTCCTTGCAGTCCAAAGGACTCTCAAGAGTCTTCTCCAACACCACCATTCAAAAGCATCAATTCTTCGGTGCTCAGCCTTCTTCACAGTCCAACTCTCACATCCATACATGACCACAGGAAAAACCATAGCCTTGACTAGATGGACCTTAGTCAGCAAAGCAATGTCTCTGCTTTTGAATATACTATTAGGTTGGTCATAACTTTTCTTCCAAGGAGTAAGCATCTTTTAATTTCATGGCTGCAATCACCATCTGCAGTGATTTTGGAGCCCCCCAAAATAAAGTCTGACACTGTTTCCACTGTTTCCCCATCTATTTCCCATGAAGTGATGGGACCGGATGCCATGGTCTTCATTTTCTGAATGTTGAGCTTTAAGCCAACTTTTTCACTCTCCTCTTTCACTTTCATCAAGAGGCTTTTTAGTTCCTCTTCCCTTTCTGCCATAAGGGTGGTGTCATCTGCATATCTGAGGTTATTGNCTGCAATCACCATCTGCAGTGATTTTGGAGCCCCCCAAAATAAAGCCTGACACTGTTTCCACTGTTTCCCCATCTATTTCCCATGAAGTGATGGGACCAGATGCCATGATCTTCGTTTTCTGAATGTTGAGCTTTAAGCCAAATTTTTCACTCTCCACTTTCACTTTCATCAAGAGGCTTTTTAGTTCTCTTCACTTTCTGCCCTAAGGGTGATGTCATCTGAATATCAGGTTCAGATATGATTCAGCAGAGCTCCACAAAGACCAACCAGGGTGCCTAGGGTATTATTTGGTATAGATGTGGAGCCCATTGTCAGAACATTTAGGGGGCAATGGATGGGGCCTCAGCAGACATTGCCAGTGTGTGTGCATGGTACACCACAGTAGCACACCATGGTTAAGCTCTGAATCTCAGACAGACAGCCCCTGGACAGAAGTATGCAACAGTTTGTTTCTCCAAGAGAGTGTCCCAGCTTCACATACTCAACAAAACAGCTTACAGCTAGATCTAGGTCGGAGTAAAACTTACAATATGCTGCTTTCAGGAGACTGTTTTCAGGGCAAAAGAAATACACACACTGAAAGTGAAATGAAGGAAATGATATTTCATGAAAATGGAAACAACAAGAAATCAAGGGTAACAATACTCATATCAGGCAAAATAGACTTTTAAAAAATCCACAAAGAGAGACAAAAAGTCAGCATTATATAATGATAAAGGGATCAATAGAAGAAGAGGTTTTTACTGCATTCCTTAACATATGTACACCCAATATTGTGATACCTTATGGTGAACTGTGTCAGATTCATGATCTCGGAAGAAAAGAATTTAGCTTCAGGACCAGAGATAAGGCTTGTTCACTTAGAGATTTTGTGTAGCAGAGTTTTTTAACAGTGAAAAAAGGACAGAGAAAGCTTCTGACACAGACATCAGAAGGGGGCAGACAGTGCCTCACTCCTTAGTCTTATTAGGGACTTATATAATTTTTCAGTTGGTTACTAACAATACAAAGGTCTTACTAAGCCCACTCCCACAACATACCTCTTAAGATAACAAAATTAGCCAGAACATTTCTATTAAGAAGGAGAAACATGTCCTCAAAGA
Source organism: Cephalophus harveyi (assembly GCA_006410635.1). Taxonomy (NCBI): domain Eukaryota; kingdom Metazoa; phylum Chordata; class Mammalia; order Artiodactyla; family Bovidae; genus Cephalophus; species Cephalophus harveyi. The sequence continues at coordinate 36,995 of SJYT01019218.1, read as the reverse complement.
AAGATACATTGTTGTTATGTAATCATTCAGTTCAGTTCAGTTCAGTCGCTCAGTCGTGTCCGACTCTTTGCGACTCCATGAATCGCAGCACGCCAGGCCTCCCTGTTCATCACCATCTCTCGGAGTTCACTCAGACTCACATTCATTGAGTCAGTGATGCCATCCAGCCATCTCATCCTCGGTCGTCCCCTTCTCCTCCTGCCCCCAATCCCTCCCAGCATCAGAGTCTTTTCCAATGAGTCAACTCTTCGCATGAGGTGGCCAAAGTACTGGA
>SJYT01019218.1:7398-34599 GCA_006410635.1 Cephalophus harveyi | reverse complement strand
GGCAGGAAGAGAAAGGAATGACAGAGAACGGGATGGTTGGGTGGCATCACCGACTCAGTGGACATGAGTTTGGATGAACTCCAGGAGTTGGTGATGGACAGGGAGGCCTGGCGTGCTGTGATTCATGAGTTGCAAAGAGTTGGACACAACTGAGCAACTGAACTGAACTGTACTGAAGAGTGATCCAGTAAATAGGCCATTAGCAGTGAATGCTTTCATAAAGATTAGAAATGCTGTGGTGCTGTGGTGGTTTTGCTTTGTAATACATATATTTTCTTTTAAATTTGTTTCGGACTTCATACTAACTTCTAAGTTTGCTGCCAAAAATTCTAAGAAGAATGAAATAAACAGAAAATATTGAGAAGGACTGACTATCCTAGTTCTGGCTTTTGCATAGGAGAATCCTTAATAGTGATATGGGTATTTTGAAGTTGAAGAGAGAAATGGTGAGTCAAAAGAAGCAGAACAAGGAACTAGAAAGAGCAGGTGGGAGAAACAGTCATCTCCCTTAATATTTTTTAAACATCAGGTGTGAGTATGGGGAAAATGTTCATTTCAGCCTGGTGGGCCGCAGTCCATGGGGTCACTAAGAGTCGGACATGACTGAGCGATTTCACTTTCACTTTTCACTTTCATGCATTGGAGAAGGAAATGGCAACCCACTCCAGTGTTCTTGCCTGGAGAATCCCAGGGACGGGGGAGCCTCATGGGCTGCCATCTATGGGGTCGCACAGAATCAGACACGACTGAAGTGACTTAGCAGCAGCAAAGAGAAAAGCATTTCCTAAATCTTTTCCAAATAAATGATTTCCATTAGTATAGGGGTTCCAGAGAGTAAAGGGCAAGTGGCCATGAAGTGTGCTTAAAAGATCAAGGCATAAATTGACATGGAAAGACAAGACAGCAAAAGAGACACAGATGTATAGAACAGTCTTCTGGACTCTGTGGGAAAGGGAGAGGGTGGGATGATATGGGAGAATGGCATTAAAACATGTATATTATCATATGTGAAATGAATCGCCAGTCCAGGTTCAATGCATGATACAGGGTGCTCCGGGCTGGTGCACTGGGATGACCCAGAGGGATGGTATGGGGAGGAATGTGGGAGGGGGGTTCAGGATGGGGAACACATGTACACCCATGCAGATTCATGTCAATGTATGGCAAAACCAATACAATATTGTAAAGTAATTAGCTTCCAATTAAAATAAATTAATTTTTAAAAAAGTAAAAGCGAAGGGGAAAAACTAGCTGCTTGGGGCTAATAATTGCAGATCATGAGGTGGAAGAGATAAGAGACTGGGTGGAGCTGAAGGGGCAAAATTGCTGAGTAGTTGAAGATTTTTTAAGATACATGTGTAAAATAAACTAATCCCAGGGTACCAATTTGAAATACTGTTACTCAAAGATTTATAATTCACCCAGAAGAAAACGGCAATGCACTCCAGTACTCCTGTCTGGAAAATCCCATGGAAGGAGGAGCCTGGTATGCCACAGTCCATGGGGTTGCAGAATCGGATTCTGACACGACTGAGCGTCTTCCTTTTCACTTTCTGGTGGCTCAGCTGGTAAAGAATCCGTCTGCAATGTGGGAGACCTGGGTTCGATCCCTGAGTTGGGAAGACCCCCTGGAGAAGGGAACAGCTATACCCACTCCAGTATTCTGGCCTAGAGAATTCCATGGACTAAACAGTCCATAGGGTCACAAAGAGTCGGACACGACTGAGCGACTTTCACTTCACTGACTTCTTAGTACTCAAGATTTCTTGCACTTTTGTAATGGTTAATGGTGATGCAGCAAGCTGATAGAAACTTGATTATTTTTTTGTTTAGTGTTTTATCAAAAGAAGAAATAATATAGAACTCTTTTGACATGGTCTGCCTGTTTAAGGATTAAAACTGGACCTCACCTTCAGCCTTCTCAATTAAGGCTGCCTCCCAAATACCCTGAAACTGAAGCTGCCTCCATGACAGTAAATTCCAGTGCTGTAAAACCAGTTCAGGGAACTTTCTCTTTTCTTTTTTTTTTTTTTAATTTAATTTTAATTGGAGAATAATGCTTTACCATGTGCTAGTTTCTGCTGTACAGCAAAGTAAATCAGCTATAAGTTTATGTATATCCTTTCCCTCTTGGACCTCCCTTCTACCCTCTCCCCCCATCCCACATCTCCAGGCCATCACAGAGCATTGAGCTGAGCTCCCTTGCTGTACAGAAGCTTCCCGCTAGCCATCTGTTTTACACATGGCAGTGAATATATGTCAACACTACTCTCTCGATTCTGAGAACTTTCTCTTTTCACCACCTCAGGCTTCCAGGCCTCAAATAACAATGATGAGGCATGGGGTAAAATTTTTATTTATAAAAACAATATAACCACATTGTAGATATTCTGAAAAAGAAAACAACACCTCTGATTCAGCTAGCATCTACCATCTTAAGAGAATCAGTGATGTAATTTTGGTGTTATTTTTTCTGGGTATTCATACTCAAATATTTTGATCATACAATAAATTTAATTTTGTACTTGGGTCTTTATGTATTAACTTATGGCTATCATTTTCCATGATTGTATAAAATTACCTGTATTTACTAATCTGTACCAGTTCTCTAGCATTGCACACTGCTATGGGTTTTTTTTACTTCTGTTAGGGCTTCCTAAGTAGCTCAGCGGTAAAGAATCCACCTGCCAATGCAGGAGAAGCAGGAGACACAGGTTCCATCCCTGGGTCAAGAAGATCCCCTGGAGGAGGATATGACAACTCATTTCAGTATTCTTGTCTGAAAAATCCCTCGGAAAGAGGAACCTGTTGGACTACAGTCCATGGGGTCGCAAACAGTCAGACACGACTGAGTGACCACCAGCAAAAGCATCACTACTGAATAGTTTTGTACATAAAACTTTTCTATATGTTAGGTTGTTTCTCTAGGGCAATACCTCAAATGTGGATTACTGTAAACAAAATAGCATTTAAAAATTCTTATTATTGACTCTACCAAACACTCTAGGTAGGTTTTTTTATTTTATTTTAATAATCCCTATTGCTATATTTGAGGCCATCATTTTAATGCCATTTATGGATTGGGAATCTTAACCTAGAGAGGGAAATTAGCTTACTCAAGATCACACAGCTGGCAGATGGATGAAACTGGCTATGAACCCAAAGCAGAGAGCCAGAAATGAGAAACTAAAACCTTGTACAAGTTGCAACCCAGTAAAGAAGTGGAGGTGGAGTTTGCTCTTGAGAACTGCAGTTTCTATTCTCTGTAGGGAAAAAGCAGCTTTTCAGTGTTAGAGTCATTCAGCTTTATGCAGGGAACCTAATAGACCTATATGACTCTAACAACAAAAGAATCTATCAAAGCATTAATTTTATCATTCATCCCTTTAGACTAAGAAAAGATTGGGCATGATGTTGACAGCTGAAATAGACACTTTATGTTTTTAGGTAGCTTTAATTATTGGTTTAATATATGACCATATATTTCCATATATTTCAAACCCAAAGCTTTAAGGACTGCATCTCAGACTTATTTAATTTGCTGATATCCTTTGTAATCATATGGGCTTCCCTGATAGCTCAGTTGGTTAAGAATTTGCCTGCAATGCAGGAAACCTGGGTTCAATTTCTGGGTTGGGAAGATCCGCTGGAGAAGGGATAGGCAACCCACTTCAATATTCTTGGGCTTCCCTTGTGGCTCAGCTGGTAAAGAATTGGCCTGCCCTGCAGGAGACCTGAGTTCAATCCTTAGTTGGAAAGATACCCTGGATGAAGGGAAAGTCTACCCACTCCAGTGCTCTGGCCTGGAGAATTTCATGGACTGTATAGTCTATTAGGTCTCAAAGAGTCGGACACAACTGAGCGACTTTCCCTTTTACTTTTGTAATTCTAGATATCCTGGAGATATATGTAGTTCCCTGTAAAATTAAACTTCTGCTAATAAATTGAACTAAATAATAACTATAGATTTTCACAATTGAACCCAACCAGCTTAAAACTTAAATTGCCACAGTCAAATTAAGTAAAACTGTTAAAAAATTATGTGGCCTGAAAAATGATGTATCTACTCCTAAATGAAGACCTCATCAAATGAATATAGAAAGATAAATCAAAATTCCAGAAGTGCATTGTACATAGAAAACAGAACTACCCAAGTTTTTTTTTCCCCTATAGAAACTATTATCTGTACTTTAATTACAAAACAAAATCAACTCTTACCCAGGAATATGTTTGGATCCTTTTAATCAGTAACCAGTATATTTTTAACCAGTATTTTTACATTAGTGATGAGTCCAGAAATATGGTCTGAAACCAAGCTTATAGTGTTCTTTTTTTTTTTTTTTTTCCCTGATTTCTGAGATGGATTCACCAAAAGCAGATTGAAATTCAATCCTATGCAAAGCATTTCAGAAGCATCTGGAGTGAACTGAAATTATAGGGAAGGAATGAAAAAAAAAATCATTCACTAGAAAAAGAAAGAACAGGCTTTAAAATCATAACAGGAAAATATCCTGCTGTTACCTAAGAAATGGATCATTAAGCTGTGTCCCACTAGATGGTGAAGTGATTCCTTTGTCTACAACACATATGCCTAAGTTAGACATATTTTTTCTTTAGCAGATCTGATGTAATCTGTTCAAGTTTAGAAGAGACTAAGATTTTTCTCTTGATACTGTTTGCTACCTTTTTTCTCAGAATGTCTCTCCTTCAGTTTCCTTGCTCGAGGTTTTTATAAGACTGTAAACACTGAGGGACAGAGTGTAAAGAAAAGGAATCCATTATCTGATGTAATCTGTTCAAGTTTAGAAGAGACTAAGATTTTTCTCTTGATACTGTTTGCTACCTTTTTTCTCAGAATGTCTCTCCTTCAGTTTCCTTGCTCGAGGTTTTTATAAGACTGTAAACACTGAGGGACAGAGTGTATAGAAAAGGAATCCATAATACTCATGAATATTTAAATTACAATATATAGCCTGTATCAGATACAGTGAAAAGTCTTTGCTATTTAAAGCGGATACATGGCAAATGTCCCTTTATAAAATCAATGTGTTCTGCAAAAGAGTTTTTCCAGTACCCTGAACACATAGTTATCTGAACTGACTGAACATAATGGGTTTGACTTTGTCATTTCACAGCTACATTTATATATACAGAAATAGAGCTGGTGGTGTCATCAGAACAGATCATGTAAGGTTATACTGTTGCAGTGACTGGCAAAGCCTGCAGGTTCCTGAAGGAAGGATGGGGACGAACTGACTACAGGCCAACCACAAGAAGGCATACCACAGTGGGAAAAATGTTAATAATTTAAGTGGGAAGTTCTCTTCCATTTTTAGCCAGCCTAATATATTGGGTTGGCCAAAAGGTTTGTTTGCATTTTGCTATAACATCTTATGGAAAAGCCCAAGCCCAACCCAAAAAGGCCATGACTGGTGAAGTGTGAGCTTGGAAAATAAAGCCACAGCCTCTGTGCTGTCCACTGAGTTATTTATTGCTAAATTGTCTATTTGGAGTTGATTAGTCTTGTCAGCCCTGTCTCGATATTTAGTTGTTATAAGAACTAGATTTATATAATATATATTCAGGCTTCATCAGTAGCTGAGCTGGTAAGGAACACACCTATCAGTGCAGGAGATGCAGGAGATGAGGGTCCAATACCTGGGTTGGGAGGAGGGCATGGAAACCCACTCCAATAGTCTAGCCTGGAAAATTCCATGCACAGAGGAGCCTGGTGGGCTACAGTCCATAGTGTTGAAGAGAGTCAGAGATGACTGAGTCGGTACTCACACAATATATATTCAGATATGATGTGCTGTGTTGTGCTTAGTCACTCGGTCATGTCTCACTCTGAGACCCTATGGACTTAGCCCACCAGGCTATTCTGTCCATGGGGATTCTCCAGGCAAGAATACTGGGGTGGGCTGCCTTGCTCTTCTCCAGAGGATCTTCCCTACCCAGGAATCAAACTCGGGTCTCCTGCATTGCAGATAGATTCTTTACTGTCTGAAACACCAGGGAAACCCAAGAAGACTGGAATGGGTAGCCTATCCCTTCTCCAGGGGAACTTCCCAATCCAGGAATTGAACCAGGGTCTCCTGCATTGCAGGTGGATTCTTCATCGGCTGAATTACCTGAGAAGTCCATATTCAGATATAAATCCTGCTTTAAAAAAAAAAGATGCTTTATCAGATTCAAAACTAAGCCCCTTTAAGCCAACAATAAGAGATATGAAAATAATTTCTGTCATAATAAATGCAGGTAAAATTCAAAGTTTAATGTCCAGGACCAACTAGTTGTGAAGGATATATCCCATTTCCTTTTTCTGGACTCAGTCTAACTATTGGTGAAACTTTACCACTCACAAACAGTTAGGTTGGGTAAAGCATCCAGAAATCCATGGTCCTCAAGCCCAAAGTCATTCCCCATCATTGGATTATTAGTGGTGAACACTGATGAGTCACTGTTCCTTGAACATGTATCTTTGTTTCCATGAAAGTTTGATATAGAGGAGCTTCTATGTTAAACTATACATCAATTGATATCAATATTACTTAAGTTCTATTGAGGGGGAAAGGAGGAAGGGAATAAATTGCACTTTATTGAGCAATTTGGCCAAGTGTAGGGTTAATTTTTATCCTAATTGTGCCATTTCTTGTTTTGTGAGAATAGAATGCCATAGACAGTATTAGAAGTACAAGATTTTGACTAGGAAAATGCATGTGAAAGAGGTAGGGGAGAAAGTGGGGGAGAGAACAGAAGGCAGAGAGAGCCTTTGGATGATGTTCAGGTATGATGCTGTCAAAAGAGCAAGGAAATGAAGAAGGATTGGGTAAGAAGTGCATCTTGCAGAAAGTCTAGACCAGGGCAATGAGGAGCCCCAGGGCAGAGGTTGCTTAGAAGAGCCCTGTGTCAAGTAGAAACTATTTGCATTTAGCACCCCAGCTGTGCTCATTCATTAGCTGGGAGAAGAATGGTAGCTCATGGCCTAAGTGTGTGTGAGCACTTCAGTGGATCCCAAAGATGTGTGACCACTGGGTTACTCTTGAGGGAAATCATGTACCTCCAGAACAACCACACCACTTCCATCAGCCCTGATCAACATTAAACTATAAATCCATCACTTTCTATCAATTTCCCCAAAACAAAAGAGTCCGAAATGCAGTACTTGGGTGCAATCCCAAAAGCGACAGAATGATCTCTGTTTGTCTCCAAGGCAAACCATTCAATATCACAGTAATCCAAGTCTATGCCCCAACCAGTAATGCTGAAGAAGCTGAAGTTGAATGGTTCTATGAAGACCTACAAGACCTTTTAGAACTAACATCTAAAAAAGATGTCCTTTTCATTATAGGGGAATGGAATGCAAAAGTAGGAAGTCAAGAAACACCTGGAGTAACAGGCAAATTTGGCCTTGGAATGCGGAATGAAGCAGGGCAAAGACTAATAGAGGTTTGCCAAGAAAATGCACTGGTCATAGCAAACACCCTCTTCCAACAACACAAGAGAAGACTCTACACATGGACATCACCAGATGGTCAACACCGAAATCAGATTGATTATATTCTATGCAGCCAAAGATGGAGAAGCTCTATACAGTCAACAAAAACAAGACCAGGAGCTGACTGTGGCTCAGATCATGAACTCCTTATTACCAANCCTCTTCCAACAACACAAGAGAAGACTCTACACATGGACATCACCAGATGGTCAACACCGAAATCAGATTGATTATATTCTATGCAGCCAAAGATGGAGAAGCTCTATACAGTCAACAAAAACAAGACCAGGAGCTGACTGTGGCTCAGATCATGAACTCCTTATTACCAAATTCAGACTCAAATTGAAGAAAGTAGGGAAAACTGCTAGCCCATTCAGGTATGACCTAAATCAAATTCCTTGTGATTATACAGTGGAAGTGAGGAATAGATATAAGGGACAAGATCTGATCGATAGAGTGCCTGATGAACTATGGAATGAGGTTCGTTACATTGTATGGGAGACAGGGATCAAGACCATCCCCATGGAAAAGAAATGCAAAAAAGCAAAATGGCTGTCTGGGGAGGCCTTACAAATAGTTGTGAAAAGAAGAGAGGCAAAAAGCAAAGGAGAAAAGGAAAGATATATGCACCTGAATGCAGAGTTCCAAAGAATAGCAAGAAGCGATAAGAAAGCCTTCTTCAGCGATCAATGCAAAGAAATAGAGGAAAATAACAGAATGGGAAAGACTAGAGATCTCTTCAAGAAAATTAGAGATAGCAAGGGAACATTTCATGCAAATTATATCCATACAATAATGATAATACAAATAAAGAGTGCAAGTTCCAGAACTATGAATAACATAGCTATTCTCAGTAAGATTTGGTGCTGGATCTAGTTTCTGAGAGAAAAAGGATGTTAAGGATTTATGACCTTTCAACTCGGTAGAATGGGTAAATTAGCAACTGATGTTTCTATTTTCTCAGACATTAAGGAGAGATACATTTTTGGACTAAAATTAATGGAGTTTTAAGGTATTTTTAAAATTGAGTTGCTCTTGAAACAAAAAGAATACCAAAGTATATGGTATCAATAGCACCAAAAATATACTGGACTTGAGATGGGGAGAAAGATGTGTTGTAGGAGCTTCAACTTACTTTTTCAGCTTATGTAGGACATTTACCAAGATTTATCTACTACAGGCTGGACAAAATCTCTGCTGTAACTCTTGTTGCACATCTGAGCTTGAGGAGTAGCCAAATGATGGCTGTTTGAAGAGATGGGGGAATTTTGAAGAGAGTATGATTACGTGGACAAGGTTTCCACACTCAGGTACTCAGGAGCTCAAGATGTCAGAATTATAGTTAGGCAGGGCTAGGAATCTCCAGGTATACTCATGCACCAGGCTCTAAAACTATTAAATGTGGCCATATATAAAAATATTTTCACAGGAGTTTGTTAGCAGGAGAACTTTGCTAAACAATTCAAAATGCAACACTTTATTCATAAGGCAAAATAAAAGACAAATTTAAAATATTCTACTATTCAAAAGAAAAATAGAATAGAAAAATAAAAATAAAGATGACCCATAGAAAGCATAAAATAGAGCTATAAATAAAAAATTTAAAATAATCAGTAATCAGTTTAAATAGTTTAAATCTTTCAGCATAGGAAAATCAGGAGGATGATAAAATATACTCGCTTTTACAGTGTTTAAAAGAAGCACATATAAAATATAAGAAATGAAAATGTTAAAGTCCAAGAACACACATATATATTCAAATGTGAGTTTATATATGTGTAATAACAATTGTAAATTAGGATGCACCTGTGAATATAGTTTTGCAATTTATCTTTGGGTCGAGGCTCTCCAGTTCAAGCCACAGAATGAATAACTAAGGTAGAAAGGGAAAATTGTGATACAAAATGTATTGCTTAGCTCATAGTGTTGGGAGGGCCCAAGACAAGTAGGCGATAGAATGGAATGCTAGGCTCGAAGACCTGCAGCCAGGGGCACGAGGCAAGGAGCAGGCAGAGTCCATTGCCAAAGGGGATGTGGCTGGCACCGCAGGGCACAGACACTGCTGTCTGACACAGCAGCTGCCACTACCCAATGCCAGCAACACTTCCTCTGGATCTGCCTCCATAAGCCAACTGTATAATCCCCTATTTACCTTTGTGCTCTTTGTTTACTACCCAGAGGTTCAGAGTAGGAGTACTTTTTGTGTCTCAACTTTTAGAGATCAGGGAAGGCGGAAACTCCCTCTGGTTTCCTTAGGGAATAATGCAGTATTGTATCCTCCTGTTTAATTTTTTATTTTTGCTCTCATTGTGGATAGAGTGAAGATCTTCTAACATTTAGGTAATTACCTCCATTTTCTGAGATACAACGTATTATGTAATTTCTTTAGAGATACATGACCACCTAGAATGAGAAGTGGGTGTGACTATATGCAATCACATCTGTGCCCCTGCTTAAGAATCAAAAACGGTGCCGAAGCATCTTGATTACAAGTTCCTTTCTGTGTTCTGGCCATAACCTTGTACACACTCATACCACCTACCCTGCTGCTGCTGCTGTTGCTGCTGCTAAGTCACTTCAGTCATGTCCGACTCTGTGCGACCCCATAGATGGCAGCCCACCAGGCTCCCCCATCCCTGGGATTCTCAAGGCAAGAACACTGGAGTGGGTACCACCTACCCTACCACACACATATTCATTTAGCAGTGATATTTAGTAAAAAGAAATGAAAGGCTAAGATATATTGAGACAGACTACTAGCCTAACAAGAGAATAAAAATTTCCCTCAAAACTCTAGCCTAAGCTTCAAAAATTCAATTTTTCATGGCAGTTACCACTTAGAATGAATTCTACTTGCCTTTTCATGCCTAACTCTGAATGGGATTTTATTCATCTAAAATAACCTTAATAATTAAAATAATAAAATTTGATTTCCCAACAACTAGCTTGTCTCTTATTCACTTCCAGCACATACTCACACACACATATATGGAACTCTGCATACCAGAACTCACTTACCCTAAACTACTCACAGGAAGCTGCAGGCAATTTGTCAGGGGGAGGAGAGCTGACAACTTCTCATCATGTATCAAACACTGCCTTGTTTCTAATGTCAACCTGAATCTGAAATTTAATTTTAAAGGTATCTTAACATAGCTCTACCCACAATAAAACAGATAGCAGATACAAAACTGATTTTGTCCTCTTTAATGATGAAAAATGGCTCATGCCCAGAAGGCAGAATTATTTTAAGAAAAGCATCACTGCTGTACCTCTGGGAATATTGGCAGTACTAAGAATAAAGCATTTTCACAAGTTCAGGATACTGGATTTAACTCAGAAAGAAAATAATGTTGTTTAATAAGAAAATTGGATTGCTGTGAATATAAAATTTCTATTGATATGTTTATTTACCAATTTGGATAAAAGCATACTCCAGCAACATGTATTTATATATGTGTATGCACGTGTGTGTGATCATAAATGCATATAAATGTGTATACATAAATGATACATATATCATATAAACTTTTGCACATTGCATCTTATAGATTGCATCTTTTTCAAAAAATAAGGGCTTTATCAGCTCATGGCATATATTTAGAGACTAGAAATGGACATTGTTTTTAAAATAATTGTATTTATTTATTTTTTGGGCTGTGCTGGGTTTTCATTTCTGCATGAACTTTCCTCTAGTTGCAGCAAGCAGGGGCTTACTCTCTAGTTGCAGTGCACAGGATTTTCACTACAGAAGGTTCTCTTGTTGCAGAGCACGGGCTTTAGGACACATGGGCTCAGTAATTTCGATTCCCAGGCTCTAGGGCACAGGCTCAGTTGCTGTGATACACAGCATGTGGTGCTCCATGGCATGTAAACTCTTCCAGAGTCAGCGATCGAACCTCTGTCTCCTCCACTGGCAGGTGGATTCTTTACCACTGAGCCAACAAGGAAGCCTGAAATTATATTTTGATTTCCCAGGAAAAGAAGTACATTCTTCAGATCATTCAGTCGTGTCTGACTCCTTATGACCCCATGGACTTCAGCAGGCCAGGCCTCCCTGTCCATCACCAACTCCCAGAGCTTGCTCAAACTCATGTCCATCGAGACGGTGATGCCATCCAACCATCTCGTCCTCTGTTGTCCCCTTCTCCTCCTGCTTTCATTATTTGCCAACATTAGAGTCTTTTCCAATATGTCAGCGTTTCACATGAGGTGGCCAAAGTATTGGAGCTTCAGCTTCAACCTCAGTCCTTCCAATGAATATTCAGGACTGAGTTCCTTTAGGATTGCCTGGTTTGATCTCCTTACAGTCCAAGGGACTCTCAAGAGTCTTGTCCAACACTACAGTTCATTCTTAATAGAACACAAATTATTAATATAGTATTAATATAATGTGATAGATTGAATATATTTTCACCACATTATCAATTTAATAAAAATGCTTCAAATTTATTTCAATGTGATAAACTGCTTAAAAATATTTTGGTGAATAACAACAGATTTCAGGATATGAGTTTCAGTATATTAGATTGTATTAGGATATATAAGTTTAATATGTGTCATAATCCCTTAAACTTCAAATTAGATTATAAACACTTTGTTAAATTAACACAGTCAAAATTATAAGAAAATTATTTACTTATTACCATAAAAAGACTTTGAGTGGCAATATCTTAGGGTAGCAAATATAAAGTCTGATTTAAAATGCCAGCTCCTTCCTCTGCTAGTAGTAAGCTAGATATTACTCTTGTGTCAGGTACGTTTCTTATAACCCCCTTCCTTCAATGGTTCCAAATTAGAATTTGCCAATGAATGGTCATCACATTTGTTATATAAAGCAGGAGAAAACTCCTTATAACCTCATAAGATGTTGTTTTTATTCAGTTGCTGAGTGGTGTCTGATTCTTTGCAATCCCATGGACTGCAGCACACCAGCTTTCCCTGTCCTTTACTATGACCTGGAATTTGCTCAAAATCATATCCATTGAGTCAATGATGCCATCCAATCATCTCACCCTCTGTTGCCCCCTTCTCATCCTGACCTCAATCTTTCTCAGTATCAGGGTCTTTTCCAGAGTCGGATTTTTGCATCTGGTGGTCCAAGTATTGGAGCTTCAGCTTCAGAATCAGACCTTCCAATGAATAGTCAGAATTGATTTCCTTTAGGATTGATTGGTTGGATCTCCTTGCTGTCCAAGGCACTCTCAAGAGTCTTTCCATAACCACAGTGTGAAAACATAAATTCTTCAAGGCTCAGCCTACTTTATGTTTCAACCCTCACATCCATACATGACTACTGGAAAAACTATAGCTTTGACTAGACAGACCTTTGTCAGCAAAGTGATGTTGCTGCTTTTTAATACACTGTCTAGGTTTGTCATAGCTTTACTTCCAAGGCACAAACATCTTTTAATTTTGTGGCTGCAGTCACTGTCCACATTAATTTTGGAGCCTCCAAAAATAAATCTGTCACTATTTCCACTTTTTGCCTATTTGCCATGAAGTGATGTGACCGGATGCCATGATTTGGTTCAAAAAACATTCTTAGCATTGTGAACGTTGAGTTTTAAGCCAGCTTTTTCACTCTCCTTTTTCACGCTCATCAAGAGGGTCTTTAGCTCCTCTTCACTTTCTGCCTTTAGACTGGTATCATCTGCATATACGAGGTTGTGATATTTTCCCCAGCAATCTTGATTCCAGCTTGTGAGTCTTCCAACCCAGCATTTTGCATAATGTACTCTGCATATAAGTTAAATAAGCATGGTGATAATATACACCCTTGTATATACAGTATCCTTTCCAAGTTTTGAACCAGTCTGTTTTTCCATGTCCAGTTGTAGATATTGCTTCTTGTCCTGTAAATATTGCTTCTTGTCCTGAATAAGAACTAAAGAGCCTCTTGATGAAAGGTAAAGAGGAGAGTGGAAAAGTTGGCTTAAAGCTCAACATTCAGAAAACTAAGATCATGGCATCTGGTCCCATCACTTCATGGGAAATAGATGGGGAAACAGGGACAGGCTGTATTTTGGGGTCTGTAAAATCACTGCAGATCATGATTGCAGCAATGAAATTAAAAGATGCTTGCTCCTTGGAAGAAAAGTTATGGCCAAACCAGACAGCATATTCAAGAGCCGAGACATTACTTTGCCAACAGAGGTCCGTATAGTCAAGGCTATGGTTTTTCCAGTGGTCATGTATGGATGTGAGAGTTGGACTGTGAAGAAAGCTGAGCACTGAAGAATTGATGCTTTTGAACTGTGGTGTTGGAGAAGACTCTTGAGAGTTCCTTGGACTGCCAGGAGATTCAACCAGTCTATCCTAAAGGAGATCAGTCCTGGGTGTTGATTGGAAGGACTGATGCTAAAGCTGAAACTTCAATACTTTGGCCACCTCATGCAAAGGGTTGACTCATTGGAAAAGACCCTGATGCTGGGAGGGATTGGCGGCAGGAGGAGAAGGGGACGACAGAGGATGAGATGGCTGGATGGCATCACCAACTCGATGGACATGAGGTTGACTGAACTCCGGAAGTTGGTGATGTACAGGGAGGCCTGGTGTGCTGTGATTTATGGGGTTGCAAAGAGTCAGACACGACTGAGCAACTGAACTGAATTGAACTTGCTAGCATGTGAAATGAACACAGCTGTAATGTAGTTTAAACTTTCTTTGGCATTACCTTTCTTTGGGATTGGAATGAAAACTGACCTTTTCCAGTCTTGTGGTCATTTTGAGTTTTCCAAATTTGCTGACATATTGAGTATAGCACTTTCACAGCATCATCTTTTAGGATTTTAATTATCTCAGCTGTAATTCTGTCACCTTCAGTAGCTTTGTTTGTAGTAGTGCTTCGTAAGGCCCACTTGACTGCACTCCAGGATGTCTGGCTGTAGATTAGCAAGCACACCATCATGGTTATCAGGATCAGTAAGACTTTTTTTGTACAGTTCTCCTGTATTCTTGCCACTTCCTAGTATCTTCTGCTTCTGTTAGGTCCTTGCTATTTCTGTCCTTTATTGTGGTCATCTTTACCTGAAATGTTCCCTTGGTATGTCCAATTTTCATGAAAAGATCTCTAATTTTTTCTCATTCTATAATTTTCCTCTATTTCTTTGCACTGTTCATTTAAGAAGGCTATTTTTCTCTCCTTGTTATTCTCTGGAACTCTGCATCCAGTTGTGTATGTCTTTCCCTTTCTTCTTTGCCTTTCATTTCTCTTCTTTTCTCAGCTATTTGTAAGGCCTCCTCAGACAACCTGTTTTGTCTTCTTGGATTTCTTTTTCTTGGATATGGTTTTGGTCACCACTTCCTATACAATGTTCCAAACCTCCATTCATAGATCTTCAGGCACTCTCTACCAGATCTAACACTCTCCTAACATACTTTTGGCCAAATATGACTGCTGCTTAGTTTTCCCTGCAATGTCCAGCTTTCCTTTTGCAGTTTGAGACAGTAGGTAGGATGGTATCCAGATAAGTGAGAATTGTGGCATTTTCCCTGCAATCATGTTAAAGCCATTTCATTTGGCTGGCCATGATGATAACTTCTGTGACTGTTTCTCTAACCTTTCAGCCTCAACCCCCTCACCTGCACAACCCACTCTCTTTCTATGTATGCAAAAGCCCAAACCCCTTTATTAAACCCATTTGTCTCATAATAGTGTGGCTCTATCTACTTGTGAAAATCCAGAATGATGAACTTCATTAAGGACCTACAGTGACCTAGAACAATAATGCAAATAAAGCAGCTACAGAGCATTTAGGGGTTTGCTTTCTTCAAGTGCCATCACAAGACAAGGATGGCCTGTTATCCAAATAAACAGCAATACAAAATTAAAAAGCAACTATCAGAAAGGCAAAAAAAAAAACTTTTTCATGTAGAGATTAATTACATAAATTTTATTTTTAATATTTTTTCTAGATACATTTTATTTTCTTTTACATAGGAATACCTAAAGAGGTGTTATAATAAATAGTGGCATTCATGTATATCTCTATAAATAACATTCTGGGGCTGTATTCTCTACCAGAGCATGCCATTCTAATTCCTTTTATTATTTTACTTCTGTCTGATTTCAACAAGTCTCTTCAAGCTGAGAATGATTATCATCTTTTAGCTGAAACAAGACTTAAACATTGGAATTTAAAAAGAAGCAGATTTTCCCGGTCACTCAGCAGTAAACACTCCACCTGTAATGCAGGAGATGTAGGAAATGTGGGTTCAGTCCTTGAGTTGGGAAGATCTCCTGGAGGAGGAAATGGTAACCCACTCCAGTATTCTTGCTGGGAAAATTCCATGGACAGAGGAGCCTGGCAGGCTACAGTCCATAGGGTTGCAAAGAGTCGGACACAACTGAGCAACTAAGTGTACAAACACACACACACAACTAAATACCAGTGTTCTCTTTTGGAGAAAAATAAAGGAAGGTCTGTCTCAAAAGAAAATATTTTTTCCTTTACATCATAATGTAAACTGCTTGTGGACAAAGACCAAGACTTCTCTGTCAACACACACAAACCCACAGACACACACACACACACCCCTTTTGTCTTCTCAATTGCAGCGTACAGCACTGTTCCTACACATAAATAGGTGCTTTCTAAGTGTTTGTAATTAAAATAATGAAGTTTCAGTTCAGGTGAGTGAGAGATAGGAAGGAGAAAAACTATTGTTGGATTATATTTTCTATATAGTTGTGGTAGGACCAATTCATGGCATGGTAAGAATAAGAACAATGACAAAGATATTCTGTCTTCATCAGAGGCTTTTAACCTTCTGTTACATATACTTGTGTGATTATGTATACACGCATCTGTGTAGGAGAAAAATAAGCCATTATATTTTACTTTCTTAAACTTGTCAAAATGATTCTGTGTGTTTTATAAAATCTGATGCTTTCAATAATCTTACATAAAAGAGATAACCACTACTTACAAAACCAAATTTGAACTTCTCATATATCATTTTCTCTGAGAAGCTTTTGTTTTCTATTTCAAATTAAATTATTCACTCTCCTCTTTATGACCTCATATTATACCAACTTTTATCACAGCAATTTAAACATTTTATTGTACTTATTTCTCTACTGAACAGCTGAATTCTTATATTGTGCCTGCCTTGGAGACAGAAAGTAAGCATTGAAAATATGTACGTCTACCTCAGCTAGTATACCCCTAAGAAAATTGCTTATTTAATGAATGAATGTTTTTGAAGAGATGCGAGGAGAAACTGTTTTTTCCCTGTAGGTTTGTACATACAGAATTATTTTTATTTGAAGCCTTGAATAGAGCGTTCTTCATTTATAATCAGCTAATAGAGAGGTTACAGAGAAGGATAACAAAGACTATTTGACTCATTACACCCAAAATGAAAGAGCGTCAGTGAAAAACTGTTGCTTGCCACTTCAGTAAACAAATGTCGCAGCCATCAAGCCATCACATTACAGCCGCCCCCTGAGTGTGAGCCCTGAGGGAACTCAGGGCAGAAGCAGGATGCCTACCGTCAAACAATCTGCCATTGCTGCCATGACCCCCAAAGGTGTGCCTGAGGAGCATCAGGAGGAGAAAGCACAGCATACTGGCTGCAGATAGCGGAGGTGCATATCAAACGGATGACTTCAATGAGGCCAGATTCTGCACTTTCCCATACATAGAAAAGTGCTAAATTCATTACCTTGAGATCACTAATTAACAGTAATCTTTTGATGTTCCAACCATTTAGTCTTACCGTGGCTTCTATCTTACCTCTTCTGAGCAGTCTCTCAGAGATATCTGAGAGGCTGACTCTCGGACTTCAAGTCCTCATTTTTGCCCACCAAATAAAACATAATTCTCAACATTTAGATTGTGCATTTTTTTCAGTTGGTCACACCATTAGTCTAACCTGGACACTCTATCTCTGTTTGTCTTCAATTATCTTTTTGACATCCAATAGTAGAAAAGGTATTTTTGTTAGAGGAGGAGCTGGAGGGGAAAGACAGAGAATTTAGGGTAAATGATGACTTATCTATTTCCTCTGTGGCACCAGGGAAAAAACTTGAGCAGCTAGGTGAAGAGGTGGGGGGCCACAAGTTCCCAGGATTCGATTGGAAAATAATGCAAGTCTCTTCCTGTGAGCCCAGCTACTTTGATGTTCAGATGATCACATGTGATCACAGGTTGAGAGGAAAATTTTTTCTACCACAAGGGTGAGCTTTGCATCATTCTAACTCTGCAAGGGAGAAAGGTACTCAGAGCATTGAGTGGTAGCATTCCTGGTGGTAATGCTATGATATCAAGATAGTGACTGGCAGTGGTGAGATTTCCACAAGCAACTGTGTGCAGAGTAGGTGTGGGCAAGTGAAAGCTGAAGTAGGAGTAGAGACCAGGGTAATGCAGTGTGGGGATCACAGTTCATAAATTCACAACTCAGTGTGTGCAAAATGCTCAGAAATAAGTATAGAATGCTGAGGAAGGGAAAGCTGGGCTCACACCATTTCACAGGTCAGAGCCATTAAGTTCAAAGTCGTTTGAGTAAATGAATTGACAGCAATTTTGAGGACCCAACTGAAATTGGAAACTATAAATCTGCCCCATCTGGCAGAGTTATGTGACTTTTCTCCAGGAAAGCTCACCAACTCAGAAGATGGAAGTATTTGTGATTAGAGAGATTGCAGGTTGCAGGTATGTTCAGAAAGAGGTAGGAGAAATACAGGAGAAAAGGAGTCTGAAGATATCAAGAAGACTAATAAGAAATGGCCAAACATAATGATGAAGTTCATTAGGAAAGTAAAGCCAAGAAGCATAGTATGAAAAAAATATATTGGGAGGTTTAATATGAAACTAAGTGAAAAAGAAAATACTTCATGGGGATAAGAGTTTGCTATCAGAGAGAGGGATTTAGGACATAGTTCAGATTATAGGATTATAAAACTTGCCTTTGGCCACAGGAGTAGTTTATTGAAGAAAAATTATGGGAAATTATAGTCATTAAAATATTAAGAAATTCAGAATGTAATAAAGTTATCTGGGATAATGAAAATTGTGGAAATAGAAACAAAATGAGTGAATCATTACATTCTTGGAATTAATGATTATAACCCAGTATTTAGAAGATATATTTATCCCTGTAACTCAAACGGTAAAGAATTTGCCTGCAATTTAGGAGACCAGGGTTCGATACCTGGGTCAGGAAGATCTTATGGAGAAGGGAATGGCAATCCACTCCAGTATTCCTGCCTGGAGAATCCTATGGACAGAGGAGCCTGGTGGCCTACAGTCCGTGGGGTTGCAAAGAATCAGACACGACTGAGTGACTAACACACATATACAATAGTTAAGAACAGTAACAATAGCTATTATTTTTTGAAATATTGATTTATTTGGCTGTGTTGGGTCTTAGTTACGGCACGTGGGATCTTTGTCATGTCACACGGGGTTTTTCCCTGTGGTCACAGCCTCTCTATTTGTGGTGCTTGAGCTCCAGAGCATGTGGGCTTCAGTAGTTGTGGTGGGAGGGCTTAGTTCCTCTGAAGTATGTGGGATCTTAGTTCTTCCATCAAGGACTGAACCCACATCCCCTGTATCAGGGAAGTCCCATACCTATTCCTATTAGCTTCAAATTTCTTTCATTAAAACAAGAAAGCTCTGTGTGCAAATGAATGTGTGACAGGGTGATAGAGGTAGCCAGGATTTGTCCACGCCCTTGGGCAGCCTGGAATTTGCTTCATCTGGCTGACAGAGGAGGGAAGAAAGGGAGGAGAGGAGAGTCCAAATGAGAAGTTTCACAGGCCAGCCCTGTAAAGGGTACACTTCAAGTTCAGTGACTTTCCATTGCCTACAACTCAGAAGAAAGCACTACATGATTGCAAGAGAGCTGGGGAATCGAGTATATCTCTCTGCCTTTGAGAAAGAGGAGAAATGGGAGTATTGGCCAGCATCAGCATTCTCTGCCTCAGGAGGTGATGGTGAAAACCTTGCTGTGTGGTCTGAATCTCCTAGAAAATGGTTTTATGTAAAGAAGAACAATAATAAGTAAGGTTGATGTCTGGAAGGATAGTGTAAATCTAGGAAAATTCTTACCTTATCCCCAGAGAAATGTTTTGTGAGAAAAAAAGTAGCTTTCTGAGGCTATTGCAATAAGCAAATATTATTCAAATAAGGGTTTTAACTACCATCTGCAAAAACAATAGGAATAGATGAGAGTTTTATAGGTCCCAGTGTCAAAGGGAGGATTACTGTTAAGGATACTCAGAAGAGATGACACTGTGAATAGCTGAGGACCTAGATAAATGGATGAAGGAAGGATTCTCCCCATGAGCATCGTGGGATGATATGGAAAGGAGAAAGGACTGTCTGAGAGGGAAAGAATACAGAGGCAACATATGCCAACAATTTTAAATATAACTTCAGTGAAATCAATTTTTAAAATGGGCTATTTCTGTAACCAGGTGTCCCAAGTGTCAGTGGTTATGAAGATAAGCAGATAAATCACTTCTAACAGGCATTATCAGCATTCCTGGTGGTATGCTTCTGTGACAAGAGAATGAAACAAAAAT
Organism: Cephalophus harveyi; assembly: GCA_006410635.1. Lineage (NCBI taxonomy): Eukaryota > Metazoa > Chordata > Mammalia > Artiodactyla > Bovidae > Cephalophus > Cephalophus harveyi. Next base: position 14,569 of record SJYT01019218.1, on the reverse strand, counting down.
CTTATCTACTTATTCTCAGGAGATATTTAAATATGATACATTGTGATATATCTTCAGGTATTATTCACTATAGTTTTACTTATCCTTTCAAACAATGCATATGTATAGTCTTTTGCTATTTGCTTCACCCTGCAGGAGAACAAAAATATGGGCCAGTCTAACCTCAGAGTACTTAAAATCAAGAAGAAATAAGCATGGGTATGAATATGAGTTCTGCACTTAAGTATGCACATGAATATGGCTGGGATAAGAGAAACACCACTGAGGTGGATAACACATCCACACACATACATCCACACACTCACACCTGAATTACAAAGCTTGTTTGGCTACCGGGAAACATATACATATGTTGTGGAGTAGGCAGCAGATACAAAGTGGAAAGCATAGTGCAAAATAAGTTGCTTTCTCAACAGCAGGCATTTCTAGGGTAATTCTAGAGTTTTGTGTTGATAAGAAAGAAGAAATAGCTAAAGAATTGTGAGGAGACAAAACTATAAAAGTGGGTATCAGCCAGAGCAGGAAACATCTTTGGCTCCATGTTAAGATATTTAAGCCTGTAGTAACTCACTGAAGAACTATAAAGGGAGACGTGGCTTTGCCAATGAACGTTGGAATATCGCTCTGGCTGTGGTGTGGAGAATGGAGAGGAACACAAGAATGGCTGTGAAATTTATTAGGAGGTTAGTCCAGTTGTTCTGATTAAAATGGAAAATCCTAAACTAGGGTAATGACCAATGAAAATGAGAGAAGGGAATGGAGATTCTCTTAAAATAAGAGATGTTAAGAGAGTAAATTTTATAACTCCTTGTGGCTGATTCGAAGAATAGGATGAGTGAGATCAGAAACTATTTCCTTGAGTGATACTGGCTGAGTCAGTCCATTCACTGAGACAAGGAAAACAGGAGGACAAGATCATGTCATCCATATCTTGCTTTGAGATATCTATGTGGAAGTGCTTTGTATGTGAATTAAACTTTAGTGATGAGACTCAACAGAAATGATTGAGTTGGAGATCTTGCTCTGAGATTAATCAGTGATTATATGGAATGTAAATCATATTGTGTATGAGGTCATGATCATGTCATCAATATCTTGCTTTGAGATATCTATGTGGAAGTGCTTTGTATGTGAATTAAACTTTAGTGATGAGACTCAACAGAAATGATTGAGTTGGAGATCTTGCTCTGAGATTAATCAGTGATTATATGGAATGTAAATCATATTGTGTATGAGGTCACAGAGGAAGATACATATAAAAGGATTTGATAAAAGAAAATGTAAGAGATGATTGGAGGAAGAAAGCAATGTAAAAAATGAAATAAATATGGGAGGAAAATTGGGCCTTGTAAACAAGAAAAGAATTTCCAGAAAGAGAAAATGGGCAACAATCATAAATAATGCAGAAGTTTTTAGGAGACTTGAATGTGTTGAATCTGCCTTATGAATAGGGTGTTCAGTTCAGTTCAGTTCAGTCCAGTCACTCAGTTGTGTCGGACTCTTTTTGACCCCATGAATCGCAGCACGCCAGGCCTCCCTGTTCATTACCATCTCTAGGAGTTCACTCAGACTCACGTCCATCGAGTCCGTGATGCCATCCAGCCATCTCATCCTCTGTCATCCCCTTCTCCTCCTGCCCCCAATCCCTCCCAGCATCAGAGTCTTTTCCAATGAGTCAACTCTTCGCGTGAGGTGGCCAAAGTACTGGAGATTCAGCTTTAGCATCAGAGGTATTGAAGAAGTCAGGGTGGTGGATTTCTTAAATAATTTTTTTGTCAATGCTTTTCTGTAGTGATGTCTAAACTGGTAGTGTCCAAAGTTTACCCTTATATTTCTTTTGTAAAAGTAATTAAAACATGCTTCTTGTGAATGTGTGCTGAATGCATAAAGAGCAAAAGATACTGTTCATTCTCTTTGTTACAAAAAAAAAAAAAAGCAAACAACAGTAACAATAAAATAAATACAATAGAAAGCATGACTGGAGCAGCAGAATATGTCAAGGAGACACTCAGTTAAAATTATATCTGGAAACCCAAGAGTAGAATACAGAAATATATTAGAGTTCTATATCAGGGTAATTGACTAATATCAGCTGCCTCAATTTCTTCCCATAGTTGACTACATCAATGTTGGGGAAGATTCAAATGAAAAGATGAAAGTAAGTGATTTTATTACAGGGTTCCCTTGTGGCTCAGCTGGTAAAGAATCTGCCTTCAATGAAGGAGACCTGGGTTCAATCCCTGGATTGGGAAGATGCTTTGGAGAAGGGAAAGACTACCCACTCCAGTATTCTGGCCTACATAATTCCATGAACTATATAGGCCATGGGGTCGCAAACAGTTGGACACAACTGAATGAATTTTATTATGGATGTAGACTTAAAACAACCAAGCTGTAAAAAGTATGTGGCTAATATTTTCCTAAAACAGATTACAAAGCTGACTCCAAGGCAAGCCACTGTGAATATAAGGGAAATCTGTCCATTCAGCAATTGCTTGAGACACCCTATTTGGTAAAGCAAAATAATCTAACTAATTCCTTATATTGCTGAAACTTTTATTTTTTCTGAGAATGGCAGATATGAATACAACAGCTTTCCAAATATTGAAGATTAGCACAAAGTTCTTCCAAGTAGTTATGGAGGTCATGGATTTGTTTTCATTTTAACTCACTTAATGACAATTGTATATTTTCTGAGGATTAGGATAAGGTCATGCATTCTGTTACTTTACTTTGTAGTATAAGATATTGAAACTCTCTAATTAATAGGGAAACTAAAAATGTATTTTTTTTGGTGAAAGGTTTTTCAAGCAATCTCAAAGAATAAACAAGAAGGAATTACTTGGTGAAGAGGGAATGATAGTAACCTAGGGAATAAATAATCATAATGATGGCATCTTCATGTTTATGATAGTTATGCAAATGAAGACAGGTCATAATTACTTATGGACCCTAGAGTTTAGAAAAACAGACTTCCAAAGTTCAAACACAATTTATTTCATACATCTGAAATGAGGAATATCTCAGACACTCTGGATAGCACTACAATTTTTTTGAAGTATATCTCTCTGTGATATATATGATCTCAGTGTGGAAAAATAAATGGAAGTATAGTTTAAAAGTCAGTACAGCTATATCTGAGCTCAGAAGAAATTCAGGGGTGAGATATATTTAGCTATGATGCAAATAAGGAAAATAAAGCATATACATTTAAGAGTAGCACATAATTTAAGAATAATATCAGAAGGTACAATAGAACTGATTTTATAACATGAGCCTTAATTATTGCTAATTCTTGCAATAATTGCTTATTAAATATATTCCAACCAGGTGACTAAAGAGTAATTGGCTCACTGCTTAAGATAAAAGACACTTACTCCTTGGAAGAAAAGTTATGACCAACCTAGATAGCATATTCAAAAGCAGAGACATTACTTTGCCAACTAAGGTCCGTCTAGTCAAGGCTATGGTTTTTTCCTGTGATCATGCATGGATGTGATATTTGGACTATGAAGAAGGCTGATCGCCAAAGAATTGATGCTTTTGAACTGTTGAGATAGTCTGGCTCAGACGGTTAAGCGTCTGTTTACAATGCAGGAGACCCGGGTTCAATCCCTGGGTCAGGAAGATCCCCTGGAGAAGGAAATGGCAATCCACTCCAGTACTATTGCCTGGAAAATCCCATGGACAGAGGAGCCTGGTAGGCTACATGTAGTCCATGGGGTCGCAAAGAGTCGGACACGACTGAGCGACTTCACTTCACTTCACACCTCAACTACATGTACACAAAAAAATTGTTGATTTTGCTTTTTATTTTCTGAAGATATCATTGCCACAATTGTTTACTGGAGCAAGATTAAGAATAGAGGACTGGGTATTTTATAAATATGAATTAATCCACACCGGTAGTGGTTATATCATGCTCGTAGTGCACAGGGGTTCAATCATGTCTGACTCTTTGTGACCCCATAGACTGTAGCCTGCCAGTCTCTGTCCATGAGATTTCTCAGGCAAGAATACTGGAGTAGGTTGCCATTTCCTCCTCCAGGGGATTTTCCAGGCATGAAGACTGGAGTGGGTTGCCATTTCCTTCTCCAGGGGGTCTTCCTGACCCAGGGATTGAACCCAGTCTCTCGCATTGTAGGCAGATGCTTTACCATCTGAGCTACCAGGGAAGTCCATCAAAAACACAGAAGAGTAGTAGTAAGTTTCAAAAGGGTGTCAGTTAAGATCTTTTATAGATGAAATCTACTTCCTAGAAGTCAACTTGCCATTTATATGCACAGCTGGAGACAAGAGGCTGCAAAAAAACGTTCAACAGTGTAATATAAATATAACTTTCATATACACTGGGAAACCAAAAAAATTGTTTGACTTCATTGTGTTACACCCTGTATTGTGGTGATCTAGAACATGCAATGTCTATGAGATATACCAATATTGTTGTAAGTACTGTGATAACTCATTATGCATCAACTTGACTGCACTACAGAGTGCTCAGTGTTCAGTAAGACATCTTGATGTGTCTTTGAGGGTAGTTTTGGATGATTTTAACATTTAGAATTGGCATACTGAGTAAAGCAGATTGCTTTTCCTAATATGGGCGGGTTTCATCCAATAAGTTGAAGACCTCAGTAGGACAAAACACTGAAGCTGTGCTGATAAGAGGGAATTCCTCCTACCCAACTGCCTTCAAGCTGGGACCCTTTTTTTTTTCCTCCTTTCAAACTCAGTTAAAACATTGGGTCTTCCATGTCTCCACCTTCCGGCTTTCAGACTGAAACTGTACCATCAGCCTTCCAAGGTTGCCAGCTTGTCAACTACATGTCTTGGGATTTTGAGACAATTCCTTATAAAAATATCTCTCTGTCTGTCTGCCTCTCATACACACACAGTAGAAATGGAGCCTCTCTGACCTTGGATGGCCCCAGGGAGTTGTTCTCTGGTTTGAGGTATAGTCAGGAGCATTGTGTGTGTGTTGGAGGGAGACCATCTTCCACAGTCCCAGAGATGACTTGACATAGGATTCAAAATGCCATGTCCTGTCTCACAGTGTAGCATAAATTTTCTGTAGTTTCACTGAGACATAAAACACAGTCCGTACATATGGAATTAGTTGTTAGTACAAACTGTGAGTTCAGAACCTGGCCTCCCTGCTTCATGCCTACCTAAATATTTAGTCATTGTTCATCTAGGCCTGGATACCACATAGGAAGCTAAGTATAACTATATAAAGAGTTGACTAGTGGAAGAAGAAACAAGGTTAGAAAATCACCTGTTGTAAATACTTCAGAATAACATAGATTTTTTTTTCTCCTATCAAAGGCTTTGCTTTGATCAAAGGTATGCTATAGATAAATTAAGAATGTTACCAATAAATTCCTTAAGCATGAACCAAAAAATCTCTTGGGAGAGTAGATCTATCATGTATTCAAATGATATCACTTAACTTCATTTCTGTAATAGTAGCCCCAGATTAAATAATGACTCAAGCACCCCACCTGCTACTCATGTGCAGGTGCACACACATGTGTGCACACACCACACACACACACACACATCCTCGTGTGTGTCTCTCTAAAAGCAGATGTTTCTCATTGCACATTATTATTCTCAGTGGTGATCCAGATGCAGGGTGCCTCTGTGATGTGGCTCTGCATTTCCAAGAGCCCTGTTAATCATCAGCCCCTCTGAGAACTTAAGGAGAAAAAGAGACATGTTCTCTTTCTTAAAAAGAGTGTGCTGCTATGTAGCAGAACTCACTTTTGTTAACATTTCACAGGAGGTTAAAAATTAATCATATAACAATGTTCAACTACAAGGGAGGTTGTAAAATGAGATTATAGTTTAAAAAAAGGGGATACATATTTTTTTGTAAATAGTGTTAGTCACACCACACATGGATCATTCATTGTCTAGATGACCATAGGTTCCCTCGTATGAGTCTGTGTGCTGTGTTTAACCCAATAACTTTGAACCCACTGGCATTATATTGGTTAGTAGTGGACAATAATTATAGATTTACTGTGAATAGAAATTAGTCCTGTGACATTAGTCCAGTTCTTTTTACAATAGTGTATTAAATTACACATTTGAGGACATAAACATTGCATATCTACTTTTGTCAGATGTTTGGCAAAGTTTCTCAAAAAATTATTTGTCTCAGAAATAGAAATGTGGAGTAGATCTCAGCTTAGTTAGATAAATTAACACCTGTTACAATGACCATATCTAAATGTGCCAGTGGTTATATCAGTGTTGGTCTCTTTGGGGGTCTCCAGTGCTGTAGCTCAGGGCTCAGACTGACTCTGTACTCATTAAATACTTTAAAGGTAAAAATGTTTATTTTATCATCCTTTACCACCAAATAGGGCTTCCCTGGTAGCTCAGATGGTAAAAAATCCACCTGCAATGCAGGAGACTTGGGTTCAATCCCTGGGTTGGGAAGATCCACTGGAGGCGGGCATGACAATCCACTCCGGTATACTTGCCTGGAGAATCCTCATAGACAGAGGAGCCTGGCAGGCTACAGTCTGTGGGGTCACAAAGAATAAGTCATGAATGAGCAGCTAAGCACACTATAGCACCCCTAAGTAAAACAAAAGAGTTTGGCTATATTGGTTTGGCTAATAAGATTGTTTGGGTTTTTCTATAAGGTGTTAGGTAAAAATCCAAATGAATGTTTTGGTCAACCCAATACAAGCAATATTTTAAAAGTTTTATTCAGTCTGCAACCTGTTACAAGACTAAAATAGTAGTACTGTGTATAGACATCTAGAAACTCCTATGCTAGTCTGTTTGCACTTTAGGAAGCATCACTATGAACAAAGCTAGTAGAAGTGATGGAATTCCAGTTGAGCTATTTCAAATCCTAAAAGATGATGCTGTGAAAGTGCTGCTCTCAATATGCCAGCAAATTTGGAAATCTCAGCAGTGGCCATTCAGTTCAGTTCAGTTCAGTCGCTCAGTCGTGTCCGACTTATTGCAACCCCATGAGTCGCAGCAGGCCAGGCCTGCCTGTCCATCTCCAACTCCCAGAGTTTGCCCAAACTCACGTCCATTGAGTCAGTAATGACATCCAGCCATCTCATCCTCTGTCATCCCCTTCTCCTCCTACCCACAATCCCTAGCAGCATCAGGGTCTTTTCCAATGAGTCAACTCTTCGCATGA
>SJYT01019216.1:301566-343943 GCA_006410635.1 Cephalophus harveyi | reverse complement strand
GCATCATTCCTTCCAAAGAAATCCCAGGGTTGATCTCCTTCAGAATGGACTGGTTGGATCTCCTTGCAGTCCAAGGGACTCTCAAGAGTCTTCTCCAACACCACAGTTCAAAAGCATCAATTCTTCGGCGCTCAGCCTTCTTCACAGTCCAACTCTCACATCCATACATGACCACAGGAAAAACCATAGCCTTGACTAGGCGGACCTTTGTTGGCAAAGTAATGTCTCTGCCCTTGAACATACCATCTAGGTTGGTCCTAACTTTTCTTCCAAGGAGTAAGCATCTTTTAATTTCATGGCTGCAGTCACCATCTGCGGTGATTTTGGAGCCCCCAAAAATAAAGTCTGACACTGTTTCCACTGTTTCCCCATCTATTTCCCATGAAGTGATGGGACCAGATGCCATGATCTTCCTTTTCTGAATGTTGAGCTTTAAGCCCTTTGGTCAATTTCCAGAATCCTAAAACAGATTTTTGGATGATTTTGTCCAATTTTGTCACTTTTATTGGGAGAAAGAACTCACTGAACTCCTCATTTCTGGAAGCCCCACCTTCAACGAGAGAAATTCTTGATTCTCCCTCACACAGGATCTTTTACAAGAAAGGAGGGCTAATGAATACCAAACCAGTACAGTAGAGGTGAGGGCTACAAAAGCCACGGTACTGACATTTTGCAAGAGCTGGAAAGTGAAGGATGACAGCATAATTTGGAAATAGATTCTCCTCTCCCATCCTTTTTGAGAAACCAACAGTGCATGTGATGTACAAATGGAAACCAGAAAGAGAGATTGACCTTCTGTAAGAACAAGTTAAAGGAATAAAGAATGAAGAAGAAAGAACAATGAAGAAGATAATGTTTAAGTTTCCTGTACTGTCTCATCATCCCCTGTGTGGTTGTTGGGGAATGTCCCATAGGACAAATGAACAGTGTGAGGGACCAAGGAGTCTCAGATGTCCTGCTGGAGAGAGAAGATGCTATCCAGCTGTCCTCTGAGTTTAGCTTTCGGAGGGGAATGATATATAAATAATTATGGTAACTGAATGGTAAATACTCAGAATCACCTGAGCTTTTACTTAAGAAAAGAAGTCCTTGTCAAAGATCTGAGAACATAATGGGACAGTGGCTGTAGGGGCTGGAGGAAGGCTGAGCTGAGACGGGGGCCAGTTGCAATTAGTTCTGAACTGCAGCATCCTCTTGTCCCTGTCCATCTAGATCCATCTGGGTCTCTTCCCCCAGGGTTCTAGAGTAGAGTGTGAGCATCATGAAGCCATTCAGAGGATGTGTCCTCAATGCCAAGCATGTATTATGTGTTCTCTTTTGAAGGAAGGAGGCATTTTCCCTGGAGGAATGTCAGATTGGTGTTTCTTCAAGAGGCAAGATGAAGTGATCCAGCACTGAGAACCCACAGGAAAAAAAATTAGCCCCAGAAGGATCCTGGCAAACATAGAGTCTACCTTCCTATGTTTCAGTTGTGAAACTGAAGCACAGGAGTCTTAGAGGCACTCCAAGGACCTCACAGTTAAATGGCAGTGACTATAACCTGCACTTTCCCACCCTCTGTATAGTGATGTGCTGCCCCATCAAGCTACAGAAATGCCTACAGACCTCTTCTTTCATCCTCATTTCTCATCACAGGAGACCATACTCTTCACTTCACTGGCCTGAGTGTCTCTGATATATGGAAAATATTAAATTTTTAAAAAGAGAGAGAGGAAGAGAAAAAACTCTGCAACTAGATCAGAAATATTGAGAAAAACGTATTCATTCTTACTGAACCTGAAACTGGGGAGTCATTTCTGATTGAGTTCTTTTTCCCAAACCTTCACCTCATATCCATGTGAGATTCTCTTCCTCACTGTCTCTGAATCCAATAATATCCCAGAGAATCTTTAATAATCACTTTCTGAGCACCTGCCGTGGGCAGAGGACACGCTGCTGAGACGTGTCTCCTGCCTATAATTCACTCTTCTCTCATCGTGTGCACTTAGCATTTTTATACAGAAGTGGAATTACTGTCATCTCATAACCTGAATATTTTCAGGACTTGTTTATAAGCTTTGTCTGAGGCCTAGCTCACAATCTTTTCTTTAGCATGTGTCCAGACAGATATATAAGCAAATCTGCAATAAATGTAAAAGACAGCTCATTAGAAATTCACCATGGAGGAAAACCCCAGATGTTATTTACTCAGGGAATAAGGTCCCATTCCACTAGGGTCTCAGACAGTGGGGTCTCAGATTCAGATTCACAGACTGCATCCACTCCCCCTTCCTCTTCTTAGTCTTGGCCTCTGAAAAGCTCACCAGTGTACCTCTCAAGGAGACGGGAAAACAAAGGGTCATTTTGTCATCTGTGGAGGTCTGTGGCCTCTCTGTTAGAAGGATTCAGTTATAAGATTTGTTTGGAAAATTATGACAGAGGGAGTCAGACCCACATACGTATAGGATGGGAGGAACACAACAGAGGGAGATGGCGGGGATGTTGAAGCAGAGAAGAAGAATGTTGAGAGATGGGACACTGGTGGGGGGTAGATAAACAAAAACAGGCCACACAGAGGAAGTTGAAAGGAGAGACAGAGCTAGGAAGACATTAACACATCAACAAATAGGGTGCCTGCAAACATACAAACATTAAGAGGAAAACACCCACAGAGATATCACAAAGACACATGGGGGAGGGACAGAAGACAAAGCTGTAGATGGAGGAAGAGACCCAGTGATGAAACCCCTTCCAGCTGATGCTTAACCTGTCTCAGGAACGTGTGGTAGTCTAAAAGAACTATGGGTTAATAATAATCTATAAAAGTACTTCTACTTAAAAAGGAAGACCTGGCACACAGCCAGGGATCCTTTCCATTGATTTAAGAAATGGTTTGTAAATTGAATCAGAAATTCCTTCCCATTATGCTGTTTGTCAGCAAACTTCAATTTGAGGTTATCTGTACAGCGACTATCCCAGGTGCCCAACAACCATACCAGTCCCTGTGCCCAGTTCAGGGCAGGGAGGAGCTAGGACCTAGTGGACTCATCAGGGTCCTGCTGGAGCCCCGCTGCCTAAGCCATGTCCATCTGTGGTTTCAGTGGAAACAGTCGCACCACTGCCCCGGTCACCCTGCCGATAGAAGAGGTCCTGCAGACCTTACATGACCTGATTGCCTACTTCCAGCCCCCGGAGGAGGGGATGCAGCATGAAGGCAAGCAGAGCAAGCTCCGCTCACTCAAAAACAGACAGAATCTTTTCAAGGAAGAGGTAAGTCCAAAACATTAAAAAGTGAGACGCTCTTTTGTGTCCAGAGCTAAAAGTACCCCGATGACTGCAATTTTGAGTCTCCATGCAGTCTCTTTGTCTCCATGTATGCGTGTGCTCAAGAAAGAGAGAAGAGCAAAGAGAGAAAGCTGGAAAGAAAAAGCTTCCTGGAAGTTACCCTTTCCTGTCAGCACCTGGGTCACATTAGCAGCATTGTCATGCTTGTACTTTGGTACATTCAAACCAGATTAATTTAAAGCTTCAGTGTCACCTATGTATCCAAAATTCGTCTTTCATAAAATCTCAGCTGTGAGAGTATGGCATTAGCTGTGATTCCCAAATTTTGGAAGGTATCAGAATTACCTTAGAACTTTGTTGGAAAAATATGAATTCCCAGGTTCCACCACATCAGAAATGCCTGGAGAGCTGGTTTAAGAGATACAGACGCTACTATGTCTCAAGGTGAACTTGAGCATCTGGCCACAAGGGATGGGCATAGATATGGGGAAAATACTAACTTGATGCTCAAGGAGCCCTGGCCCTAGTTCTGGCATCATCCCTGGCTGTGTGTGATCTTAGATCACATGGCTTCTCTAAGCTTGGACATGATGATTTGGCATTAATTTTAAGGCCATGGCCATATTCCTGCGGCCTTGCGTTCCTGTGGACAGGGCTTGTCCTTTGGGCATTTCTAAAGTTGGCAGTGTGGGAAGTAGACCTGTCCCTACTGAGCCTTCTGAGGTGAGCAGACTTTGGCTGGGAAACATTCTGTGTGCCTTTATAGGCTGCTGAAACTATGCTTAACATTTCCCTCCAGCTCTTTAAGAACAGCTGGGCACAGATGTTTTTACTGGGTGGCATAGTACCATAAATTAGATGGAAAGGTCATTTTAGAAAATCCTCTTTTAATCTTATTGACTCTAAATTTCCTTTTTGGAGCAGATGGGGAGATGTACAAGTTTGCATCTTAAAGAAAAATAGATCCTATATCCAAGGGCTGTTTCTAGGTGAGTCAGAATCATTTCACACCAGACAGAGCAGGCTTCTGTGAGACTCATTTGTGTTCCTTCTTCCTCACTACGTCCTTGGTTTAAGTTAAACACGTGAGGGCAAGCCCGTCAGAGGAGACTGCTGACTCACTTCCAAAATGGAAGCTATTTAGGTCCCTGAGGCATAAAAATGCATATTTTGTTTTGGGGAGGAAAAACAAAACCCAAATTGGCACCGTGAAGGTCTGTTTGCACATTTGTATCACCAGCTTTTAAAGGTGAATGATATGGGAGAGGAAAGAACAAAAGAGATCTTGAGATCTTACGTATTTTTACTTTTTTCCCAACTCACCTTCACAGGGAATGTTAGCCCTTGTGTTAAACTGCATTGATCGCTTAAATATCTACAATAGCATAGCACACTTCGCAGGGATCGCCAGGGAGGAGAGTGGGATGGCCTGGAAAGAAATTCTGAACCTCCTCTACAAATTGCTCGGTAAGTACATGCCCAGAGCTCTCTCCCTGGGCAGGTGGCTGTGGAGGGCTATAGGCATTTTTGTTGCGGGCAGGGTGAGCCCAAAAGGGGGCTCTTATCTAACATTCAGAAATGAGTGGTCTGGGTAGATATATGTGCTGACAAAACGAGAGAATTTGCTGGGAAGGGGCACCTGGACGGAAAGAGGAGCGTTAGGGAACCCGGGAGGACTGCTCTGTCATGTGGCCTACAGTCTAGGGTCTTATGGTGATGGGATTAGTTTCCAGGTTGTCTCTGGCCATTGACTCTTACTCAGGGTCCTCCCTGGTGGTGCATGCATTGCTCAGCCAAGATGGATTCCGGCAAGGAGGATTCTGGGAGGTCAGTAGGTCCTGCAGAGCCTCAAGGTCAACCCTCTTGTTGTTGTTCATTCACTAAGTCATGTCTGACTCTTTGCAACCCCATGGGTTACCACATGCCAGGCTTCCCTGTCTCTCATTATCTCCCAGAGTTTGCTCAAACTCATCCCCACTGAATCAATGATGCCATCCAACCACAGCATCCTCTGTCACCCCCTTCTCCTCCTGCCCTCTTTCTTTCCCAGCTTCAGGGTCTTTTCCAGTGAGTCTGTTCTTCACATCAGGTGGCCAAAGTATAGGAGCTTCAGCATCAGTCTTTCCAGTGAATAATCAGGGTTGATTTCCTTTGGGATTGACTGGTTTGATCTTGTTATGGCTGACCTGAGAAGCGGCATAGGAGATTAGACTGAATTCTGCCCTTTAATGACTGTGGAGGTACAAAGCAGAGGTCCCGAGGAAGCATTTCCTTATCCAAATACCTCACAAATGTCTGTGAATACCACAGTCTTTGAAAACCAGCAGCATGACGAGAAAGCCTCAGGACCAGTCCAGTTCACATGGACTTATTCCAGAGTCCCGTCTATAGTACTGGCCTATGGAGGGAAGTTACTTGGTCTCATAGTGAAAATCTAGTGACAGCATATTCTCTGTCTACCTTTTCAGTATCATCTCCCAGTGGTCCTCAAAGATGAACAGGACTCAGAATTAGCTGGAGGGCTGGTTAGAACACAGATGCTGGGCCCATCCCTGGAGTTTCTGGTTCAGTAGACATAGGACAAGGCCACGGATTTGTGTTTTTAACACCTTCTTAGGTGATATTGACATTCCTATCCAGGGATCACACTTTGCGAACCACTGTGATGTACTGATGCATTTTAGATATTTTAGAGTTTCATGTTTTGTTATTACTTGACTATTAGTTTAACCAACCCTTTCAGCTGTACTCATTTGGATGCCTTCTTTTAGCATTGAAGAATAGCAAGTGTTTAGCTAGATTTAAGAAAATGTTAGAAGAAATTGAGATCTGAAGCCAGCAAACAAGCAGATATTGTTTTCTTGCTTATCATTATCTAAAGTAATTTTTAAAAATCTGTGTATTTTGTCTCTCTCCTCCGTTTCACAAAGGCAGGGAATCTGTTGTTGTGTTCCCACTGCCTTATTCCCAGCAAGTAGACAGATGCCTCATACACAATGGAATCTCTGGAAATATTTGAATGAATGGTAGATTTTTTTTTTTTTTTCTCTTCAAAATGTAGACACAGGAATGTATCAAAAGGCTTAGGAGGGGAAGGGGACTATTTCATTCTTTCTAACTGCTAAGCAGATGGAGTATTCAGCAGCATCCCACATTCCCATCACTGTGCCCTTTAACCTACATGATCAAACATGTTCTTATTCACAGCTGCTCTTATTCGTGGAAACAGAAACAACTGTGCTCAATTCTCCAATAACCTTGATTGGCTGATCAGCAAATTGGACAGACTAGAATCTTCCTCAGGTAGGATTTGACAAGAAACACAACTGGAGAAGGTGGGGATTTTTTTTGTTTGTTTCTGTTTATAAGAGAGAGAGTTTAATCTCTGGACAATTTTTCCCCCCACTGGATTGCAAGCAATCCTCAGTGATTACTTCAACAAAAGAAACACAATCCTAAATCTTCCTGGTACTCTTAAAACTTTGTCGATCAACTTTAAGCCAGGCGTCAAAACTCTTTCCTTCCCCGCTTCATTTTTTCACTTTGTGCTCTCATCTCCTCTCCCTGAGCCCTTGAATCATTCCCCACCCAGTCTGGACATGGTCCTCTCAACTGTTTAGAAGCAGGACTGAAAGATGACCAAAACTTAGAGGAAATGATGCGCCTCATACCCCTGACTCACCCTCAACCCCATATCTAGAGCCCTTCTTGATGACTCACAGAGAACTTGGGCCAAGAAAAGTGGTCATCGTTAGAAGGTGACCATGCCATGAGGCTCTGCAGTGTGCTTCCTCAGAGATGAGAGACATGACAGGTGTGGGTCCCCCTCTGGGAAGCTGAAAGGTTTCAGGGCTCTTTTCATCATTTGGAGATGACAGGAGCTTGAACAGACAAGCCAAGGGAAGGCTCCTCTAGGATCGTCCGCCTCCACATATGTCTTCTAGGAAGAAGCCTCTGTTTCCTTCAGTACCTCCTTCCAGGGCCAGACCACATTTTAGGGTAATTTATGAAAACCTTGGGGAAAAAAAATCAAGAGGACTCTTCTCAACAAAACCTCTAAAGATATTAGCCAACAACTTCCTGTGCATTTCCACCCCAGTGTTACATGCAGGTGCCAGGCTGCAAGGGCCACCTGATCGTTCTTCGTACACCTTTGCTTAATACAGAAAACCATCCAGTGTGCCCAGAAAAGGGGACAAAGCCCAGTAATCTTTATTTTGTGAGCTTACAGTTTACTCATATACCATACCAGTGCATCTAAAAAAAAATTCTGGAGTGATTCCTAGAAAAATTCTTTTTCAAGGAACATTCAAAGCATTTTCTAAATTATTTGAATGACCTTTAGAATTTGTAGTAAACTAGGTATCCCTTTTTCTGTTTTTAAATTAAGTATTGCTTGGTTTTATTGGGTTAAAAATTCTGTTCTAAAGCTGCTTCTTTATATTTTGACCCAAATGGATCATGTCTTTGTCCAGGAAGAGGGAGGAGGGGTTAGTAATAAATAAACTCACCTCTAAATTACAGAGTCTTGCCCAAGGGGCTCCTGAAGTCTATCCGAGATGGCCTCATCTTTCTTCTGGCTGGAAATATTTAATAGATCCAAAGAATGATGGTATTCTGTCCCCTTAGGAGGATCATTTCTCTCTCAGGTTTCTAGTTATAATTAGCTCTGCTGGTTATTTAATGTCCAAATGATTTTTGTTGCATACATGCAGGTATCTTGGAAGTTTTGCACTGCATTCTCGTTGAAAGCCCAGAAGCCTTAAACCTGATAGCAGAGGGCCACATCAAGTCCATCATCTCCCTGTTGGATAAGCACGGACGGAATCACAAGGTAAGTGTGGAAGGAATCCCGGACAGGGATTGACTTTACCTGCCTTTTCCTTCCCTGATGCTTAGTAACAGTTGTGTGTTATGCAGAGAGTATTGACTACTCTCTTTCTTGGCTTTGATTTTTTAAAAACAAATTAGAAAAAAAAACAACACTGGAAACTGAGGTCCTGAAAGAGAAAGAGTGATGACTACTCTCTTTCTTGGCTTTGATTTAAAAATAAATTAAAAAAAAGAAAATCTCTGGAAACTGAGGTCCTCAAAGACCTTTCTTTCTTAGGAGCACACTCTGAGCCAGTCACACTGGGCCTTAGGTGGTCCCCTCAGTTTCCACCAGCTTCCCAAGCCTGGCTCATCATTACCCGCTTAACACCCAGCTGGTTTGCAAGGCGTCCAGCTCTATACAGGGTCGGCTGCAGGAACTGATCCCACCCCCGAGTCTAGGAGCTTAGAAATGAAACAGCTGGTGCCAACTTTACAAAGAAGCTACACAGAAATCAGATTTAGGATAATGTAGAAAGTCTTGGCAACATGGCATGTTCTTAAATGAAATCAGACTTGCCATGAGTCAAAGCAGGTGGAAAAAACTGGGCTTTTCATGAATGAGCCAGAGGGGACAAATGGTGGGGCCCTCCCCTCAGAGAAAACAGTTGCATGACCTTGAGCCCCCATCATTTCAGCTGTAAGATGAAAACAACGCCACCTCACTTACGAAGGCAGAATTCTGGGTCAAGTTTTTTTTTTTTTAAAGATCTCTTAAAGTTCTAATTTCTCTATTTGTATGTAATTATATTTCTAAGACACCATGATCTCTGGGGATTAGTGTTTGCTCAGTCATGTCCAACTCTTTCTGACCCTATGGACCATACCCCTCCAGGCTCCTCTGTCCATGGAATTTTCCAGGCAAGAATACTGGAGTGGGTTGCCAAAAGAATGATGGTATTCTGTCCCCTTAGGAGGATCATTTCTCTCTCAGGTTTCTAGTTATAATTAGCTCTGCTGGTTATTTAATGTCCAAATGATTTTTGTTGCATACATGCAGGTATCTTGGAAGTTTTGCACTGCATTCTCGTTGAAAGCCCAGAAGCCTTAAACCTGATAGCAGAGGGCCACATCAAGTCCATCATCTCCCTGTTGGATAAGCACGGACGGAATCACAAGGTAAGTGTGGAAGGAATCCCGGACAGGGATTGACTTTACCTGCCTTTTCTTTCCCTGATGCTTAGTAACAGTTGTGTGTTATGCAGAGAGTATTGACTACTCTCTTTCTTGGCTTTGATTTTTTAAAAACAAATTAGAAAAAAAAACAACAACTCTGGAAACTGAGGTCCTGAAAGAGAAAGAGTGATGACTACTCTCTTGGCTTTGATTTAAAAATAAATTAAAAAAAAGAAAATCTCTGGAAACTGAGGTTCTCAAAGACCTTTCTTTCTTAGGAGCACACTCTGAGCCAGTCACACTGGGCCTTGGGTGGTCCCCTCAGTTTCCACCAGCTTCCCAAGCCTGGCTCATCATTACCCGCTTAACACCCAGCTGGTTTGCAAGGCGTCCAGCTCTATACAGGGTCGGCTGCAGGAACTGATCCCACCCCCGAGTCTAGGAGCTTAGAAATGAAACAGCTGGTGCCAACTTTACAAAGAAGCTACACAGAAATCAGATTTAGGATAATGTAGAAAGTCTTGGCAACATGGCATGTTCTTAAATGAAATCAGACTTGCCATGAGTCAAAGCAGGTGGAAAAAACTGGGCTTTTCATGAATGAGCCAGAGGGGACAAATGGTGGGGCTCTCCCCTCAGAGAAAACAGTTGCATGACCTTGAGCCCCCATCATTTCAGCTGTAAGATGAAAACAACGCCACCTCACTTACGAAGGCAGAATTCTGGGTCAAGTTTTTTTTTTTTTAAAGATCTCTTAAAGTTCTAATTTCTCTATTTGTATGTAATTATATTTCTAAGACACCATGATCTCTGGGGATTAGTGTTTGCTCAGTCATGTCCAACTCTTTCTGACCCTATGGACCATACCCCTCCAGGCTCCTCTGTCCATGGAATTTTCCAGGCAAGAATACTGGAGTGGGTTGCCAGGGGATCTTCCCAACCCAGGGATCAAACCTGGGTCTCCCACATTGCAGGCAGATTCTAAGCCATCTGAGCTACCAGGGAAGCATGATCTCAGGAAAGTCTATTAAAATATGTCTTATCCTGACCCATTGATATCTGCCCCATACATGGAAGGGGTTATCTTACCAACTCATTAGTGTGCAGGCAGGTACTACAAGGCTGAAGAGGAGCATTTCAAGATCAGGTGGCATATTTGGATGTGAGGGATAGCAGCTGGGCTCAGGCAGAGTGGAGAGAACCCAGCTTGGTCACTGGCCCTCTCTGCCCTCCCTCAGCTGGGGGCACTGCACATCGGAGACACGTCTTGGAGTTGGGGGTCCCAGAGAACAAGCCTCTGCAGCACTGCTCAGATGATATGTATCATCCTTAGGAAACAAACAAGCCATGGGCCTTAACATCTGTGAAATTGCTTGGCAAAAAACAGAAAGAAATATGTGGGGTTGGTAATTGCTTTCCCAAATGTGGTAAATCAAAAGCAGGCATGAGGCTCCTGCTTCAGCCCAGCTTCGCTATGTCCGAACATGCCCCTTCCCATCTGCGAAGAATAATAATAAGAATAATTGATAAGCACCCAAGTAACCCATGGCCTGAGTCAGGAGCCATGGGCACACGTCAAGAGGAGCTCTTAGAAAGCAAGGCTGCTCTCCTTTCTTTGCTCCTGGGGCTGCTTTGCGATCACACTGCAGAACATGCTTAGTAGATAGCGAACTTTGTGATGGCTTCTTTCAGCCAAAAGCTGCAAGCCCTTCCTGGATGGCCACTCAGTAACGGCAGCTGACTGCCATTCTGACCACGGTACGAGTATTCCACAGTTGAGAATACTGAAACCTTTTGTTGTTGTTGTTGTTGTTCAGCCTCTTAGTTGTATCTGACTCTTTGTGACCCCATGGACCGCAGCATGCCAGCCTTCCCTGTCCTTCACTATCTCCTGGCGTATGCTCAAACTCACGTCCATTGAGTCGATGATGCTATCCAACCATCATATCCTGTCACCTCTTCTTGTCCTGCCTTCAATCTTTCCCAGCATCAGGGTCTTTTCCAATGAATTGACTCTTCACATCAGGTGGCCAAAGTGTTGGAGCTTCAGCTCCAACACCAGTCCTTCCAATGAATATTCAGAGTTGATTTCCTTTAGGACTAACTAGTTTGATCTCCTTGCTGTCCGAGGAACTCTCAATGCCTAGGGACTGAGGCCTAGGGAGCTTTATTACTCTGCTAGGAATCAAAGCCTGGCCTGATATGTTACCTGAGTGTTAGTACTCTTACATCTTCCAGACTGAGAAGTTCTAGGCAATGATGTCAAAGCTGAGGCAATGTGATCGTGGTACAAAAATAATCTCTTCTAGAATGTCCTATTTTTTTGTTTTCTGGTGGATTTTTTGGATGGAGGCTGGCTTGTCATGAATTCAGTTCCCCCATTAGAGTTATTCATGTACATGACTTTTATTTTCAAGGGAAGCCTAGTCTCAGATCATTACCAGGGATATTTGTGGTAAGTTGATTTCCTTTAGGACTAACTAGTTTGATCTCCTTGCTGTCCGAGGAACTCTCAATGCCTAGGGACTGAGGCCTAGGGAGCTTTATTACTCTGCTAGGAATCAAAGCCTGGCCTGATATGTTACCTGAGTGTTAGTACTCTTACATCTTCCAGACTGAGAAGTTCTAGGCAATGATGTCAAAGCTGAGGCAATGTGATCGTGGTACAAAAATAATCTCTTCTAGAATGTCCTATTTTTTTGTTTTCTGGTGGATTTTTTGGATGGAGGCTGGCTTGTCATGAATTCAGTTCCCCCATTAGAGTTATTCATGTACATGACTTTTATTTTCAAGGGAAGCCTAGTCTCAGATCATTACCAGGGATATTTGTGGTAGCTTGGCAAAGAATGTGCTGGCTGCAGACTAGACTTCTATTGCAGCTTTGTATCTTAACTTGGAAAATGCCAAAGCAATGTTTTCCTATCCAGGCTGCTCTATTTTCCATAGTCCCAGGTGTCCAGACATCTCTGACCTGTCCACTTAGGTTTCTGTGAAGATAGTGATTCAAAATACATAGAATTTTAGAGCCCAGGGCACCTCCACAATGCCTCCAAAAACAGTGATGATGATGATAATGATAGTGTACGTTTATTTTGCATCTGACAAATACCAGGTGCTGTGCTCAGTGTTCGCATGCATTTTCTCTCTTCCTTGTTATTATTCCATGAAGTATTGTTTCCACTTGAGGCAAAAACAAGGCCAGTGTATATGACACCTTAAAATATTAACTAAGGTTGCCAGACACACCAGGACCGTAATTTAGGTCTCCATCACTAAGTTCAATATTCTTTCCAGTGTTTCTCAAGCTATAGTCTGGCATGTTCTATGAGACTATGTTTAATTTTGTGTTCCAGTTTTTTTTTTTATTATATAAATATAAAGCTCTTCATATTAAAAATTCACAATCACAAACCATTTTTGTATAGTAAGTTAGTGTTTTTCAGACTGGAATTTGAGAGTTCCTGTGGGCCCATGAAGGGGATCATCAAGACCATGATATTTTTTGTTAAAGGTTTATAGATATGGTGGCTTTGAGAAACCCCTTACTGTATGGCACCTCCTCCATTCATGTTTAGAAAGGAAAGGCATTCTTGGCTTCCTTTCTGAGCTGCCTCAGGGCTCACCATTGCAGTAGCTATAATGTGATGGCTGTGACATCCTTTGCTGACTGATATGGCAAGTAATATTTTAGTTCTCAGCTCTATACTGGCTGTGAAAAGTGTTACCAGTCATCTAAAGCATGATCAAATTTAGGTCCAAAAGTTAGAGAGAAAGCACAATCTTTGGAGTAAAAAGGACAGAAGTGGGGTATGCTGCCCCAGTTTCTGAATGGACTCTACCCCTTGACCTCACAAGTGACAAGGCTTACTCATCCTCAGCATCTCCTCACTTTCTGCTTTTCCAGATCCCATCAAAATTCTATTTGCCTTCAGAACAGTTCAGATTCCACCCTCTCCATGGATGTTTTTCTGAATCCCAGCTGGATGTGATCTCCTCTCCTTTCCTGTGCACCATGCACTTTGTTCCATGGTGTTTCCACTCTGCCTTTCCTTGCAGATATATTATGTGTATATTTCTCTCAGAGACTAAGTTTCCTTTATAGCAGGGACCTTGTGATCCCCATAGTGCCCAGCTCACATTGTTACACACAACAGGCATCTAATTCATGTTTTTGAGGGTGTAATTTAAAAAAAGAGGAATGGATGAGTAAAACCACTATCTCCTCCTGTCTCATCTTGAATGGATGGAAGCTCACAAATGCACCCAAGTCTCGTCTCATCCAACAGATGGCTGTTCGTAGTATGAGACACACTTACTATGTTGGTGGCACCAATTTTATTGAGTACAAAGGACAACTGTTGAATATTCTGACAGTAACCCTCTAATTTTTCCATGAAGTAAGTATCTAATAATAAAAATAAAGTATGCCCTTCTCCCTGCAACCTAACGTACTTCACACTTGCTCAATGTTATCACAGATGAATATTTTTTTATATTCTTTGTTTCACAAGGATTTGGAGCCACCTGTGAGAAAAAAATATATACAGTAAAATAGTCGCATCATTGGCCCTGAGAAAGTATAAATCAAAACTGAGATGTTAGCCCTAATAGGTAGGTGGGGTGGGCATGGCACAAAAGAGTACAAAGGCAAGGAAACCAGTAACTCCCACAGACTCGCTTTAATAGCGCCACAAAATCACCTGAGCTCCAAGGCAGTCAAGGCAAGATGGAAGTGCTCCCAACCATTCAGTTCACACATCCACAGGGAGAACAGAATCCGTTCCCCAAGAGAAAGCACTCATTTATCAATATAGAACGTGACATAAAATTCACCAAATTAAGTACCTTTTGTATTTTAAAAAATAAAGCTATTTTAATAGAAAGCTGAAGACAAAATGCAAGAGCCAAATGCTATTTCCATGGATGTGCAGTGCCTCTTTCTTAATTTTGAATCAGAATTCCCACGTGAGCCTGTGTTTGGGGTAGTGACTAATAGAGATTAAATGTGCAAGGAAAGATCTTGGATGAAATGTGGTATCAATGGTGAAAATGGTTTTACAATTAAGCAGCAAATGAATTTCACAGAGTGGGCCAGGGAAATTCTCAAGTTGGACCAGTGTCTAGATTCAGTTCAGTTCAGTTCAATCACTCAGTCGTGTCCGACTCTTTGTGACCCCATGAATCGCAGCACACCAGGCCTCCCTGTCCATCACCAACTCCCAGAGTTCACTCAAACTCAAGTCCATCGAGTCAGTGATGCCATCCAGCCATCTCATCCTCTGTCGTCCCCTTCTCCTCCTGCCCCCAATCTCTCCCAGCATCAGGGTCTTTTCCAATGAGTCAACTCTTCGCATGAGGTGGCCAAAGTATTAGAGTTTCAGCTTTAGCATCAGTCCTTCCAATGAACACCCAGGACTGATCTCCTTTAGAATGGACTGGTTGGATCTCCTTGCAGTCCAAGGGACTCTCAAGAGTCTTCTCCAACACCACACTTCAAAAGCATCAATTCTTTGGTGCTTGGAATTCCATCACCTCCACTAGCTTTGTTCGTAGTGATGCTTTCTAAGGCCCACTTGACTTCACATTCCAGGATGTCTGGCTCTAGGTGAGTGATCATACCATCGTGATTATCCGGGTCATGAAGCTCTTTTTTGTACAGTTCTTCTGTGTATTCTTGCCACTTCATCTTAATATCTTCTGCTTCTGTTAGATTAGAGAAGCCTAATTCCAAGACAGATAACCCCAGATTCTCACAGTGAAATCACTATCTGAGGCGGGCCAGTGGGAAGGCTCCATGCTGTGTGGTCATTCAGAGAGACATTTTTCTTCCATCTAGCATCCTCACTGTCCCCCAGGACAGGACTTCACAGATTTTATGTGCTTGTGAATCTCTTGGAAATTGTGTTAAACTGAAGGCTCTCATCTGATAGATTTCTGGGGGTAAGTCTGAACATCTGTATTTCCGGCAAGTTCCTACGTGATTCCAGTGCTGCGAGATCTCACTTGGAGTAAGGAGACCCTTGGGATTTGTTCCTTCCTTGGATCTCCACATCCCGCTGGAAAGGGAGAGTATAGGGGCCAGGCCTGAAAGCCATGCACATCACATCCACCCACTTTCCGCTGGCCGGAACTCAGTCACATGACCCCACAACACTGCAAGTGTGTCTGGGAAGCGTAGCCTCTGTGCATAGGACAAGAAGGAGGCAGAGTCTGGTGACCACTGGGAAGTACCTGCCACAGCCAACAAGCACCCCAGAGGTCACTCAGATGCTTCCTCTCCATCAGGAAGTACAGATGACCCCTAAGGACTGTGTTTGCATTTCCCCAGGGTGGACTGACCCATCTACATGCCCTTCACTTTTCAAGAAAAATTTATTGGGATATAGTTGATTACAATGTCGTGTTAGTTTCAGGTGTACAGCAAAAGTGATTCAGTTATACATATATTGATTCTTTTTCAAATTCTTTTCACACATAGTTTGTTACAGAATATTGAGTAGAGTTCCCTGTGCTATACAGTAGGTCCTTGTTGGTAGTGTGTTTTATATACAATACTGTACGTGTGTTAATCCCCAGCTTCAAATTTATCCCCCCATACAACGTTTCCCCTTTGGTAATGTAAGTTTGTTTTTTAAATCTGAGTCTGTTTCTCTTTTGTAAATAAGTTCATTTATATCATTTTTAAAATTAGATCCCATGGATGAGTGATATCATATATTTATTTGTCTTTCTTTGTCTGACTTAACTTCACTCAGTATGACAATCTCTAAGTCCATTGCAAATGGCAATGTTTCATTCTTTTTATGGCTGTGTAGTAGTCCAGTGTGTGTGTGTGTGTGTGCGCGCGCCACATCTTTTTTATCCATTCATCTGTTGACGGACACCTAGCTTGCTTCCACATCCTGGCTGTTGTAAACGGCACTTCAGTGAATGCTGGGGTGCATGACCCCAAGAAATACCTGGTAAAATAAAGCCTAAACACTGTCAGCACATTCTTTATGGCATCGTTTATTTGTGGGTGATGTACTATTCTATTAGGCTGTGTGCTTTTCAGAGCCTTTTTTCTCCTCACTGATCCTATTGTATGTGGATTAAGCTCTACTTTCCTTCCGGCTGTGACAGCAAGGCTCCTACACCCGTCACTTCAAGGCAAAACAGATGAAAATGTGTGCTAGGCTGGATGATAAGTATTTAATTTCCCGGCCATCTATGGGCTCTTTTCTTAGAGGAACAAATTATCCTCTGGATTTCCAGTGCCACGGTCATATGTTTCACGGAGTGGTAATAGTGAGAGTCCTCCATAAAACCGCCTTTGCGGTGCTTTTCTGCTTGTCCCATTAATGTGCTCTGTATTTATTTGGAATGGAGTTGACATTCAGGGAGCCAGGTAGAAAACTGGTTTGTGAGAATTATGGATACATGAAGCCATCCGACCCCACTAAGCCTGGAGTCTTCGGCAGCCACTTTGTAAGACGGAGCTGGGGCTGCCCCTCCTTGCCAGTGTAGCCTGCCACGGTCCTGGCTGTTATTTGTCCACTGCCGTTTGCCCACTCCTCCCCATTGGGGAGAGAGGGAGGAGCAGTGCCTGGCCCAGCGTGTTTGCTCTGCTACGCTGCTGCTGCTGCTAAGTCACTTCAGTCGTGTCCGACTCTGTGTGACCCCATAAACGGCCTCCGACCAGGCTCCTCTGTCCCTGGGATTCTCTAGGCAAGAACACTGGAGTCGGTTGCCATGTCCTTCTCCAATGCATGAAAGTGAAAAGTGAAAGTGAAGCTGCTCAGTCATGTCCGACTCTTTGCGACCCCGGGGACTGCAGCCTACCAGGCGCCTCTGTCTATGGGATTTTCTAGGCAAGAGTACTGGAGTGAGGTGCCATTGCCTTCTCCGGCTCTGCCACGCTAGGAACATGAAATGTGGATGAACGAGGATTCAGCACAAGGAGACTGGGCAGGCAGGCCAGTGCTTGGGAGAGGTGGCCAGGGGCTGTTCCCACTTCCTGACCGCTCAGTCATGTCCGACTCTTTGCGACCCCGGGGACTGCAGCCTACCAGGCGCCTCTGTCTATGGGATTTTCCAGGCAAGAGTACTGGAGTGGGGTGCCATTGCCTTCTCCGGCTCTGCCACGCTAGGAACATGAAATGTGGACGAACGAGGATTCAGCACAAGGAGACTGGGCAGGCAGGCCAGTGCTTGGGAGAGGTGGCCAGGGGCTGTTCCCACTTCCTGGCAGCTGGCATATGAGGTGGTTTAGGAACAGCTCGTGGTGGATCTGGTAGATTCAGGGTCTGCCTGGTTTGCTCACTCTTATGGTTTACTCTCACTCTACGGGGGAAAAAAAGCAGGTGAAACGTTTCTGAATAGGGATTTCTAGGAAGGCAGGGATATCTTAGTGAGCTTTCATGGTATCATAGGAGAAGCCCAGCACTCGGAATCTGCCCTGTTGTCCCCTCTGCCCCACCCGTGCGAGGATCCCAAGCCTGCCCCAAGCAAGGGACCTTAGCCAGATGGGAATCTGAGTGTCTTTCAGGAAGCCCTGTGCGAGTGCCTGCTGACCTTGTGCAGGGGGCCCCCAAGGCCAGGCAGGAGCACGTGCTTCAGCCTGAGGTCCATGGGGGCCCTTCCAGCACCTACCCTGAAAGGAAGTCGTTGCCTCACCTCACCCTAGTCCTGGACCTGGCTGGAAAAGAAACCTAGACAGGCTATCTTCAGAGCTCAGACTCTTACCCACTTTAACAGAACAGTGACCACAGGTGGCGTGCCTAGTTTGGAGGGATGGGTCATAAGACTAGGGCAGAGTAGCTGGAAAGGAACCCAACCTCATTTCCCCAAGGGGCAGCAGGCGCCTGGTCATCACTCACTCCTGGCTGGTGAGGCAGGTGTGGCTTCCTGGACTCTGAACAGGTGCTCACACCTGTCACCTGGCCCTGCCTTCGCGGGGCAGGCTTCCTTCCTGTGCTGCGGCTGTCGGGTCCTGCCCACTCTGCACCCCTCAGGTCCTAAGGTCAGCTGGGGTGTGTCCTGCTGCAGGTTCTGGATGTGCTGTGTTCCCTCTGTCTCTGCGATGGGGTCGCAGTGAGAGCCAACCAGAATCTCATCTGTGACAACTTGCTGCCCCGGAGAAACCTGCTCCTGCAGACACGGCTGATTAATGACGTAACAAGGTAAGGCCACCACCATCGTTGCAAATGCCCATCTTGTCCCCAGAAAGGAAAGGAAGAGTGCTGGTCTCAACTCCAAAGCCACCTACCCATCATCTCCATTCTGGTGTGACCACGTAAGATAAGACCAGCAAATGTGCACATCTTTTAGGGCCTTGTATTTCAACCCCTTCAGCTGAACTTCTCAAACTTCTCCCCATGGAGTAAATATATCTATCACCTGAGAACTAAAGAATTTGGCCTAAGGGAGTGACCTACCATGTTTTATTTTAAACATGAATGCATATCTTATACCTTCTTCATAACATATTTTATTTTGATATACCAACCTTTTTTTCTAAAAATCTTTTGAAAGAGTGGATGTCCCATGTTGAGACCATGGTTTCTTTTATCCTCTGGCATTTGGCCATTTACTCCCAGGGCCACCTGTGAAAGCCAGAATGGGCTCATGAAGAACCCTGGGAGTCATGAACTCACTGGACCTGGACTAGGGAGCAACTTCAGCAGCTCTCCACCTGGGCTCCCTCCCTACTCTGCAACATGAGAAAATAATGTCCCCTCCAAAGTGCAGAGCAGGTTCGGGTCTGTAGACACCACACAGTCTTTCTTCTAGAATCAGTCTGGTTCTTCCCTTGCCCACCCAAAATGGACATGGTATTATCCCAGGACAGTGGACCTCGAAGAGTAGGATTCCAAGAAGAGCAACTCCAAGTGGTTTGTCCCAGGCTTTTAACCACTTTTTTTCTGGATACATTAGAATCTCTATTTCTTAACAAGATTGCCTAACACTGATGTATCTGCCCCCCACCTTTTTTGTCATAGAGGTTGAATTTTTTTCAGCTTTATTGAGGTATAATTGACAAACAAAAGTGTAAGATATGTAAGGTATTCAATGTGATGATTCAACACATATAAACATTATGAAAGGATTATCTCTTTCCCATGAAGTTAATTAACACTTCTATCAGTTCACACATTTACCATTTTTAAATGAGAAGATGTGAGTCCTACTCTCTCAGTGAATTTCAGTTTTATAATACAGTGTTATCAACTGTGCGTGTGTGCATGCTCAGTCTCTTCCGTCATGTCCCCATGTGACCCCATGGACTTTAGCCCACCAATCTCCTCCGTCCATGAGAATTCTCCAGGCAAGAATATTGGAGTAGGTTGCTGTGCCCTCTTCCAGGGGATCTTCCCAACCCAGGGGTTGAACCTGCATCTCCTCCATTGCTGGAGGATTCTTTACCCACTGAGCCATCAGGGGAAGCCCATAATCAACAGTCACCATGTTACATCCTCAGACTTGACTCATCTGATAAGTGAAAGTTTGTGCCCTTTTACCAACTTCTCGCTATCCCCCTGCCCCTACTCTCCAGAACTACTTTTCATTTCTCTCTTTCTAGGAGTCGGACTATTTTTTTTAGATTCCATGTGTAAGTGATACCATGCAGTATTTGTCTGGATTATTTCTAATAGTGATTCTTAATGCTTTTAAGAGGCCATTATTATTAATAATGCCTATGGGGAAAAGCTTAAACCAATTTACCAGAACCTGAGTAAGTCATTTCTTACACTTACAGAAAGAAAGAGGAGTTTGCAATCACACAACTCTAAATGATGTTTTCAGCATCTTTACCTATGGCTGGCACTCAATAAATGTGTGTTGCCTTGAATATTGGAAGATATATCTTTTATATTTTATAAAATGAAAGTTTGTGCCCTTTTACCAACTTCTCGCTATCCCCCGGCCCCTAGTCTCCAGAACTACTTTCCATTTCTCTCTTTCTAGGAGTTGGACTATTATTTTTTAGATTCCATGTGTAAGTGATACCATGCAGTATTTGTCTGGATTATTTCTAATAGTGACTTCTTAATGCTTTTAAGAGGCCATTATTATTAATAATGCCTATGGGGAAAAGCTTAAACCAATTTACCAGAACCTGAGTAAGTCATTTCTTACACTTACAGAAAGAAAGAGGAGTTTGCAATCATACAACTCTAAATGGTGTTTTCATCATCTTTACCTATGGTTGGCACTCAATAAATGTGTGTTGCCTTGAATATTGGAAGATATATCTTTTATATTTTATAACGGAATTAATGTTGTCCTGACACCTCCCACTAAGAACTTGATCAAGGATTGGAGGCTTGAAGATTATTCTGCTTTAGAACAAGACAAAATTTATGAAATTGCTCTTGCTCTCAGTTTAATTGGGCTTTCCTGGTGGCTCAGACCATAAAGAATCCACCTTCAATGCAAAAGACCCTGGATTGTGAAGATGCCCTGGAGAAGGGAATGGCAACCCACTCCAATATTCTTGCCTGGAGAATCCCATGGACAGAGGATCCTGGTGGGCTATAGTTCACAGGGTCGCAAGAGTCAGACATGACTGAGCGACTGTCACTTTCACTTTTTGGTTTAATTGGGCCCATGCCTCCTATGGTCTGGTTCAGTTTGCTTTCCAATTTCTTAAGAGTCTGTAGGCGCCACCTGTCTCATGTTTAATTTCAGTATTCGGCCAAACATCTTCCTGGGAGTTGCTGAAGGCTCAGCACAGTACAAGAAGTGGTACTTCGAGCTTATCATCGACCAGGTGGACCCCTTCCTCACAGCAGAGCCCACGCATCTGCGGGTGGGCTGGGCCTCTTCCTCTGGCTACGCTCCTTACCCCGGAGGTGGAGAAGGATGGGGAGGCAATGGTGTTGGTGATGACCTGTACTCCTATGGCTTTGATGGACTTCACCTCTGGTCAGGTGAGCACTTTGCCGGAGCTTCAGCCCCTGATTGTTCACATGGAAATGGTTACTTCTTGTTGAAATGATACAGACTCAAGTCTCAACTAAGTAGATGGTTAAGTAGGAAGAGCATCACAGCTGAAATGAGACTGCCCTGCTTTTTTGTAGATATGATTTTATGGCTTGCTGGCTGTGCTGGGTCTTCGTTGCTGCATGGGGTTTTCTCCAGCTGTGTGACAAGTGGGGGCTACTCTCCGGGTGCACAGGCTTCTCACTGGGGTGGTTTGTCTTCTGCAGATCACAGGCTCAAGGGTGCATGTGCTTCTGTAGCTTAATTGTGGCACTAAGGCTCAGTAGTTGCAGTTCACAGGCTCTAGAGCACAGCCTCAGTAGCTGCGGCACACAGGTTAAGTTGCTCCAAGGCCTATGGGATCTTCCCAGACCAGCGAGCGTACCCATGTCTCCTGCACTGACAGGTGGATTCTTTACCACTGAGCCCCCAGAGAAGCCTGAGACTGTCCTCTTTTAAACCACGAGACTGTACTTCAGTTACATCATCTAGTACAGATCCCTTAACTTTTCTCAAGCTCAGTGTCTGCTTCTTTACAATCCTAATTGCATGGATTTGTCGAGGTTACATGAGCAAACAGGAAAGGAGAAAAAGACTGTGCATTTATTGACTTTGCAGTAAGCTGCATATCTTTTGTACATTTTTTCTTTCATTTTATCCTTACAATGACCCCCTACAGTGGATAATATTGATCTCATACTACAGACATGGAAACTGAACACAAAGATGTTTAGTTAACTTATTCGCAGTCACACAGAGAAGGCTCCATATCTGACTACAAGTCTGTCATCTTGTGGTTGTAAAATGCCACTTTGTAATACACTTTATAAGGTGTCTGGATCTGTACCTGACACACGGTAGTTGCTAATCTCTTAAAAGATTTCAAAACTTCCCTTTTAGATATACATTTATGCTTTCCCCAGAAATGTCCATGGTGGTTGCCTGTGGAGGAGTGAGTTGGCTTCTGAATGGGTGGAAATGCAAGACTAACCCTCACACTTTTACCCACAGCATAAGCTCTACCCCTCCCCTCTCCTATCTCCTATCCCTTATCTTATCTGTATCTTTTGCAAAACTGGAACTGGAGATAGTGTGTCCCTAATAGAAATTCTATGGTAAGCATTGTGCTGTGTGCCTCTTACATAAGGAACCAGGACATACAATCCTCCTTAAATCCAGTACCAGGGAAAAGTTTGTATGTACAAGGCAGACCTATGTATTTTCATTTGTAACCGAGAACTACAAAATCCATCACATTTTCCTCCTTCCTTTAGCTTCCAGCTAAAACCAATAGCTCAGGTCCTAGTGACATGTTTCTTACAGTTGATCTTTACTTTCAACTGATCAATATTTTTTAATCTTTGTGCTATTTTATATTCAGTATAAACATTTTTTACCTCTTAGGAATGGTGCAAATGTGTTTGTTTGTATATGTATCTGGGATCATTTATAAGAAGAAATTGCCTGAGCCTGTGTTTTGTGTATCCCAGGGGACAGTGTGTTGCACACAAAAGTGGATACAAAATGGCAGGATGATAGAGTGAAGTGAATGTCTCGTTCTCTTATCCTCCCAGTTTAACTTTCCCTGGTTCCATTTCACGAGGGGTGAAGGTGGGTCTTCTCTGGATTCTCAGAGCCCCACTGTAGAGCCACTGTTTCTGTGGTCATACAGTTATAGTAACCTTTAACTTAGGTTATCATCAGATGGCATAAGGATCTCGGAAAGTTATCTCTGGGGAAGTGATTTGAAAAGAATGAATGACTCTTCTCATATACTTACAGCTCCTGAGTTTAATAAAATTGAACCTATAGGGGATGAGTGGGGTTGAGGAGACAAAAGCATTGCCCACTGCCTGCTGGTTGCTGCTCAGTTCCTGCCCTCTCTTCACCATGTCCCAAGCATATTCTCTAGATCCCAGGTGCATGCGCTCAGTTGTGTCCGACTCTTTGCAGTCATATGGACTGTAGCCCATCAGGCTCCTCTGTCCATGGAATTCTTCAGGCAAGAATACTGGAGTGGGTTGCCATTTCCTACTCCAGGGGATCTTCCTGACCCAGGGGTCGAATCTGCATCTCTTGCACCTCCTGCATTGGCAGATGGATTCATTACCCCTGTACTACCTGGGAAGCCCTCTCTGGATCCCAGGCTGCACTTATGGAGAACTCTGGATTAACTGAGGCAATATGAAGTCCACCAAGACCCTTGAATGGAGCAAATTGGCCCCTAGTTTCAAAGGAAAACCAGCCATTCTCAAAAGAAAACATTTATTCCATCTTTTCCAGATTTCACAGCCCTCCATGGGACACTTGACATATCCCTTTATAAAAATTTGCAAAACAAATGCATCAGTGAGTGAGGAGGCAGAGAACCCACTCATTGCACATCCAGCAAGCGCTGCTATCAGTGTATTTCAGGACCTGGACACCCCTCATATTGCAGGATCAATCCATTCTATTGTGTATCATTCCAGGAATGTACAATGCTCCTTTTTTCCTTCTTATCCACTCAAGACCAGAAAGCCAGGTGAATATTACCCACATAGTAATATAACTCCACCTAGGAGCATTTTGGGAGTCTTCATCACTCCATGTTCAGCATCTGGTGAGATGTCAAGAAACCGGCATCCACAAAATTGGCATCTTTTATGCTCACTAAAACACAAAGCTTCCTTGGGTCTGGGCATCATTCTGAATTCTCCAACTTGCGCCCAGGTAACATTTATCTTGCAGAAGACAAAACAGGTAAATATGTCAGCGTGTGCACCAGTGGAAGAAATAAGATTTCTGTTAATGATTCCACCAGGACAGCAGTGAATTTTGGACTGTCTGATGAAAAGGTAATAGTTGATGTAGAAATGGAATGGAAGTGATGCTCCAGGTTACTACAGGAGAGAATAGAGGGTGGCAAGGGAGAAATGGTGGATGCTGGTCTGACCATTCTTCTTCTTTTCTTGAGATGTAAATGTCCAGGTCCCCTGCCTGTATTTCTTATTGGAGTATAGTTGATTTACAGGGTTATGTTAGTTTCAAGTGCACAGTGAAGTGAATCAGTTATACATATACATATATCCACTTGGGTTATTTTTAGAGTCTTTTTCCGTATAAACTGTTAGAGAGTACTGAGTAGAGTTCTCTGTGCTATACAGCATATTCTTATTAGTTATCTGTTTTGTATATAGTAATGTATACATATCAATCCCAACCTCCCAATTTATCTCTCCCCGCCCCCCAATTCCCTGGTAAGCATACTTTGTTTTCTACATCTGTGACTCTACTTCTGTTATGTAAACAAGTTCATTGGTACCCTTTTTTTTAAGATTCCACTTATAAGTGACATCATGTATCTGTCTTTCTCTGTCTGACTTAGTTCGCTCAGTGTGACAATCGCTAGGAATGGGAAAATGTTTGCAAGTGAAGCAACCAACAAGGGATTAATCTCCAAAATATACGAACAGCTTATTCAGCTCAATATCAAAATAATGAATAATCCAATCAAAAGATGAGTGGAATATCTAAATTGACATCCCAAAGAAGACAAACAAATGGCCAAAAGGCAAATAAAAAGATGTTCAACATCACGGTTATTAGGGAAAAGCAAGTCAAAATTGCAGTGAGGTATCACCTCACACCAATCAGAGTGGCCATCATCAAAAAATCCACAAACAGTAAATACTGAAAAGGGTGTGAAGAAAAGGGAACCCTCCTGCACTATTGATGGAAACGTAACTTGGTACTGTCACTAGGGAGAACAGTATGACGGTTCCTTAAAAAAAACTAAAATTAGAACTACCGTATGACCCAGTGATCCCACTACTGGGCATATTCCCAGAGAAAACCATAATTCAAAAAGATACATGCACCCCTGTCAGAGTAGCCATCATCAAAAAATCCACAAACAGTAAATACTGAAAAGGATGTGAAGAAAAGGGAACCCTCCTGCATTATTGATGGAAATGTAACTTGGTACTGTCACTAGGGAGAACAGTATGACGGTTCCTTAAAAAAACTAAAATTAGAACTACCGTATGACCCAGTGATCCCACTACTGGGCATATTCCCAGAGAAAACCATAATTCAAAAAGATACATGCACCCCCCACCCCCCGTTCATAGTAACATATTTTACAATATCCAGGGCATGGAAGCAACTTAAATATCCATTGCCAAATAAATGAATAAAGAAGATATAGTACATATATACAACAGAATATTACTCGGCCATAAAAAGAACAAAATCATGCCATTTGCCACAGCGTGGATGGTCTATTACCTTTAAACTTATCTGTATGCATAAATTAAGCCACAGCCTTGAGCTGGACTTTACTACTTATTAAAAATCAGAGTGGCCATCATCAAAAAATCCACAAACAGTAAATACTGAAAAGGGTGTGAAGAAAAGGGAACCCTCCTGCACTATTGATGGAAACGTAACTTGGTACTGTCACTAGGGAGAACAGTATGACGGTTCCTTAAAAAAAACTAAAATTAGAACTACCGTATGACCCAGTGATCCCACTACTGGGCATATTCCCAGAGAAAACCATAATTCAAAAAGATACATGCACCCCCCACCCCCCGTTCATAGTAACATATTTTACAATATCCAGGGCATGGAAGCAACTTAAATATCCATTGCCAAATAAATGAATAAAGAAGATATAGTACATATATACAACAGAATATTACTCGGCCATAAAAAGAACAAAATCATGCCATTTGCCACAGCGTGGATGGTCTATTACCTTTAAACTTATCTGTATGCATAAATTAAGCCACAGCCTTGAGCTGGACTTTACTACTTATTAAAGCACAAAGGATGTTGCTGAAGTTGGAAAGGATGGCAGAACCCCTAATGCTTTTGTCAATAGAGAAATTTAAGAAGCAGCAGCATGACTTTGGAGTGATGCCTGGGTTTGAATCCTAGCTCTTCACTTACTTGGTTTTTTTGACACCGGGCAAATTACTTAACCTCCCAGATACTTGGTTTCCTCAGATAAAATGAAGATGATACAAGACTTTTAGGAAATTTAAATGAGGTGAAGGATGTGAAGTTCTTGGCACACACTCAATGCAAAATAAACATCTCTTTCCTACTTTTATTGTCTATGAAGTCAACTCTCATAGAGACCAAGTGCAGAGTTCCGGGCACCTCCCTCGAGACCGTGAGATTAGCTCCATCCTGAGAGGAAACAGAGCCCAGGTTCCATGCTGAATGGGGAGAAGGTTTCAAAGTGACATTCTGGGAAATGTGAATAGGTTTTTCCTCTGTGTAGGAGAAGGGCAGCCTTCATAGGTCTTCACCAAAGCCTATGAAGTTTCTTTCGATCATCAGCTGTACAAATATCCCCCATCTGAACCCTGCCCAGCCCTCCCTACAGACTCCTGAGTCAGCTCAGCCACTGTGAAAATCCTTTCAGAGGAATGGCTCTTTCCTTGTCCTGGCATCACTTTCCTTCTCCTGATACAGCCTTTACATACGTAGCCTTTCAGAACTGCAGTTGGGGGTGAATTTGGCTCAGAGTAGCCTATATAGTAGGGCTTCCTAGGTGGTGCAGTGGAAAAGAATTTGTCTGCCAATGCAGGAGATACAAGAGATGGGGATTCAACCTGGGTTGGGAAGATCCCTTGGAGTAGGAAATGGCAACCCAATCCAGTATTCTTGCCTGGGAAATTCGATGGACAGAGGGGCCTGGCGGGCTACAGTCCATGGGGTCACAAAAAGTTGGACATGACTGAGCATGCACACACATATACACACACACATACACAGCCATATAGTACATCACTGGTTAGGGAGCAATCTCATAGGAGGAAATCACACCCCCTCCTCCCTTGTTGTAAATTTTCCCCTTGAAAATTTTGAATAAGCAAAGGAATTCACCTTCTTAAGAGACAAAGTGATACAGAAAGGAAATGAATGGAATAAAATTCTTTCCTGATTCCTTAGCACTTCTGACTCATCAGGACAATTTGATGAGAGGGCGCCTGCCTCCCTACTAGGATGAGCTCCAGGGTATTGGTTCATCTATCAAAACACAGCCCACTGTGACTTGGACTTTTCCAACCGCAGTGCTATATGTAGAGGATTCAAGAAGTAGCTGTAGGACACCACAGTTTTGATGTATTTGAATCTTCTCTGTTTCCACATGCCTGAGTATTTGTGTTTACGTTACCACACCAAACTGCGGTGCCTAGGGCGATGGAAGTGCTGTGCATCAGTGTTTCCACTGTCTACATGACTCATCAGAAGAAATAAAAGCCTGCAGTAACAAATCCTTAGGTTCATTTGAAGATGTATGGCATGTGATTA
Source organism: Cephalophus harveyi (assembly GCA_006410635.1). Classification (NCBI taxonomy): domain Eukaryota; kingdom Metazoa; phylum Chordata; class Mammalia; order Artiodactyla; family Bovidae; genus Cephalophus; species Cephalophus harveyi. The sequence goes on along the minus strand of SJYT01019216.1, from coordinate 316,418 downwards.
AGTGGCTTTTTCCTTCATCTTAAAAATGCTAGGCTTGGAATGGCCTATCCAAGCCCTCTGGGACCTTCCAATGGTCCTGAGCCTGTAAGTCAGGGATTTTCTTCGGACTTACAGAAGCCACAAGGCTTCCCAGCCTGTCCCAATAGGTGGTCTCTAGGATTACTCAGAGTTCCTAATATCTGGCAAAGCAGTTAAAGCGATTTAGAAAAACTCCATGTCATATTTGCCTTTCCTTTCTACAGCATCACATTCCTGTTGGTTGTGCCAAAAGCATCCAGAACATTTTAAATGTATTTGAAAGTACCTGTTTAGAGCATGGTCTTTCAATAGCGATTTACTGATTTTTCAGTAACTCGATTTTCAAGTCACTTTCCTGGACTCAGTCCTCAATGCTATGATTCTCTGTACTGTTATTTTTACCTAATAGTATAAAGGACATAATATCCGAACAATACGCTAGTAAGCCTATCTTCTGTTAACCTAGTAATGGAAGTGTCTGGAATTATACGAGCAATAGAAATACCATTTATTGTAGGTTGCACTGTGTCAGGCTCTTCCAGTTACTCTCATGGAATAATTAATTCAAAACTCACAGTAACCCCAGGACATTATTATTTTCATTAGATAGATGAGGAACCTGAATCTGCAAAGGTAAGTGACTTGCCCAAGCTCACACAGTAAGGGGCAGCACCAGGACTCAAGCCCAGGGAGCCTGGTTCTAGAAACCCTTTACTGCTACGTGCAACTGCCTCTCAAGAGGTACACAGGACATAAGTCATTGTCTTGTCAAAATCATGGGAATAATAATTTGCTGTGCTCAGTCACTCAGTGATGTCTGATTCTTTGCAACCCCATGGAGTGTAACCCACCAAGCTCTACTGTCCATGGGATTATCCCAGCAAGGATCCTGGAGTGAGTTGCCATTTCCTTCTCTAGGGAATAATAACCATACCTTAAAAACCTCTTGACAGCATCATTATGAGCATTACTGTCCCTGTTTGGTGGACATAGAAGCTGATTTTTTAATGAAATCACAGCAGGTAAAGACTGGGTATTTGAACTCAGCCCTTTCTGTGGCTCCGAGACTGCTCTCACCCTTACCCAACCCCCATGCCACCTCATTACAGGCAGTTGGAAAAACAAGCATATTGTTTAAATGTGGATGTAGGACCCTTCAGAATCATCTGGAGTCATGAAAACCCTCCTCAGGTAGAGACTGCTCCTTCCAGATGGGACTGGTTTTATGAAACAGAATGTACAAAAGCAGTTTCACAATTCCATCATTTTCTAGTTTCAAATCTTTACTCACGTTTTAGAGCTAAGGTACTCTATTAAATGACCTTTTACAACATGAATGTTACATGAAATGGACTCTCTCTCTTATTCAAATAGACTTCTCATTACATTGCCCTAAGCATTTGCTAAGCACATGCTTTATATCCAGTGATTAACCACAGTCTCCCTTCAGTTTCTGGATAACATTAATCCCAACTCTATATTCTCTATATGTTTTAAATATAGGCTCAGACTACGATTTCAGCTTGCCTACAGATGCTCTTAACACGTGTTCCAATGGCAACTGCTACTAGGCTCGCAGTCTCTTAAAATAAGGGAGATAAAAGACAATGTCCTTCACCACAAGGGCACAGTTGCTCATCCTGTTGGTGGTTTTCAACCGGGAGGGCACACTGGACAGATACTCTCCCAGCCATCCTTCCTCAGGAAGGCCCCTGGTGCGGTGGTGCAAATAAAGCTTGGAGGCTTGGTTTCTGGTGGCATCAAAGCACTGCTGTATGCAGAACATCCACCATGAAGGCTACTCTTCATCTTTTACTGCCTGAGTCTCAGACTGGCACCGAAGCCAGGAGTAAATTCTGAGAGGGTGGGATGAGAGGGTGCCGGAGTCACAATTCAACACGGCCAGTTTTGTCCTAGTTAATGTGGATCTCAGAAAGGTGAGATCTGTTAGTATCTTTGTTTTCTCAGCTGTGTCAGGCCTTAGTGGCAGCACATGGGATCTTTTCATTGCAGCATATGGGCTCTCCCTAGTATGACATGCGGGCTTAGTTGCTCCTCAGCAAGTGGGATCTTAGTTCGCTGACCAAGGATTGAACCCATGTCCCCTGCACTGAAAGGCAGATTCTTAGCCCCTGGGCCACCAGGGAAGTCCCTTCATTTGTATCTTTATCCAGTAAGGATATGGATACTTTTGAAGTTAGTTGTCTAACTCAGCATTTCAATTAATTCCTGGTTTTCACAAATCCATAGAAATCTCTTGGGATTTATTCAAATGACTGCAGTGATATTTTCCAGAAGTTAAACTAATTGAAAAAGAAACAGTTGAAGCAGGAAAGATTGGTTTTTAATGGAAAAATAAGAGCTCTTAAGAATGAGACAATTATGGCAAGGTTTGCTGAGTTTTAATACCATAGGTTTTTTTCATAACAGAGTTAATATGATAAGGAAGAAAAGATTCTGGGACCCTGGGGTATCTACACTCCATAAAAGGAGTTGAGAGGTCTCAGTCTTGTCAAATGGAGGCAGGAAAAGTATCAAACCTACATACTCATCAATTTTGCTAAGATTTTTTTGTTTTAATAGTGTTGATTGTAGGTCCTACAGGCTTCCCAGGTGGCCCGAGTGGTAAAAAAAAAAAAAAAAAGATCCCCTGGAGGATGGCACAGATCCCACCCCAGTATTCTTGTCCAGAGAGTTCCATGAACAGAGGAGACCTGGTGGGCTACAGTCCGTAGGGTCACAAAGAGTCAGACACAACTCAAGTAAGTCCTACAGGGAGGAAATTATTCTTCATTCTCAGTGATGCAACAAGGTGTAAAGTTACAAAAACAGAGTCTGAGGCCATCCCAGGCTAATTTGCCAGTGTGCATTGAATGTTTCAGATGCTGTTGTGCTGTTACTTTGCTGGTGGTCCAGGTTGTTTATTCCCCGACCACCCCTCATCAAGCCCAGCCTCTCCAAACTCTAGCCATTCTGCAAATATGTCATACACTCATATACTCCTTTTGCACAAGCTGTTCCTTCTGTCTGGAATGCTCATTTCTTTCTCATTTATCTAGTGAACCTTTCTTTCTTCATTTTAAACTTGTTCCACACTCCCAGGCTGACTTAGCATCTTCTGCCTCTAAAGACATCTCATCATGTACACCTTCACTCAAACAGTTACACTGAACTGTAGTTCTTTATTTGAACTATGAATTTCTTCAGGACTGGACCTGGGTCCTCTGTCTTTGATCCCCAGCCCCAAGTACAATATCTGCCTAATTACTGTTTGTGGAAGGGTGGGAGGGAATATAGTATGGTTTTGTCAATTACCCAAAATAATCAGAAGTGGGTACCTAATTTTTCATTAAGGAGAATGTAGTAGTTTCACTATTTTAAAAATCACCACTTGGTTTGGAATCTATTACTAGAACAGCAATAACCACTGAAACCATTAAAGAGTTCTAAACAGAGATTAGAAATATTACATAGCATAGATGTATGTACAAGATTTATGAACAACTCATATACTCATCATAAAGGGATTTTTTAATTACCTTTTCATGGTGTGTTATTGTCATTAAAATCTATTTTCTGATGAATATTCCATTATAAAATCAAATATTTGCAATGTGATAAATGGAAAAAACAAGTTACAAAACCTACAATATCCCAGTTTGAATATTAATATATATATGAAAAAGTTTTTATTTTACATTTGTCCCTTATTTATAATTTTTTATATATATGGTTAACATTTATAATGAATGCGTACTGCTTCCATGATCAAGAAACAAGATATATACTTCTAAGGGTTTTGCTTGAAACCCTTTGACGAAACCTTTTGTCCCTTCATTGCCCCCAACTGAACTAAAAAGTTGGTAGGGGAATGGGCAGAGTGGTTCTGATAATTTACTTCTAAACCTTCCAGAATTAGATGGTATAACATAGAAAACTTAAGAGATGATTTTCTTACTACTTCAAGTTAGGTCAGGTCAGTTCAGTCACTCAGTCGTGTCCGACTCTTTGTGACCCCATGAATCGCAGCACGCCAGGCCTCCCTGTCTATCATCAACTCCCGGAGTTCACCCAAACTCACATCCATCGAGTCAGTGATGCCATCCAGCCATCTCATCCTCGGTCGTCCCCTTCTCGTCCTGCCCCCAATCCCTCCCAGAATCAGAGTCTTTTCCAATGAGTCAACTCTTCGCATGAGGTGGCCAAAGTACTGGAGTTTCAGCTTTAGCATCATTCCTTCCAAAGAAATCCCAGGGCTCATCTCCTTCAGTTAGGTCAGGAAATGATAAATCATCTTACAAAAGATAAGCAACAATAAAAGAAATCAGCAGTACAGCAAATAACTGACAATGGGTTTCCCTGCCTCAGTAAAGTAATAAAATTCTTTAGAACTAGCAAGTAAACTGTTCGTTACTGTTACTGTGAGTAGTCTTGCCCTACTCTCTTGGATAGCTCCTTCATCCAGGGCTAAAGCAGCCATGTCTTTTAGAGGACAGGAAAGAGAGAAAGGTCTTTGAGTATCTATGAATACACACATTCCCTCCCTCCCTCCCTCCCTCTCTCCCTCTCTCTCTCTCTCTCTCTCTCTCTCTCTCTCTCAGCCATCCCTAGCAACTCAGTTTGCCCATTACCTTAGACACCATGCCGGAATCTGAGCACACATCGAATGGGCTGAATTCTTGTTTGTTCTCCTTCCTGGCAGCCTGACCGTTTCCTCTGGGATTCATCTCATCATGGCTGTCCATTCACAGAGTTTAGGAAACCACTTCTCATTGCTCACCTCACACAGGAAAGGCAAAGTCGCATTTAAATGCAGTGTATCCAGAACTCTGTCCCTCCTCCCTGCCAGGGTGGCCTGTGAATGTTTCCCCAGAGTCCCACATGCCTTCTTCCTGTTCTTTGCTCACCAGGTCGCATACCCAGAGCCGTGGCCTCCATCAACCAGCACCTCCTGAAGTCAGACGACGTGGTAAGCTGTTGCCTGGACCTGGGGGCACCCAGCATCTCTTTCCGCATCAACGGGCAGCCTGTGCAGGGGATGTTTGAGAACTTCAACACGGATGGGCTCTTCTTCCCTGTGGTGAGCTTTTCAGCAGGTGTCAAGTAAGTTATGGCTGTGATTTTATGGAGAGTAGTTGTTCCTCCACCTCCCCATCATTCCTATGAGCTGGCGAGCATGATAATCTCCTTCAGGGTTTCAGCACCATGAGCAAACTCCCCCAAGAAAGCAATGGTGAAAGGGGAGGAGCAATTTAGAGTCACGTGTATATACTTTTTGAACACATACCTCCTGCCAGGGTTTATATATAACGTCCTCTGATAAATAGTAAGATGAATAAGATAAATCTTACATAGAAAATGACCTTCATAATTATAGCAAGTATTTTATGCTCTTTATAAAAAAAAATTTAAAAGATACCACTATAAGACAATAAATACCACCCATAATCCCAGTGTTTACTTATAATCTCTATTACTATTTTGGTGTATTTTCATCAAGATTTTTATATTATAGATACATGTATTTTTTAATTAACATCACACTAGGAAGTTTTATGTCTTGATTATTTTTCATTCAACAATAAGTAGTAAGTATTTTCCTGAGTTATTATCTTCCTCAAAATGATTTTTATGGCCAATAATACCCTTTTATTTGGCCATCCCATAATATAACCATTACTTTGTGTTAGACTTTCATGCTGATTTCATTTTTATTGTCACAAATGAAATTATTATAAACATCCTTGAGGATAACTCATTGTCTGCATTTCTGTTTAGTTCCTCCCAGAAGCAGATTCAAAGGTATAACTCATTGTCTGCATTTCTGTTTAATTCCTCCCAGATGCAGATTCAAAGGTATAATATTTTTAAAGTCTAAACTTACAGTTCAGAGAAGGCAATGGCACCCCACTCCAGTACTCTTGCCTGGAAACTCCCATGGACAGAGGAGCCTGGTGGGCTGCAGTCCATGGGGTCACTGAGTGAGACACGACTGAGCGACTTCACTTTCACTTTTCACTTTCATGCATTGGAGAAGGAAATGGCAACCCACTCCAGTATTCTTGCCTGGAGAATCCCAGGGATGGCGGAGCCCAATGGGCTGCCATCTGTGGGGTCGCACAGAGTCGGACACGACTGAAGCGACGCAGCAGCAGCAGCAAACTTATAGTTGCTTGGCTGAAGAGACCTTCAGAAAGATTGTATGAACATTCAGAATTCATGATCAACAATTCTAAAATCTAAAAAGCTCTGAAAAGCATCCATTTGTTCTTTAATGGATTTCACTGCAAAATCTGACCTGAACTCATTTTATGGCAAAAACCGTCATCAACAGAAATCAGACTGTTTTCAGTTTTTTATGTATTCTATTTCTTGTGAATATTTACATTTAACTGCAAAAGTATCAGTGTGTTTAATTATGGAGTACAGCCTCTCACCTAGCTGGAGGTTCTGTGTAATATATACTACATCTTATCTTTGGTCTTTTTTATTTATTATTATTATTCGAATTGGCTGCTCCAGGTCTTATTTATGGCACATGGGATCTTTGATCTTCACTGCAGTATGCAGAATCTTCTTAGCTGCAGCATGCGGGATCTTTAGCTTTGGCAGAACTTTTAGCTGTGGCATGTGAGATCTAGTTCCCTGACCAAGGGTGGAACCTGGCCCCTGCTTTGGGATCAGAGAGTATTAGCCACTGGACCGCCTGGGAAGTCCCTGTCTTTTTTAAAATCTAAAGTCCCAAGTCTGAAGAACAGCTGCAAAAATTTCAGAAAAAGGATTTGTGCCTGTGGTATCATTTAAAGTAACACAACTGATTGGCTCCTCATTAACTTTTACTGTTATTGGTTATTTTTCATCTTTGCCAATTTGAAGGAATTGTATCTTAAAGTTTTAGCTTCCTATTCCTTTGATTACTGATTTGGTTAAACATCTTTTATGCTTATTACTCTTACATACTATTTCAGCCCAGTATTTTTTTAAATTTTGTCTTCCCTGCCTTTCTGGTATTAATTTTATAAGCAATTTTTATATATTAAGGTTATTAAACTATTATTGCTTCCATATATTTTCCCAGTTTGTGATTTACATTTTTAACACTGAGTGTTTTTTTCCTTTTTTTTTTTTCCCTTTACAAAAGTAATACAAGTCCAAAGAAAAGAAATACCAAGAACCCATAATTGTACCACCCAGAGATAATCATATGACTTTTTATTTATTCATCTCAATAATCTTACACTACATTGGGCTTGTACTATGCCTACTGTTGTCCTTCATACTTTAACAATGCCAACTATCATGTTCATTATTCTGTCCCTTTCCTTGTACCAGTTGGATGCTGTATTATTTTAGTCTGAGAATACATTTTAAAATTTTTAAGGCAAGACTTCAGTATAACGCTGTTGTTGCAAAATTTTCTTATCCATTCTTGATCCCTGCTTGCTAAAGAGCTCATAATTGAGTGGGAAACTAGAGTAAATACAGTTAAAATCATGTTGATTTCCATTTTAAAAAAGGGTCATGAAAAGAGAGTTGTGGAGAGCATAAGCTTAGAGTTGGGACCACAAAAAAATCCATCTGAGAACTTCTAGTACCCTAGTGATGGGACTTCCAGAGTGATACCACTGTGACAGATCTTAGTACCTCCCGAAGGCTGATAAACCAAGGCATATGCAAGTATTCCACCCCCCCAAAAAATGGATATAACTTTCAATTTCAGTTAAATAAACTATTTAGTAGTAAAGAGTTATCCTTTGGATATAATATTTAGCCTTTGGAATTTGCCACAGATATGCAGACATATATCGGATATAGGGCTTCCCGGGTGGCACTACTGGTAAAGAACCTGCCTGCCAATGCAAGAGATCTAAGAGATGCAAGTTCAATCCTTGGGTCACAGAGATTCCCTGAAAGAGGACATGGCAACCCACTCCAGTATTCTTGCCTGGGGAATCCCATGGACAGAGGAGCCTGGTGGGCTACAGTCCATAGGGTTGCAAAAAAAAAATGGAAATGATCGAAGCAACTTGGCACATATGCACGCATGCATAGTATGCAGTACAGTTAGTTGTACCTTGTTTTATTGCACTTCACTTTATTGCAATTTTTACAAATTGTAGGTTTGTGGCAACCCTGCATCAAGCAAGTCTATTTTTCCAACAGCGTTATTTTTTAATTTATGTACATAGTTTTTCAAGATAGAATGCTATTGTGCATAACAGACTGCAGTATAGTGTATAGTATAAAGTATATGGTATAGTATATAGTATAAAGTATAGTATAGTAACTTTTATATGTACTTGGAAGCCAAAGTATTTGTATGACTCACCTTATTGTGATACTTGCTTTTGTGATGTCTAGAACCAAACTCATAATATCTCCCAGGTACACCTGTAATGTATGTTTGCAAACACACATACCAGCACTCATATGCATACACATAAACATAGCCATGTAGATGTATATAATTATAACTTTAATTCGTAAAAGTAACAAACTCCAAGAACATTGTTTTCCTCTTGTTCATATCATTTTGGAACGAGATCGACGATTTAGTACAGGGTGAGAAAACGATGGGGTGTCTGATCTCGGGTAGTCTGATGAGACAGGTATCTTAAAAGGTGCATTCTTATGACCTCACCCATCAGTAAATTAAGAGGTCCCCTAGAAGGACTAAGTCCCTAGTTTGGGTATAGAGGACGAACCGTCCACCCAAGAAATGGGGGCTCGGTGGACCACCCGTTGATCCCAACATTTAGACGGGTAGTGTCCAAGTTCGGTCTCTGCGATTGTAGTCGTAATTTTTGATATAAGATTTCTCAACTCAATAAATGGACACAAAGAGACACGACTCTTATAAAGGAACTCTTACAGTGGGGTCAAGAAGGAAACCTTCACATTACCTTACAATAGTAAAGATAACGTCAGGTATTCCTCGTACATCTTTTGTAATAACTTTCTGTGTCCGTGATATTTGTGTTTCTTCTAACTAACCCGTTCTAAGAGACCGTTAGTCCCTTTTGGTCATGTTCGGGCACTGGACATCTTTCCCGCTCCATTCCCCAGGAATGAAGAGAATGAGCAGAAATCTAAATCCAGTATAACAGCATTTGGATCATCCACCTATTGGCTCGGTGTCCCCTCTGGAGAAGCAAGGTCACTGATCAGTTAGTTCTCAGGACCATGCTTGCCTGAGCAGCTAATGGCCTTGGTCACCCAGCATCAGTGCCGTCCCTGTTTTCTTTGACCGCATCCAACTCTCTGGGTTTTGCGAATTTTCAAAGAAAGCCCACCTACTTCCCAAGAATCTCATGTGAGAAAAGTGCTTAGCTTGTAGTCAAATCTCTGGAGATGTCTTTTCCAATCTGTTGGCTGATGGATTTTTCTATGCATTCTGTGTTTAGCTAACAATACATCTGATCCCAAATGTTACATGATTTTTAGTTATTAACCCACCCATCCAGTCTCCCTCAGAGCATGAGATAGGATTTTTGAGTATGTACATTTTTGTTGCTTGGGATCTTTTTTTTTTTTTTAATCTTCTTTTGGTAAAGTTCCTGGTGGCTCAGACGGTAAAGCATCTGCCTACAATGCAGGAGACCTGGGTTCAATCCCTGGGTTGGGAACATCTCCTGGAGAAGGAAATGGCAACCCACTCCAGTATTCTTGCCTGGAAAATCCAAGGATAGAGAAACCTAGTAGGCTACAGTCCATGGGGTCGCAAAGAGTCAGACACGACTTCACTTTCACTTTCTTTTGGTAAAGATCATGGCTAGCAGGGAAAGAGATAGGGGGCTGAAAGGTATGCATATGGAGAAGATGTTTCTGGTATCTTGTGACCAGGTCCGTGGGACATGCATCCTTCTCAGTGCACAGGAGAAAGAGAAGCAAAGTTCCAAGATAAGAATGATGAGACATCTAACCCATTTAGAAGGCATAACTGCTGAGAGAATTTGAGAGAGGGGAGTCCAGATACATTGACTTAAAAAGTTAACACCTTCAACATAAGAACTTCTTGCTTATAGAAATTGAAGGAGCGTAAACTGAAGAGTGGTACTCAGGAACTTGATGTCTCTTAAGTCTCCTTTCTATCAGGAAAAATATCGCCTGTGACATATTCCTGTCTTTGGTTCTCAGAACATGATATGGTCTGAGCAGAGATGGAATCACAGTGGGTTGCATACGTGGGAAATACATTTTACTGAAATACATACAGTCCATAACATGATGTCTTTACTCACAGTCAATGCTAGTTCTCTGTTGAAGTAACCAATTTGTTTATTTTCACTTTTGAGCAAATGGGATCAACGTACCAGTACTTACTCTTTCACATCAACTGGTAAAATATCATTTGGTACTGAAACCCAGCCCTTCCCCTCTATATTACTTTGGTTCAGTTGTGCAAAAAGCTAGAAAAAGAAAGTAAGATATTAATTCCAAGTTAAAGTATCTTATTGAAAATAAATGTGTTTAATAACAAAATTGAAAAGAAATTAGTGTTTGCACCCAATATAGTAGAATACTTGCATAGTTTTATAATGTCGTTCTCAGCAGGATGCAAGGTTATTCCTATCTAGACAGAGACTTTTCTCCCATCATACAAGAACTCAGAATTGTTTCTCATATTTAACTCCTCTCATTTCCTCCTCTTTATTGGTCTTTACTGAGATTGTAGTCTTGAATTTGTGATCCCACAGTTATTTTTATAATTACAAACTATGTTGTTAACAGTACCTGATCAGGATGTCCCTGCCAGAGGCATCAGAGAGCAAAAATCTTTTTCAATTAGATTTACCCACAGTGAAGTCAAAAGCAGTATGAGTAATTACTAACAAAATCCACAAATCAATATGTGCTCTCTTTTCTAACCTTTATAAATGTGCCTCCTTAGTTTCCTTCTCACGCAAGTTTGTTTGTGGAGGGTATTATGAGTGCAATAGACCCTCAGTGTAACAACCCTATTTGTTCTAGGACAGAATTCAGGATGAAGCATGTGTACCTTGGAGCCCACCCAAAAGGTTGAATTACTTAGATATCAGAAAGCTCTTATTAAAAGGTAATCTCACCCTGCCAAATGGCATGATGGTGTGTGCCACACAGAGAACATTGCACTAAAGCCACAGTATATAGTGAAATTTGGGTGCTTAGTTTTGCAGGAAATTGATCCGTTAAGTTGCTGTAGTAGAGTATATTTTATAGCTATGGTTAAATTCCCCTTGCATGTGTGCTGAGTCACTTCAGTCATATCCAACTCTTCGTGACCCTGTGGACCACAGCCCACCAGGCTCCTCTGTCCGTGGGATTCTCCAGGCAAGAATACTGGCATGGGTTGTCATGCCCTTCTCCAGGGGATCTTCCTGACCCAGGGATCAAACCCAAGTCTCTTAGTCTCCTGCATTGGCAGGTGAGTTCTTTACCACTGGTGCCACCTGGGAATCCCAAATTCCCCATTGATCTACTTAATCTTCATATGTAAGTCTTTTACCAGCCTTTCTAATTTATAAAAACAACACTCTCCAAAGATGGTTGGTATTTGCGGTTGCTGTTTGTTTTCTGCACCAGCCTTGGCTAAAATTCAGGTAACCAATAGCTTAGCTATTTCCAGCTTGCTGTGGTCAATGCTGTGGAAATTATTGCTGAGATAAATATACTTCTGCAAAGAACATGATGAGCACTGGCTGAATTGCCCTGGGCTTTCATCAAACACTGGCCAGAAAGAAATATGAATGTGGGAATGTACATAACTCAAATTGTTCTCCTGTCTTAGCAATGTGGATTAAAGATGCAATTATGAATCATGACTTATGAGTTGAATTCAGGTCAACAAAAGCTTGCCATTTCTTTCTGCTGCTAACCACAGCCTGTATCCTTTTCTTCTTTGGGACACTGTCCCAACTCCTGGGAGGGATTCAATAAGAATAATGAGACATCCAGTAAGACTAAAATGCTTTCACAGTTTGCTAGTACAGTATGAATAAGGAAACTTAGTCATCTTTTCTGAGTATGGCAAAGGTTTGTCTTGATTTTTACTCTCTTTTTTATTTATGGGTCAGTCTTTCAAACTTAGGGATTTATGTTAGGTTTTCTCATCTCTTGTGCAAATTGGTAAGTAAAAATGCACAAATCTTAAAAGATGAAATTGCAAATGCTAGTGGGGATTTTTTCAATCCGTTTTCTCTGTTTATAAAATTAGCCTAGTAAATAAAAAATTCCTCTATGCATCCTCAAACTTCACTACTCCCAGGTGACTATTACTGAATCTATTGCTCATCTTTAAAGTAGAGAAATCTAAGGAAGCTTCCCTTATCATAATCACTTTAGGAAGAAAAAAAACCTTGGAGAGCTGATGGTGTGTCTGAGTTATAGGAAGAACCCTAGAAGATGATACAAGTACTTTAGTGGAAGAGATTAAATTGATTAATGAAATTGATTTTTAAAATCTATTAATGTAAAGAAAAATCAGAGAATGAAGAACTAAGTTTAATGACCTCTTAAATTATCTTTTTATTTTCACTTTAATTTTTTTTGTGATACTAAGAGATTCAGTGGAACCCAAGGAGCAGGGAAGAATACACCAAGAGAAGAGAGGTTTATATTCTAATCGAAAATTTCTCATTGATGAATGAGGCCAAAGGATTTAAAAGATTATCAGTAAGTGCCAGATAACAGATTTATTAGAAAAAGTAGACTAGATAGGTGTAACTGTTGTCTCTCTCTCCACGCCTTTAAATCCTTTCTCTGGACTCCTGGATAAGTTCCTGGGCAGCTTCTGTAACCGTTATTACTCCTTTTAAGACCAGGAACCATCTTGCCAATACTTAAAAATTCCATCTTTTGAAAAGTATAAAAACTCCAGATTTGTATCCAGTTATCGCTTGAGCCCTCCCTTACTTCCCCTGCAGTTTGAAGTCAGGCTCCTCCTCAGCCACCAGCTCCTGTCTCAGGCCCCTCCAGGGCCTAGGGTCCAGCCCAGACTCAAGATAATTGAAGGGTGAGCACATTCCATGGAGTTGGTTCAGCTGCCTTGTGACATCAAGCCTTTTTGTAGCTGCTACATAATTGCAGCATCTTTCTCTTCTGAGGCTCTTCGGTAGGTTTCTTGGAGAGCCCTAGGCTGGGAGCATCCAACTTTAAATCTCTTGACTTGGCTTCCCCACCTGTGCGGGCTGCTCCCTTCTGGCTGACCCCAAGCCTCCTCCATTCCCCCTCCCTCTCCAGCTATGTGGGCCTCCTGCCTCCCCCAAGCCCTGAGTTTCTGATCTCTGCTTAGTCATTTGCCCTTCCAGGCAGGATTCCTTTCTGATGGCTAGCAGCTGGCTCATCTGTCCCTCTGCTCTGTGCCATCACTAGGCAAACATGTCCCTTGCTACATTCCAGGAACATTCACAAGCTTCTGAGTAGTTCCTTAAAGCCCTCATTTGACTCCAGATGGGAAAGGACTCCCATCCCCTTCTTCCTGACAACTTTCTCCAAATGAATTCTTTACCTTTCTTATCAGTGTGGAGGTAAGGGGTGGGCTAAAGCTGCACTGATTTCACAGTTTTTTCATGGATCCTCATAGTTGGTCCAGCACCTCACTTCAGGATGAGAAAACATTGGCATCCTCTGAATTATTTGCATCTGGGACCTCTGCTAAACCAGAGACAAGGGGGGATCCCATTTTAATACCCTCCCATCATTAAGTTGGGTTTCAGGTATCTTCTTTCTTGCTTTTGGTTGTTCCCTTTAAACCTGTATTTTATCCCTGATTATTCCCTGGTTGCTGGGGTCTCCGGGAGAAGGTTTATGAGGAGCACCAGCCTTCGTGGTGGTTTGTCGGAGCCCTTCCCGCAGACTCTGGGCAGCGAGGGGAGGAGCCCAGACGGCAGTGTGCCCGCACCGGCTCCTGACCAGTCCCGCCTGCTGGGGAGCAGGGTTCCCATCTGACAGGGCTTGGGAAGCCACCCAGAACCCTTCTTCCTACCCACTGAAGCTCAGCATAATGGCACTGGAAGATGAATGCTTCAGTAAGCAGTAAACATGTTAATTTTTTATTTTACTATCTTTGTGGCCATTCGAGGCGATAAGATTAAAATTTATAACCAAATTATCATTCTCCTTTTAATAACTGAATATAAAAGCAGCATTGTTCTCCCTAAGTGCTACATGGATTTCTACCTTTCTTGATTTGTTCTCTATCCAGAGGACAATAGCAGATTTTAAAGCATAAGAGAAATGTTAAACCCATACATAACTGGAAATAGGGCTTATGAATAATTAAGTCCATCTAGACGTCCTGGTAACAGATCATTTAGTTGGTCTTAGAAGCCATACACTAGTGAGTAACAAGAAATGCACCAGTTGTACAAGCTCCTCTTGGGTGTTCAGCTCTTCACTGAGAGAATGCTCAGTGAGAAGGGAAAAGGAGAAAACTTCCCACACAAATTCTTTGCTCAAAATGAATTAGTTTTGTCCCATAGTTCCAGCATGTTCCAGCATGTCCATAACCCAGTCTGTTCTGTTACAACTGAATTTTGGAAAGTTCACAAATATTAAGGCCTAATTATTATTTCCTGAAGGTTTACTAAATTAGTAACATTGCAGGCTAATGACTCAATTTTGTTCCAATATCATTGTTCATATTCTTAATACACATAGATCGTGTCCTGTTATATAACTGTTAATGTAGGAACACTCACAGGGAATAATTGTGGTTCTAATTCTCTATTATTGTTGTTTAGTACTTTAAAATGGGAAAGTGGGAGGCTTCATATGATTTCTGTAATTAATTTTAAAACAGCATTTTATAAAATGCTGTTTGAATAAAGAATTTGTTTATGTTGGGAAGGGGGGGG
>SJYT01019216.1:265697-300659 GCA_006410635.1 Cephalophus harveyi | reverse complement strand
AACCAGTCTGTTGTTCCATGTCCAGTTCTAACTGTTGCTTCCTGACCTGCATACAGATTTCTCAAGAGGCAGGTTAGGTGGTCTGGTATTCCCATCTCTTTCAGAATTTTCCACAGTTTATTGTGATCCACTGCTCATAATCACAGTTGCTCAGCCAACACTGAGACTCTGCTGCAAGGCTTCCCCCCATTAGAATATTCCAGTTAAAGGAAGTGAGACCTAGTGGAGAGTATTGCTGTGAGAGCTTTGCTAGATCATAACGTTCCCACATATCCCTCCACACACACAGCCCCACTCCATCATCAGTTCCTAACAAGCCAAATTCAAAGACAAAATTGGAATCTAACCACTGCTTTCCAGCTTGGTCTTCATCATCTTGTTCCAACCCACCCTCATCTCTCACTGGGACTAGATTGATGTCAGGTGCCTCCTAATTGGTCCCAGACCTGTCTACATGAAACAGTGAAAACAGTTCTGTGTTTCTTCTGCTTAAATCCCTCAGAACCTCCTCACCTGAAAGAAACAGACCCTGCTTGATTTAGCCCTGCCCCCCGCCACTTCGTCTCTTGCCCTTTGGGCTCCCCATGTTCTCACTCACACCGCCCTCCACCCACATCGTCCCTACCTCAGGGCCTTTGCGCATGTTGTTCCTTTCACCCAGAATGCTCTTCCTCCAGATTCTGAACTCACTGGCTTCTCCTTTTCCTTTAGGGTTAACAGAAATATCTCCCTCTCACAGAAGCCTTTCTAGACCCCAGTCTAGCGCCCCCCTCCTTCCCTGAGTTGTTTCAGTCTCCCTCTTTATTCCCTCATCAAATGTCTCCCAATCAGTTGTTGTGACTGTTTGCCTCATTGGATGCCTGCTCCGTGACACGAGGGACGGGGTATTCTCTTTTTATTGCTGGGTCCACAGTGCAGAGAGCAGTGTAGTTCATGTGGGTTCCGTAAATATAGTTGGTTATGCTGAGGGGAAGTGGGAGAGAGAGAATACGTGTAGCTGCTGTATATGTGGATGGGTTTTCCCTGTGTAAGATTATTGGTGATCCTGCAGGACCGTGTATCTTGTCATGTCTTAATTACTTAACGTTACCATCATATTTTCTCATCAATTTAATATGGTTACAGATGATTTGCAAAAGCTGTATTTCTAGTCTCAAACCTAAAAACCTATAAAGTGTCATGTTGAAATACTTCACTTTCACTCTCTTCTTGCAGAGGAACTTTGTGCACTAACCCTAACCTAACAATATATATGGGGCTGATATTAGCCAGAATGCAAAATTAAAATATATTAAAGATTTCGGTTTGTTGGTAATCAGTGCCAGCCATGAATGTGGCCCCACAAGGATTCTTCCTTCTTCTTTGGGAGGTCCCTGTAGGCACTGCTGGAAGATTATTGTAGTGGGGCAGGGCATTAGGCCTGGATGCCAGCAAGGCAGTGGTGCCCCCTGGAAGGCTCTGGAACCCTAGTGAGCAAACTGGATGCCGGTTTGGCCCCCCATGGCTGTAACCACCTGCTGATACTTTCTCACAGTCTCCCTCATATGGCTACTTTGGGAACTGCAGCCTCGTCAATGTATCTTTTCTATTAATATCTCCTGCCATGTATACCATTTCTGTTTAATATTCTCGTGTTACTTGATCTTTTTGCACCATAAACTAGCAATTTCCTATTTTCCCCAAATATTTATAGCATGTTTTCTTTCGTTGTTGTGTGAGTAATCTCTCTCAACTAAAAAGACTTGAAGTTCTCGTGCTGTTGTTTCAATGTGATCTTTTCAGAATGTGGCATTATCACTGTTACTCTTTTCAAACTATAGTAATAATATCTATATTAATGATATCTATAGTAATGATTCTCCAACTAGGGTAAGGATGAACTTGATTTTTTAAAATCTAGTGATTTTAATATATGATACATTTTTTTTTCTTTCTGACTCGCTTCACTCTGTATGACAGATTCTAGGTCCATCCACATCTCTACAAACAACACAGTTTCATTCCTTTTTATGGCTGAGTAATAGTCCATTGTATATAAGCACCATATCCTCTTTATCCATTTATCTGTCAATAGGCCTTTAGGTTGCTTCTATGTCTTGGCTATTGTAAACAGTGCTGCAATGAACATTGAGGGTATGTCTTTTTGAATTATGGTTTTCTCAAGGTATATATGCCCAGGAGTGGGATTTCTGGGTCATATGATACTTCTGTTTTTACTTTTTTAAGTGCCTCCATACTGTTCTCCATAGTGGCTGTATCAATTTACATTCTCACCAACAGTGTGGGAGGGTTCCCTTTTCTCCACACCCTCTCCCGCTTTTATTGTTTGTAGACTTTTTTGATGATGGCTATTTTGATGAGTGTGAGGTGATACCTCATTGTAGTTTTGATTTGTATTTCTCTAATAACTGGAGATGTTGAGCATCTTTTCTTGTGCCTCTTGGCCATCTACATGTCTTCTTTGGAGAACTGTCCACTTAGATCTTCCGCCCATTTTTTGATTGGGTTGTTTTCAGTGCTCTGTGATGGCCTAGAGCGGTGGGATAGGAGTGGGTGGGAGGGAGGCCCAAGAGAAAGGGGATATATGTATACATATAGCTAATTCACTTCATTGTGCAGCAGAAACTAACACACCATTGTAAAGCAGTTATACTCCAATTAAGAAAAAGAAAAAAATCTAGTAGTTTTACTGTATCTTCATTTTTAAGAACTTAGCTGACGTGGTCAGTTGAGAATTGTGGGCAGTATGAACTGATACTTGGCTCTATCTCCAATTTAGGGTGTTTACTATGATGTGTACTTTAGAGTGTTTACTGTGATGAATCTGACATCATTCACTTCCCCCAAAAAATAATTTGGATGGGGGGAGCTGATCTTTAACTTTCGCTTATTTGGGCTGGCATATTATTTTTTTAACCTCTCTCTTCCTGGTCTCTCCAAATAACACAGAGTACGTTTCCTGCTGGGTGGACGTCATGGAGAATTTAAGTTCCTGCCTCCCTCTGGCTATGCCCCTTGCTATGAAGCCTTACTTCCAAAAGAAAAGATGAGATTGGAGCCTGTCAAAGAGTATAAACGTGATGCTGAAGGAATTCGAGATCTGTTGGGTACCACCCAGTTCCTCTCCCAGGCGTCTTTCATCCCATGCCCCATAGATACCAGTCAGGTAGGTTCAGGCTGCCAACAGGAGGCATCCCATGGAGATAATGTAATAGGGTTAAATCCTCCTTGTTTCTTCACCATTGAACTATTCTTACCATATATTTTGTAGCATTGTCGTGATATATGAAAAGCCATTTCCACCATATGCGACAGTTGAAGTCTAAGGATTTTGCAATCCATGAACAAGTTGAGCACTTGCTACACACCAGGCATTGTACCAGGCTCTATAAGACACAGGCAGAAATGTCTCAGGATTCTCTGGGAATTCACAACCAAGTTGGAGAGAGCAGCAAAAAAAAAAAAAGCACATGTGTAATTTTTTTTTAAGTCTGACTTTCAGACTGTGATTGACTAAGGAGCACTTAATTTAAACAGATTATCTTATTTAACCAGTAAAACCCAAATACAGTAGTCATTTGTTTGCTAATAGTTTTCCCAATTTTGCTCCTTATCAAAACATCCTGCTGCTTAACTTTGACTTTTCAATAATAAGTCAGTTTTTTAAAAGACTGTCTTTAGTCAAAAGTCAAATAGTGCCTTTTATATATAGCTTAAATATTTTATTGCTACTTTTCTCTGTAGTCTCCTTGTATATCACTGACTTGGTATACTTTTTCTAAAAAAAAAAAACATTCTCCATGAGCTCCCCTCCTCAAACATAATTGGGATTTTTGTAAATACTGGAAACACTAATAATCATTATACTAGAGCCAGGGAGGTGACACAGAAGGGAAGCAGGTCAAGGGTGCAGGCCCTCTAAAGCAGGTGGTGATTTCTTAGCCCTAGCTTATAACAGCCAAGTAAAAGTGTCAGGCCAAAGTTAGTCTTCCAACTGGCCAGGAGATATTAGAAATCTGAATTTTTATATGAACTCTCGCACTTCTTATGAACTATCAACTAATAAATGAAAATGGTAATTGTTTATTGTTGTTACTGTAGTAGTAGTCAATTAGAGAAAATAAGGGGGAGAAAAGAGAACGTGAGTCCCCAGTTTGTGACCTCTGTGGAGAGAGGAGTAAAGTGCTGGGAAAACAGAGAAACTTTCCCTGAAGGTCCTGGGGAAGACACTGACACTGAGCTAACAACAGAAGGATAAATATTGGGGGAGTTTGTATTAAAACCTTTAACTTCTCTTCTTTTCATAGCTGTTTGTAAGGCCTCCTCAGACAACCATTTTGCCTTTTTGCATTTCTTTTTCCTGGGGATGGTCTTGATCACTGCCTCCTGTAGAGTGTCACGAACCTCCATCCATAGTTCTTCAGGCACTGTCTATCGGATCTAATCCCTTGAATCTGTTTCTCACTTCCAGTGTATAATCATAAGGGATTTGATTTAGGTCATACCTGAATGGTCTAGTGGTTTTCCCTACTTTCTTCAGTTTAAGTCTGAATTTGTCAATAAGGCATTCGTGATCTGAGCCACAGTCAGCTTCTCGTCTTGTCTTTGATGACTGTATAGAGTTTCTCCATTTTTGGTTGCAAAGAATAATCACTCTGATTTCAGTATTGACCATCTGGTGATATCCATGTGTAGAGTCTTCTCTTGTGTTGTTGGAAGAGGGTGTTTGCTATGACCAGTGAGTTCTCTTGGCAAAACTCTATTAACCTTACAAATAGCTGTGAAAAGAAAAGAAGTGAGAGGCAAAGGTGAAAAGGAAATATATACTTATTTGAATGCAGAGTTCCAAAGAATAGCAAGAAAAGATAAGAAAGCCTTCCTCATTGATCAGTGCAAAGAAATAGAGGAAAACAATAGAATGGGAAAGACTAGAGATCTCTTCAAGAAAATTAGAGATACCAACGGAATATTTCATGCAAAGATGGGCACAATAAAGGACAGAAATGGTATGGACCTAACAGAAGCAGAAGAGATCAAGAAGAGGTGGCAAGAATACACAGAAGAACTATACAAAAAAGATCTTCATGAACCAGATAATCAGGATGATATGATCACTCACCTAGAGCCAGACATCCTGGAATGCAAAGTCAAGTGGGCCTTACGAAGCATCACTTGTATGGACCTAACAGAAGCAGAAGAGATCAAGAAGAGGTGGCAAGAATACACAGAAGAACTATACAAAAAAGATCTTCATGAACCAGATAATCAGGATGATATGATCACTCACCTAGAGCCAGACATCCTGGAATGCAAAGTCAAGTGGGCCTTACGAAGCATCACTACAAACAAAGCTAGTGGAGGTGATGAAATTCCAGTTAAGCTATTTCAAATCTTAAAAGATGATGCTGTGAAAGTGCTGCACTCAATATGCCAACAAATGTGGAAAACTCACCAGTGGCCACAGGACTGGAAAAGGGCAGTTTTCATTGCAGTGTCAAAGAATGCTCAAACTACAGCACAATTGCACTCATCTCACAGGCTAGTAAAGTAATGCTCAGAATTCTCCAAGCCAGTCTTCAACAATATGTGAACCATGAACTTCCAGATGTTCAAGCTGGATTTTAAAAAGGTAGAGGAACCAGAGATCAAATTGCCAACATCTGCCGGATCATGGAAAAAGTAACAGAGTTCCAGAAAAATATCTGCTGCTGCTCTATTGACTATGCCAAAGCCTTTGACTGTGTGGATCACAACAAACTGTGGAAAATTCTTAAAAAGATAAGTCGCTTGGACTGCAAGAAGATCCAACCAGTCCATCCTAAAGGGGATCAGTCCTGAATATTCATTGGAAGGACTCATGCTAATGCTGAAACTCCAGTGCTTTGGCCACCTGATGTGAAGAGCTGACTCATTTGAAAAGACCCTTTTGCTGAGAAATATTGAAGGCAGGAGGAAAAGGGGATGACAGAGGATGAGATAGTTGGATGCATCACCAACTCAATGGACATGCGTTTGGGTAAACTCCAGAAGTCGGTGATGGACAGGGAAGCCTGACGTGCTGCAGTCCATGGGATTGCAAAGAGTCAGGCACAACTGAGCGACTAAACTGAACTGAACTTGTATTAAAACCAGAGCTGGGCAGCAGTTAAAGAGGTAAAAACAGATCTTACTTAGAAACTCTTGCAGTAGAGGAAAGGGAACTCTATTATAGAGCTGGGGTCAGTTCTGAATACAACACAGACAAGTGGAGATTTACAGCCAAGGAACAGAGTGGGGGTGGGGTGGACATGTCAGTGATGCAAAAGTAGCAAGTGGAACATTGGGGTTGGGATGGATTCTTACTAAACTGACCTAATAGTTCTCACTGAAGGCAGGTCTGAGTGATCTGATATCACCTGGGGGAGGATGGGGGGTGAATAAATTTGATCAGATATGGTGGGTGATCAGATATCAAGGGTGTGGGTTGTCAGTAAACTGAATTAGCAAGATTCTTGCTAAAACTGGAATCCTGAAGACAAGGCCCAAGGATTGAGCCTAGAGAAAAATAGCTCAGAAGCACCCATCTAGAGATTGGGCCAAGGAGAAAGTCTGTGTCATTTGTCATACGGCATGGGGGCAGGGAGAGTATACATATTATGTGTATTATGGGGAGTACTAATAAGAATAAAGGTTGCATATATCAGGGCACAGAACTGTCAGACAGTGTGGCCTTTGGGGAGAATTTCGGGAGGTTTGGAAAGGATGTGTTTGGGAGGACTGTGATGAGAGGACTGGAGAATGGCACTGTATTCTTGGTTAATCCTTGTGTCTTAGTCGAGGAACACTTGGGGATGCTGAAGAGGAGAGTGTTTTAATGCAGTTGTATTATTGTCAGCTCATCACTCTGGCCACAGTGTGAAAAATAGATTGGTGGGAGTTGGCGAGACCATTTGTGAATGGTCTTGTAATGGTCCAGGTAGAAAATAACAAGGTTGAGTGATGTGAAGGAGGGGAACCTTCAGAAAGATGTTTAGGAAATAAGCATGTTGGGTTTTGTGACTGATTAGGTGTGGTTGGGGGTGGGTGGTGATAGTGGGAGTATAATGCCAAGACAAAAGACACCAAGATGACTTTCAGGTTTAAGGCAACTGTGGACACATTCATGCAACAAAAAAAGAGAAGCTAACACTAAGAAAAAAATTCAAAGGGAAAATAGTGAATTCTGCTTTGAGCAACATACTGAGTTCACTTTGGTGGGAAAATCCTGCAGGCAGTTGGAATAGTGTATCTGAACTGCAAGACAGACCATGAATGGAGGCTGGATGGTCAGGCGTGACCATCTGCAGGTGGATCAGATCTCTCAAGAGCAGAGCATAGGGAGAGATGGAAAGGGAGGGATGGTCCAGGGGAAGCCAAGAGAGGAAGGAGTCTATAGAAACAGCCCCTCTTGAGTGACATGTTGGTGTTCAGTTGCTAAGTCATATCCAACTCTGTGACCCCATGAAGTACAACACACCAGGCTTCCCTGACCTTCACCATCTCCCAGTCTCTGCTCAAACTCATGTCCACTGAGTTGAGGATGCCATCCAACCATCTCATCCTCTGTCATCCCCTTCTTCTCTTGGCCTCAGTCTTTCCCAGGTCTTTTCCAACGAGTTGGCTCTTCACATCAAGTGGCCAAAGTATTGGAACTTCAGCTTCAGCATCAGTCCTTGCAATGAATATTCAGGGTTAATTTCCTTTAGTGACATGTAGTGAATTCAACCTGGGGTATCTGATCTGCCTAGATTTAATGATTAGATCTTAATAAAATTGATTCTCATAGTTCTGACTTCTCATTTGTTGTTTCATTTTAGGTTGTTTTACCACCTCATCTAGAGAAAATCCGAGACAGGCTGGCTGAAAACATCCACGAGCTCTGGGGAATGAATAAAATAGAGCTTGGCTGGACTTTTGGCAAGGTATGTGTTTGAGTGACCTGGCTAGAGTGGAGGGTTGGGTAGCCTTTTACCTGGAAGAGTTCTTCAAAGACTCAAATGATAAAAAACAAAAACCTCACGAGCCCAAACCTACTTTTTACGGAGTCCCATCCAGCTCTCACTGTGTCCAGCAGCCTTGCTCAGAAGTTTGTTGAACTGTGGTCAAGTGTGCCAGGGATACCGGCTCTACACAGGCCGACCCAAGGATTGGTCTCCTCCTTACTCCCAAATGCTGGGTATTTTCTTCAGAGAATATCAAGTGTGGTCATCCCTCATCTCCTTGAGCACCGTCACATCTTATTTCTCTTCAGAAAAAGCTGTCCTCTCTGCATGGTTGGTGAAAAGAGGATGATTCACTGTTGTGAATCAGAATTTGTTTATTGTGCTTTTCAGATGTATCACTAAGATTCATGGACACTCAGAGGAGGTTAAGAAATCTCTTTCACGAGAGAACCTAAGTGGATGTAGGTTCTCAAAGAGGATATAAATGGACTTTCTTCTGTGATTTGTGTAAGGTCGTGTCCGAAGGCAGAAGGATCCATGATTCTAAAGCTTCCTATTACCCTGACACTCTCAAATTATGTACCATCCAGCTTAGTTACTGAAAGGGTCCCTGCATCCCAGCACTTATATATTGATACAGCTCATAAATGTTCTCTTTATATGTGACCCCCTCTCTGCTATATGCTCTTGTAATGCCACAGATTTCTCCTTTGAGAATGAATCATGGTTGCAATTAAACACTTACTTCTTTGATGATTGTATTACTGCCCATAAGACTGAATCCTGTCCCAGCTCACCATTGATCTCCTAAGGCCTAGCCCACAGCCCACCACCTAGCAGACATTCAGCAAGTGTTTGTGAAATAAGTGAACGAATGAATGAGTGAGTTACTGTCTGGATCTGCACTGTTCAATAGCTGTGGACCACATGTGGTTACTAAGCACTTAAAATGTGACTAGCCTGAATTGACATGGGCTGTAAATAGAAAGTACACGGTGGCTTTTTAAGACTGTCTATGAAAAGCCAATATAAAATGGCTCAGAAATAATTTCTTAATTATTTGTTAAAATGGTAACATTTTTAGTATATTGGATTAAATAAAATACATTATTAAAATTCGTTTCACCTGGTTTTGACTTTTGCTTTTGGGGGTTTTTTGTTTGATTTGGTTTGGGTTGGGTTTTTTTTTTTTTTTCTTTTGTTTTGGTTTTGTGGGATTTCTGTTGTTGTTTTGCTTTTCTCATGTGGTTACTAGGAAATTTGAAATTGCAAACGTAGTTCCCATTGGTGGCTGATTCTGTGTCTCCATCAGACAGTGCTGGTCCAGAGTCTGTAGTCCTTTATGTTGTACAGAATGCTACCCTGCAGTGGCACCAGGGTTCTATGAATTTGGGACAGGCAGGACCATGAATAAAATTGCTTCTCTGGGAAAGTATGTTCTGAATGCAAACGCTTGGCTGGAAGCAGTGCACAGAACACAAGCCACCAGCAGCCCGGGGACAGCATGTGTCACTTACTAGAAAGAAGACCCTCTATTTGGCTATCAGCAAATAGCTGTCGTTGCTCTGCCTGATGTGAATCGCCTGGGCCATGTTTCAGAGTGTGTCCTTTTCTGTTTCCCCAGGCAGTGCTGGTTGTGAAAACTTAAAGTAATATTTCTTACGTTGTCACCTAGATGCGGGATGACAATAAAAGACAGCACCCCTGCCTTGTCGAGTTTTCAAAGCTGCCCGAAACTGAGAAGAACTATAACCTACAAATGTCAACTGAAACCCTAAAGTGAGTGTTTAATTGAATTTGGATTAAACAGTGAGTAGATGATTTAATGCCTTATAACTAAATCACAAACCTGTTGTCTCTTGCCTCGAAAACATGATGCAGTCTGACAGATTAGCAGGAATGGGGATTATTCATGCCACTAAAGGGTTTAGCATAGTGAATAATATAGCCACTGTTGTTATTTAGCATTTATAGTTCTTTAGAGACCATTTGCTATTTACCAGGGACAAGGAAAATGTAGGCAGAAAAAAGGAAGAGAAACTTGCAAAAGATTGATTATCTCTTTCGTTGTTTAGTTGCTAAGTCATGTCCAACTCTGGGATCCCATGGACCATAGCCCACCACGCTCCTCTGTCCATGGGAGTTTCCCAGGCAAGAATACTGGAGTGGGCTGCCTTTTCCTTCTCCAAGGGGATTGCCTCTTTTAGTTCATGTATCATTAAGAAAAGAAGATAAGATATATAGTAGATTCTAGGTCATATTGAAACTGGACAACTTAACCTAAGTCTCTGTTCTCTCATCTAGAAAGTAAGGATAGTAATAGTTCTTATCTCTTCATAATTGTTGTAATGGTTAAATGAGATGCTGAACATTAAAAAACAAAGATACATCATTTCTAAAAATCAATGGGAAAACATAGTTTAATTAACTAACATTCAACTTAAAGATAACTTTTAGCTTCTCTGTGATCCCACCCACAGTTTCAACATTGATTCAGATCTTCATTATTTTTTTTTAGCCCAAGTTTATGTCTCCCTTCTTGAATCCCTTTGTACTTGTTACCTCTGCTCTCTGCCTAGTATTTCTCTGTTCGCTCCTTGTCAGTACAGAACTTTTTAACTTCAGGTTTGCTGGCATAGTGATGCCTTGTCTCACAGGAACCCATGTGAAATGTCTTCCATCCCAGCGACCCTCCTCAAGGATGGGGCTTTGGTACCTCATGGTGTCCAGCAGAGCTCAAGGCACTGTGTGCAGGGAGCACCCAGGAAATGCTTGCTGACTTCTGGGTTTGCTATTAGGGTCCCATCAGTCCTCTGGAATCAGAAAATCAGGATACAATCCTAATACAGATTCATAAACTAGAAAAGGTCTCCCAGAATGAAAAAACTTTTTGTTGCATTATGCTATGCATTCAGGAGTTGGCAAACTAAGATCCACAAACTTATCTAACCAGCCACCTATTTTGGTTATAAAAAAAAAAAGTTTATTGTAACAAAGGCAGACTCTTCATATTGTCTTGCATATTGTCTGAGTGTTTCCCCCTGCAGAGGCAGAGGTGAGTAACTGTAACAGAGACCTAAGGACCACAAAGCCTACAGCATTTCCTATCTCACCTGTAAGAAAAAGTTCAGCAACCTCTGGTCTAAATGAGTGAATATAGCCTGTTTTTATCACTTCTGATGTAGGTGGGGGCTCTCACTGTCCTCTGCCTTGCTGTTGACCTTTGTTTTCTCTGTCCACTACATCACAGAACTCTCCTGGCCCTGGGGTGCCACATTGCTCATGTTAACCCAGCTGCTGAGGACGATCTCAAGAAGGTCAAATTGCCCAAAAAGTAGGTGATCTTTTAATGGTTGGCAGCTTTAATGCTTCAGTCTTAATGTTTAAACTGGGAGGAGAGGAGGTGCACGCACAGAGGCAGGGAACCACCCCAGATACTTGCAGCACCAGGTCAGGCAGTTCCTCCGGGCGCCTAGACTGCACTCAAACCGGCTGAAGCACAGGCTTTCCAGGCTTCCTCTCTTTCCACTCCTCCTGCCTGGACCCACACTACTATCTACTATTGTTAGTTTTGAGCCAGAAGATGCGGCACTCAGAAGGATAAGCTGTCATAGTCTATAAGAATAGCAATTGGCACGAGAACTTGAATATGGTCGGTAGCCACAGCAAAGATTCACTCCTCTGGCATTGGGCCAGCCTTGTAAATCTTGTAGAAATGGGCCTCTCTGCCAAGATTTAATTTGGCCCCTAAATCTGCATGTGTCCTTCTCTCCCTCTCATCCGTACATTCACTCGTCATGTGTTCTCACACTCTCAGATATGGGCTTGCTGGCACATCCCCTGGCTCGCTTGCTCACTCACACATGTGCCAGCCTTGGGGGGTACACGCATTCACACCCAGGTGTTGTCATGACTTAAGAGCCCAGGCATTGCCAGCTCTAATCGAATGCTTATCTTCCCCTTCCTCCCTGTGAAACCCCAGGCTGCCAAGCTCCACTCTCAGAGGCAGCTCCTGGGGCCAAGAGCCACACGTGTGAGAGGCAGCAGCTGGAGGGGTGGCTGGGCTCAGTGCTCAGTGCTCAACACATGGTGACCTTGCCCAAGGTCAGGCATCCCTGGAAGGTGGATGAGGGGCAGCATCATGCTACGGTAGACCTCGCATCTCCTACTGCTCTGAGGTTCTTGGGTAGAGTAGCACCAGTCTGCAAGTCGTCATGTTCAGGTTCTGGCCCTGATCTGAGCAGTCAGTGGCCTGGGGTCGTGAGTGCCTCTGGACTCACATTCTCACATGACTGTGGTCAGTTGCTCTCCTGTGAGTCACTCCACATGAACCCTGCTTCTCTCCATTCACACGATGCATCTCCCTGGGCTCCTGCTGAGCTTTTCCCATCCTCAGATTATCTAGTAAATTACAGGCAACTGTGACTGTGATTCCTGGACTGGACAGCAAACCATGATGGTCATTTCACAAACTCTCTAATGCTATGATTTTTTTTTAAATTCTCAAAGTGAAGGTTTAGTTTTCTAAAACTGAGCAATCATATTCTGCTGCTTTATAAGAGATCATTTGGCTCAAGGTCACGTCCTTGCCCCGTGTGTCATAACCTTTGTGTTTGTGAAGTGAGGCAAAGGAGCTTTGGGTGATGCTGAATTATACTGAGTGTGCCCGTGGTTTGCACACTGAGAAATAAGGATGGGTTTGCACAGACCATTCATTTTCTCCACTATTCACCTCTGATCTGTTACACACATTGGCAAAAAATAGATGATGAATTAAGGGCTGCATCTAAAGACTTGCAATCAAACTGAGCTATCCATTCTGCCAAGGGGAGAGCCTGTGCGTGCATGCTCAGTTGCTCAGTCATGTCCAACTCTCTGTGATCCCATGGACTGTAGCCCGCCAAGTTCCTCTGTCCCCAGGATTCTCCAGGTAAGAATACTGGAGTGGGTTGCCATTTCCTCCTCCAAGGGATCTTCCTGACCCAGGGACTGAACCCTTGTCTCCTGCATTTCAGGCGGATTCTTTGCCACTGAGCCATCTGGAAAACACATAGAACCTGTGACTGTAGCCTTATCTTTCTAGTATTCTGACCCTGTGCTATTGGTCAAAAATCCAATAGCATGGGGAAGATTTACAGTTCTGTTCAAAATATATATTTTGCATTTGCTTGTAGCTACATGATGTCCAATGGCTATAAGCCAGCCCCTTTGGATTTGTCTGATGTGAAGCTGTTACCTCCTCAAGAAATTTTAGTGGATAAGCTTGCAGAAAATGCACACAATGTCTGGGCAAAAGACAGAATAAAACAAGGATGGACCTATGGCATTCAACAGGTGAGAGGTGATGGGTCAGGCCTGATGGAGAAGCCGGGAGATGTGATCATCTATCAAAAAGGCATTTTGCTTTGGTGGGTATTAGATTGGAAGATGGAAGTTGCCTTTGCAGTCTGTTGCTCATCCCTCAGCACATTCATTATTAATAGAATCATGGGGCTGAATGGAATTCACAGTGGTCATGTTGACATTAACTCCAGCAGTGCATAGGCTTACGTTTCATTTGTTAGTCCGATACACTTGTGATCAAGTTGCCTTGTGTATATGACCTCTGGCTGCATCTTCTCTTATTCCCTGTCTTGCTGCTTGTCCCATGGAAAGCTGAGCTTTCATGCACTCTCCAAGGCCAATGTAAGGCTCACA
This sequence comes from Cephalophus harveyi, assembly GCA_006410635.1. Lineage (NCBI taxonomy): Eukaryota > Metazoa > Chordata > Mammalia > Artiodactyla > Bovidae > Cephalophus > Cephalophus harveyi. Next base: position 287,001 of record SJYT01019216.1, on the reverse strand, counting down.
CGAATCAACATCACAGCTCAGCAGTATTTTTGGAGTGGTCCCAAGTATGTACCACTGAAGGGGAAACTAGCCCAAGAGAGGGGCAGACCAGCCCAGTGACAAGCCTGTGTCCCCTTACTTCAGTCCACAGGGCCAGAATTCCCAGGCAGAGTTCTTGGCTCATCCAAAGGCAGCATGAGAATCCAGCAAGAAGTTAGGTGGAGTTTAGAACCATGATTCAGCCCTAACCCACCTGGTGCACCTCTCACTCTGAAATAACCCCCTCATCTCTGTAAGGCTCAGTATCAGGGAAGTTCACAGGTGGCTGTGTGCACACGTGCTCATTCATTCCTGAGCCTCTCAACCTGCACATGTCTGGAACCAAGAAGATGACAACTAGGGAACCATGGCAGGGAAGGGAGTGGGGAATGCAAAACAGCATGTCAGATTATGATGCCTTACCACTGCCACTGTCATTGTCTTCTTAGTCCCCACTAAGGACCGAAGAAGGACTCATACAAATATGCGCTATTACAGTGCAAGAGCCCCACCGTGACTCTGCCACCGTTTCAAATGTTTCTCTGTGAGCAGAGATGCCTCTCTGTGAAGGATCGATCTGTTGTGAGGAGGCCATAACAGATTAAATCATGCATGATCTTTCATAGGGGAATAGTTACACAAACCCCCATCTGCCTCGCCTTGGGAATGGAGGAGTCTAACTAATTTCATGACACTTCATTTTATTCACAGGCTGGCATTATTAAAATGTGATTTTTACTGCTGGCTTTGAGTGTTAGTGCAAATTTTCCATTTGTACTCATTTAATCCTGAAGTGGCAAATATGTTCATTGGTAAATAGCAAGGCCCTGGGAGAAGAGCTGGCAGAGTCACATGAGGAAACCAAGACTGTTGCTGGGAATATGTGAGTGGGACGAGCTCTTTGTAAAGATGAAATGCGTTTTCTCAGATTCTCTTTTCTCTGGCTTCACGTAGGATTTAAAGAACAAAAGAAATCCACGTTTGGTGCCATATTCATTGCTGGATGAGCGTACCAAGAAGTCAAACAGGGACAGCCTTCGTGAAGCTGTCCGGACGTTTGTTGGTTATGGGTATAACATTGAGCCATCAGACCAAGAGCTAGGTAAGGAGTGCAGATTGTTCATTCTGGCTCCAGTTTGCTAAACACGTCTTCTTCTGGAGGAATACTGATGTTCAATAGGTCTAACTTGCACTGTTAGAAATATTGTTGGTGTTAAAGAACATTAAAAACAATGGTGAATTTTAGGAAGTAGGGGGGTGGAGGGGAAACCATGTTGATCATAGAGCTGTGTTCCATTGACCAGATACTTCTGTAATGAGCACATCTATGACCCAGCCCCACAGGGAATAAGTTATCCTCCAGCATAGCTGAGCTTTTCAGAATAGTTGGTCCCAAAACCAAGTTAACCATTATTTCTCTTATTTTCCAAACATGAATGTCATCTCACTTTGGGGCGGGTAATGTCATCTCTCAACTGAATTCTATCACTGATTAAAATCACCACCTTATGAGTATTTAACATGTCACTGCCACCTCGTACCCCAGGGGATACCATAGGCACGTGGGGCAGTAAAAAGTGGTTAAGGGGATGGATTTGGAGTAAGACAGACCTCAGTTCAGATCTTGGCTCCCCTTGGTTTATTGGCTCTATGACCTTGAACAAGTGAACCTCTCTGAGCCTGTTTCTTCATTGGTAAAGTGAAGACAATAACGCTGATTCCATAGGATTATTGGCAGGAAACACTGAGATTTAGTTTCTACTGCAGAGCACTCACACGGTGAATGGTAGTTTATGTTTTTATGACATGATGATGGCGATGATTCTTTTATGAACTTTATGTTATATTGACTAGCAGCAGATCTGCCATCAGCCTTTGTTGTTGAACATCCTTCGAGGAGTCCTCCCTAAATATTAAAAGNNTCTACTGCAGAGCACTCACATGGTGAATGGTAGTTTATGTTTTTATGACATGATGATGGCGATGATTCTTTTATGAACTTTATGTTATATTGACTAGCAGCAGATCTGCCATCAGCCTTTGTTGTTGAACATCCTTCGAGGAGTCCTCCCTAAATATTAAAAGCCTGTGTTCTCTCTCCACCTCTGGCAACCTCTCCTCCCTTTCCTTCTTGATAGCTGACCCAGCTGTGGAGAAAGTCAGCATAGACAAGATCCGCTTTTTCCGGGTAGAGCGCTCTTATGCCGTGAGATCGGGAAAGTGGTATTTCGAGTTCGAGGTGGTGACCGGAGGCGACATGCGTGTTGGCTGGGCCCGGCCAGGCTGCCGACCCGACATTGAGCTGGGGGCGGATGACCAAGCCTTCGTGTTTGAAGGCAGCAGGGTGAGTCTGGCTGGCGTTCACACTCCGCAGTCCAGGTTTTTCTGCTCCAAACATTTCTCCAGAAGTGAGCAGTGCTGAGTATCTGGAGCTCTGGCTCCAAAAGGGAGGAGCCACCACGTGGACGGATTTAGACCTAGGACATCGCTAGTGTTTGTCCCTTTGCTCTAGGGCAAGGGGGAGGGCTTGTACACTCTAGCCCTTTCTGTAATCACCTCCATATCTGCCTTGCCCCTGAACCCACAGCCCCCTCTGCAGGGGAAGCTTACAGAACACTGTGCAGCCAAGCATGGGGGGCACTCTTACCACTTTGTCTTAGGGGGAGTCCAGCTCATTTACATAGCTGACTATGTGTTGGGAGACTTGGGCCACCTTTTCTGATGAGCCTTGTATACCTTGGTTTCCCACATCTGTAGATAGACCACTTCTCTCTGAGCACTGTCCTTGGTAGAAGGGAAGTATCGTGTGGAAACCAGGCACCACTGCCCATTAGGAGAAATTACTCAAGGGGTCACTTCTCCAGCAGCACAGGGGCCTCTAGGACCTCCGTTTCTCTAATCCCTGGGCTCTTGTCTTCTAGGGCCAGCGCTGGCATCAAGGGAGTGGGTATTTCGGACGGACCTGGCAGCCAGGAGATGTGGTTGGATGTATGATTAACCTGGATGATGCTTCAATGATCTTCACGCTGAATGGGGAGCTGCTGATCACCAACAAAGGCTCTGAACTTGCCTTCGCCGACTACGAGATTGACAATGGTAAATCCACCAATCTCCCCATCCCTTTCCATGTCCACAAGGTGAAGGGAACTCCAGGGAGTGGGGTGAGATCTTCTGCCTCCTCACACATGGCACACTGACCTTTGCAGATCTAAAGCCCTGCGGCGAAGACAGCTCTTATACTATCATGTTTGAAGAATCAAGACAAATAATAGAGATAGTTGACATATGCAGCATAAACGTAAGTCTGAACTTCCAGAGAGATTGACCAAGGAAAGTGCTAGTTGCTCAGTTGTGTCCAACTCATTGCAACCCCATGGACTGTAGCCCACCAGGCTCCTCTGTCTATGGGGTTCTCCAGGCAAGAATATTGAGTGGGTTGCCATTTCCTTTTCCAGGGGATATTCCTGACCCAGGGTTTGAACCCCGGTTTCCTGCTTTGCAGAAACTCTTTACCATCTGAGCCAGATACAGGCATAGAATGACCAAGGCGCTCCCCTCTAATTCCCTGCCTTGTGCCTTGACATGGTGATGTTCCCCAGGTTTCGCAGGATCACAAAGGAAGTGCTGATTGCTTGTGCACTGATGTCCCTGGCAGGAGAGAAAAGTCAATGAATTAGAATTATCCTCTTATTCTGATTTGAATTGTCATTGTGAATGTTGGTATAATTGAACTTAATGTTTTGATGAGAATCACTGAAACACGGAAGTTGACTTAGCTGTTCCTTGAATGAAATATAATTTATTCTCAAACTCAAACATGCTGTGAAACCCAAGCACAGTTGCACTTGTTAATGGCCGGGAATAGACTACATTCAGGTTGGTGCTTCCAGCTACACAAATGGGCAATAGGTGCTTCTTATTTCTTGTCTACAGAACTCCCTTATGTACACAAGGCTGCTGGCACCAGGAGTAGGAACACTGGACTGTGAGTCAGCTGGCTTCCTCCTAACAAGCTGTGGGCTCTCAGAAAGGCTTGGTTTGACTCCTCTGGGCTTTGCCTCCTTCATCTGTACCAGAAAACAGGATGATAGACCATATAAATGCCAACATCCTCCTCAGATGTAATAGTCTATGGCAGTGACTTAATACCCACTGTGATCACACCTCTGCTCTTGGTGCTGTGCCACTCTCTGCTCCTGCAGTACAAAGGAGGAGGAGGCAGGGAGGCGGAGAGGGGAAGAGGCTGCTCCAGGGAGAAGACCTGGGTTCCCGTCCTGCCTCTGTCCTTCCCCTCCTGTGACATCTTGGATTGACTTTATTTAACCTCTTTGTGCCTCCTTTCCCTGTCTGTAAATGATTAGGGTTCCGGGTAGCTCTAAATTTCTGGCACTTTACAAAAAGAGACAGTTTCCTCTCCCTGCGTCAAATGTTAAAAAAGATAAAATTGCAGAGGCAAGAGCAGCAGAAATAAATGAGCATATAACTGGGGCTTCCCAGGTGGTGCTAGGGGTAAAGAAACCACTTGTGAGTGCAGGAGACATAAGAGACACAGGTTCAGTTCCTGGGTTGGGAAGATCCCCTGGAGTAGGGCGTGGCAACCCACTCCAGTATTCTTGCCTGGAGAACTCCATGGACAGAAGAGCCTGGCTGGCTATGGACCATAGGGTTGCAAAGAGCCGGGCACAATGGAAGCAACTTAGCGTGCATGCATATGTTTAATACATATAAAATATTCTTTATTTACAATGTGTTTTAGCTTTATAAATCATTTTCATACTTTGTATAGACACCTATTATCTTCAATATGCATATCAACTGGACCTTAAAAGAGCTTTAAAGATTTTTCTAAGAGCCATATATTTGGGATAATAAAAAAGCTGCAAGTCAGTGTATTTTCTTAGAAAGACAGGATGACTGAAGCAATATGGGGTCATGTTTTAATGCCTTCTAAAAAGGTTTAAAATTCGAGTTTTAAAGAATATATTTTTGGAAACAACTGGGAAAGAAGTTGCTAGCAGAAAGAATGGCCCATGTACTGGTTCCGAGGCAAAGAGGGGGGAAACATGTTGACAAAAGGAGAGCGCTGGGGACGAGCCATCCTCTGTCACTGCTCTTTGGAAACAGATACTCACCAAGTACCAGCACAGGCAGTGTGCTCTTCATGTTGTTGTTGTTGAGTCACTAAGTCGTGTCCGACTGTTTGGGACCACATGGACTGCAGCACGCCAGACTCCTCTCTCCTCCACTGTCTCCCAGAGTTTGCTCAAACTCACATCCATTGAATCGGTGATACAACCAACCATCTCATCCTCTCTTGTCCCCTCTCCTGCCTCAATCTTCCCCAGCATCAGGGTCTTTTCCACTGAGTCAGCTCTTTACATCAGGTGGCCAAAGTATTGGAGCTCCAGCTTCAGCATCAGTCCATCCAGTGAATAGCCAGGGTTGATTTCTTTTAGGATTGACTCCTTTGATCTCCTTGCAAGGGACTCTCAAGAGTCTTCTCCAGCACTACAATTTGAAAACATCAATTCTTCGGCACTCACTCTTCTTTATGGTCCAACCCACACATCCATACATGACTACTGGAAAAACCATAGCTTCGACTATTTGGATCTTTTTGGAGTCATCAAAGTGATGTCTCTGCTTTTTAATATGCTGTCTAGGTTTGTCATAGCTTCCTTTCAAGAAGCAAGTGTCTTTTAATTTCATGGTTGCAGTCACCGTTTGCAGTGATTTTGGAGTCCAAGAAAATAAAATCTTTCACTGCTTCCACTTTTTCCTCTTCTATTCAGATGCCATGATTTTAATTTTTTTAATGTTGAGCCAATTTTTTTCACTCTCTTCTTTTGCCGTCATTAAGAAGCTCTTTAGTTCCTCATCACTTTTTGCTATTAGACTGGTATCATCTGCATGTCTGAGGCTATCTTCAATGAGGCTGGAGAAAAACAAAGAACTAGGTAATTTAGGCTCATTGCTAAGGAAAGGAGCTTCCTGGAGTAGGCAGAGTCCAAAGTCCCGTGACCCTGTGGACTCAGGGAGCTTACTTGTCTATAAGACTTTGGCTCAACATAAGGAAGAGAAAAAGATTTGTCAGTGTTCAGAGTTCTGAGAACTCCATGAGGTCCAAAGCCTTGATAATCAAAAGTGTGATCTGCTTGTTATAAATGCAGGGTCTCAGAGCCCACGCTAGTCCTACTGATTCAGAAACTGCATTCAGACAAGATACTCTGACAATTCCCATGTACTTTGAAGTATGAGAAGCAGTGGTCTAAAGTATACACAAATGTAAATAGTAGCAAAATGAAGGAGTTAATTTTCTAGTTCAAAAAATAAATAAAATGGAAATACAGAAAGGTAACTACCAATACAAAATCATAGGTCAGAAATGGCAGTTGACCAATATAGGATGAAAATTCTAGAAGACTGGAATTGGAACTGAAAGTTAAATGAAGACTATGAACTGTCTCAGCAGCTACAGATGAGCTTTTTACCTCTAAGAAGGAAGGGTCTTCTTCTCAGGGGAGGGGGTGTAAGTAGAGTAATAGAGAGGAATCAGGAAACTGCAGAAAAGAGTGATGATACCATTTGGATGATTATGTATGGAATTTTTAGAAGACAAAGCTGGAAAGAATGAGAAGTTACAGATTATAGCCTTGAATACCAAGACTTGGTCTTTTTATTCAGGAAAATGTATTGTCTAATCTGGGCCCACTCTTCTTGGACTCCACTCTCTATGACATGGAGGGCTGTCCTAGGGTTTGAGCAGAAGAAGACTATAAAGAAGGGGGATGCTTTAGGAGAACTCTGCTTTTAGACATCGTCTGTGCTGTAATGAAAGAGATGCCTCATCGACCCTTTGTATAGAGAGACATGATTTGACCTTCAGAATAACCAAGTCTATTATTAGGACTCTGTTTTATAATAGAATTGTACTGTATTATGTTAACACATTGTACTGTAGCATTGCACTGCACTTTAATAACACGGAGACAAGATAATTGAGAGGCCTTTTCAGTTCTGTGATGGCTCAGGAGTCAGAGGAAGGGCACTTGAAAGGGAGTCTGCATGCAGTTCTTTGAAGACAATAACCCAGAGGCTTAGAATAACCATAGCGCATCTCTGCATAAAGCGTAAGGAGGCAGCAATCCTTGCCTTGAGCTGTTAGGAAAACCATCTGTTGAATATAAAACATTGTGTGCATTACAGCCCCTCAGAAAGCAAAACCCCGTTTGTGTGTGTTCTGGTCGCCAACATCCCTGCCTTGATTCAGGCCGCTTACTCTGCTGGGATAAGTATTTTTAGTCCTTTGGGGGAAGGAATGGGAGCAGGCACTACAATTCCTGGCTGATTTTTTTTCTTTGGGTGATTTATAAGCTGTCATGCCCATCCTTGTCTGCATCGTAGATGACATACTCTTCTTGGCTTCGTTTTCCTAATCATTGTTCTCTACTGTGTTCCCTGGCCTGCACCCTCACAGCTCTCAATGTTGCCACTGAAGAGCATCTGGAAGCTCAGAAGGTCTCAGAGAAACCTTTGCTGTTAGTCTTCTCTTTGATCCCATTTAAAGGAAAGGAAGATAAAATTCTGAACATCATTCTGGACCTCAGAACATGATGTCTGAAAGAGTTTAATTTAGAGCTGGTCTCCCTTGCTGCTGCTGCCAGACACCCCCTGGGCACACCCTGCTTTCCCACAGCTTCAGGGTCTGCAGGGACCGCCTCCCAAGCTCTTTGTCTATCAGCGTGTCAGGGCTTAACAGATTCCCCAGCTCTGGCTCTACCAGCAGCCCTTCCACAGGCGGCAGATGAAACTTTGTTGCAGGCAGAGTCACTGTCGTCTGTCCACGCTGGCACCTGGAGCCCCCGTCATTCTCTCCCCAAGACGGTGCTATGCTTCAGGAAGTGGCGGTGGCAGGGGAACGCGGGCTCTTGTTCCCTGTGTTTTCCACAGAGCTTGTGACAATCTCAGTGCTGTCCCTGACCTCCATCTTTGTGAGGCTTAGAAAATTAAAATTAATGGATAAAACATGAACTGCTGGATGGCGACTCTGAGGAAACACCCCAGGAATGGTCTGGGCTGCCGTCTCGCCACTTCTCCCAATGATCTGTTTTTCCACTACTGGGGAGTGATTGGCTCTCAGTAAATTTCTTCAGTTTGATGTGGATTTTAAAAAGGATCCATGGTTGGTGTGGTCTAGAGGACTGGTTTCTTTCCAAGCTCCTGAATTATAAAAAGATGACCTCCTGGGTGTCCCTCTTCCTAATCACACAACCCTATGAGGCCTTGTGATATAAAGTTTATCAGAACCTGGAGTCCTCTGCAGCACTTAAATGAATATGTCCTTGACATTCCTTTCCTCAAACAGGGATTCTATGTACATCTAGGTTCCAAATAATGCCATTTGCAAATTTCCTCTTCAGACCTCTTCAATGACGTCAGTATAATTGCATCTACTAGTCTGCATGTCGGGCTGGAGTATTGCTTTTCATCTTTATTTTTCCATCTTGTTACATCTCCTGACTCATTTGAGCCGGGGGTTATAGTTGAGTTGTGTACAAAGTGTGGATCCTAGTGTGTAAGTGACATTGTTCACGGTGATGCCACGTGGCCTTACCAAGTGGATCTGTCCATCCAGGTAAGACCAAACCAACTCCAGGGAGCCACGTGGCCACTTGTGACAGGCAGCCCTTCTCCCCCTGGGGGCCTGGAGTGCTTTGTGGTCAAAGGTCTCCTGCTGCCTGACCTAGAGGCAAACTAGTCAACTGTATGACAATTAGGAAAATCATCCGAAAACGGAAGGAAGAGTTCATCACAAAGCCAGTCACTGGAAACGAGAGTTCGAAAGCAGGCATCTGGGCCTCAGTCCCCACGCTCACTCTGGACTGCTCCTCTGGCAGTCTTGCTCACATGCTGGCCCTGCATATGCGCCAGGAGACAGTCCTTTGAGCAAGTTACTCAACTTGTTAGGCCTCAGTTTCCTCACTGTAAGACAGTCACAATAATATATCCATAGAGTGCTAAGCCCAGGGCCTGACACCTAGAAGGTACTTAATAAATATTAGCTGGTGTGGTTTATCATCATTGTCCCTCCCTCGTCTATCAAGCAGAGTTCCTGAGTTGATGAATTTGTAATGCCTCAAGTAAGGAAGTTGTGGAGAAGGAGTGATCCTTAGCCGGAGCCTCTCTACCAGGTGGAGGGACCTGATCCAGTTTTAAAATATTCCTCCCCAGGAGAAAGTGCTGGTGCCTTTGAGGATGTCGCTTTGCTCTCAGTCCTTTCTAGGGTTTCGCTTTTTTGATGCAAGCCTGGGATTTAGGTTCTCGTCTGCCACTGTACAGAGTTGCCCCGGTGTACCCACTTAGCTCCCAGGAGGTCCCTGACACTCCTTCCCATTGCTTTGACATACCTGACTTTTGCTGCTGCTGAGGAGCCTGTTTTCAGGCAGTGTTCAGCTCGCCCCTGTAGAGATGGCTTCTGCCCCAGAGGGCCAGTGCTCTGCTCTGTAATGAGGGCAGCCCTCTGCCCCAGGACATGACTGCTGTTTAAATCTGGGGCATTCACCCCCTGTAACCTTCCCCCGTTCTCTTGCCCACTGGCTGGCAGCTGGTCTGTGACTCAGAGGGACAGCAAAGTACTGTCCCCTCTGCTGATGTCTTAGGAGCAATGAGGAGCCCAAGTTCCTTAGAAAAAGGGCTTTGTGCAAATATGACCTTTTTTCCTTTCTGTGTGCATCTTACATTGTCAGGGTGTCTATAACTAGGAAGTCACTGATGTGACCTGAAGTTATTCAGAAGACCTCATATTTTGAATCTGCTGCTTACTTATCCTATCATTCAAGTTATTGGAGAAGAAAGGGAAAGAGTGGCTTTCTTTTTTAATGATTTTATTGAAGTACACATGATTTACAATATTGTGTTAATTTCCTTTGCACAGCAAAGTGGTTCAGTTTTATATCTATACACACACACATAAGGTAAGGTAAGGTGAAGTCACTCAGTCGTGTCCGACTCTTTGCGACCCCGTGGACTGTAACCTACTAGGCTTCTCCGTCCATGGGATTCTCCAGGCAAGAATACTGGAGTGGATTGCCATTTCCTTCTCCACGGGATCTTCCCAACCCAGGGATCGAACCCGGGTCTCCCGCATTGGAGGCAGACGCTTTAACCTCTGAGCCACCAGGGAAGCCGTTTATGTATATATATATGTATTTTTTAATTCTTTCCCATTATCATTCATAACAGGATATCAAATATAGTTCCCTGTGCTATACAGTAGGACCTCGTTGTCTATCCATTTTGTATATAATAGTTTTCATTTGCTAACCCCAAACTTCTAAACATCCCTCCTCACCCCACCTCCCCCTTGGCAACCTCAAATTTGTTCTGTATATCTGTCTATGAATCTGTTTCTGTTTCATAGATAAGTTCATTTATGTCATATTTTAGATTCCATATATAAGTGATATCCTCTGGTATTTGTCTTTCTCTGACTTACTTCACTCAGTACGATAATCTCTAGGTCCATCCATGCTGCTGCAAATGGCAGTATTTCGTCCTTTTTATGGCTGAGTAGTATTCCATTGTATATATGTACTGTATCTTCTTTATCCATTCATTTGTCAATGGACATTTAGGTTGCTTCCAAGTCTTGGCTATTATAAATAGTGCTGCTTTGAGTATAGGGGCACAAAAATCTTTCTAAATTTTAATTTTGTCCAAATATATGCCTGGGATTGGGATTGCTGAATCATATGGAACCCTACTTTTAGTTTTTTGAGGAACCTCTATACTGTTCTCCATAATAGCTATACCAACTTACATTCCCCACCAACAGCGTCAGAGAGTTCCTTTTTCTCCACTTCCAAGAGACTTTCTTAAGATGTCATGTCTCTGCTCACATCAGGGATGGAATGCTTCAAAATCAGGTCTTCCAGATAAAGCTACTCTAGTGGTACTTGTCCAGGTTGGAAACAAAAGTACTGTCTTGCAAGTGGGGGTGTCTTACCACACACCATTCACTTTCCCACTTTCCACTTGTCATCCTCATGTCTCTAAGCCCCTGATAATCAAGATGATTTCTTTTCCTTCCTTCACATCTCACAGCATAAAGCAGAGCCCTCTGTCCCAGTAGGCACCCCCAAATTGTGCCAACAAGTAGTCCTTATTCCATATTAGAGTCATATCTTCAAAGCTTCCTTACTTATAAAAATCTCTATCTATAGAAGAGGGTAGTTTCATCTATTATAGTCTCAAAGGCTATGAAGATAGTCTCAGAAGCGTAACAGTACTCAGGAAGGTCCATGAATCTGATCGACCAGACCTTCCACCTTCCCGAGGGATGGGGCCACCACCAGTGGTCCTGGGTAGAGGCTCTTTGTACACACACACACACACACTCATGAATATTAGTTAGCCATAAAAAAAGAATGAAATTCTGCTATTTGCAGCACCATGGGTGGATCCAGAGAGTATTATGTTTCTTGAAATAAGTCTGACAAAGGCAAATGCTGTATGTTATCACTTAAGTGTGAAATTAAAAAATAAAACAACTGAATATATATAACAAAGCAGAAAGAGACTCACTGATGCAGAGAACAAACTAGTGATAAACAGTGGGGAGAAGGTAGAGGGAAGGAGCAAGATAGGGGTATGAGATTAAGAGATACAAACCACTATGTATCAAAGAGATAAACAACAAGAATATATTGTACAGCACAGGGAAATATAGGCATTGTTTTGTAATAACTTCAAATGGAATACTATTTAAATATTGATTCACTATGTTGTATACCTGAAACTAATATAATATTGTAAATCAACTATAACTCAATTTAAAAGAAAGTATATTTCCAGAGATAAATGACATAAAATTACCCAGGGCCTAATTGGTGCTAGTGATAAAGAACTTGCCTGCCAATGCAGGAGACATAAGAGATGCGGATCCAATCCCTGGGTTGGGAAGATCCCCTGCAGGAGGGCATGGCAGCCCACTCCAGTATTCTTGCTTGGAGAATCCCATGGGCAGAGGAGCCTGGTGGGCTACAGTCCATGGGGTCACAGAGTCGGGCATGACTGAAGTGACTTAGGACACAAGTAATATCAGTTTTAACTAAGACACAAAGAATTTCACTTTTTCTCTTATTGGTTTTACTTTTCCAGATGACATTTATTTACATCTTGGCTGGATGATTATTTTTTCTGCCAATCATTTTGAACCAGACTCACTTGTCTTTCCCGTATACCAAGGGCAGCCGTCAACTCCACATGGCCTCCTGTTGTTGAGTATATGGGCCAGGAAGAAAGAAAGGGATGCTGTCCTATCTTTTCTACTGGGACGCAAAGCTGTGACGGAAGCAAGGGTTCTGCTTCCTCCCAGCCTCCCGGGACAGTCCTACAGGCTGACCGAGCTCTCTCACCACTCTGCAGGCTTTGTGCCCATCTGCTCTCTGGGGCTGTCTCAGATCGGCCGCATGAATCTCGGGATGGACGCCAGCACCTTCAAGTTTTATACCATGTGCGGTCTCCAAGAGGGCTTTGAGCCTTTTGCTGTCAACATGAATCGCGACGTGGCCATGTGGTTCAGCAAACGCCTCCCAACATTTGTCAACGTGCCCAAGGATCATCCGCAGATAGAGGTATGCTACACGTGCACATGTGGGGGCCCCTGGCAGGGCAGGGGGGCCCAGGCACTGAGCTCCCACTGATGCTCCTGTCACAGCTGGTACTTGCCCAAGTCCACGCCCTGCTCCCCAGTCACCTCCTTGCCGGACTCCAGAGCTGTCCTCACAGGCACCTTAGTTGTGGCAGCTGAGTGGCATCTTACAAGAAAGGAGTAACCAACCACCTTGCAGATCCATATCCCCAACTCTTTGGGCCACTACATTTTCTCCAGATGTTGCTATAGTAGTATTAGAGCGAAACAGTATCTAGAGTCCTTAAATGTCATTTTCCTAAAATAGTTCAATACCTGCACTTAAGATGATATGTCCCGGACATTGCTCTCCTCTGCTCAGGACTTAATGTCTTTTAGGCTGTGTTTAATTCATGCAGAACCATCTCCAGCTTTTTAGGTGGAGGTGCAGTAGTTGATTATGGTGCCTGTACCTTGTGTGGGGAGCGGAGAGGCAGAGAAGCCAACGATTGTAAGGATCCTGATTTGGGTTCTGGTTCTACATCTCCTTGCCCCGCGTCACCCACACACACTATGATTTTTTCATGGCGTCAGGGTGAGATGGGAGCTGATGGGATGTCAGACAGATGAACTCCACTGAAGCATTAGATTCAAGGGCTCGCTTCCATCAGAGTGTCAGTCTCCTTCACTCACCGCCCAATCCAAATTCAGCAAGCATCAGCTCTTCATCCTCCCTTTCCCCCCGAACCCTTAAATAGTAGAGACTTGAATTTCTCCAATTTCTACCTGATAGTTACTTTAGAAAGCTGGCTCATAAAGTTTTTGGAAGTCATGAGCCCTTTTGACAAACCAATGGGCTCTAGAGACCCTCCACTTAGAAAAATATGCAGACCCCACAAACCTAGGTGAGCACGCTCATAGACCGCAGGATGGGAACTGGCTCTAGAAAGCAGGGAGAAGTGCTCCGATCATAAAATCATCACTGTAAGTCTGCTCACTTCCTCCGCTCCCCATCCCACCCCCGCACATACGCTTCAGACACCCAGTTGTGATCTTTCCTCCTCCACTGCACTCCTCGAAGTCCTCGCGCCCTGGAGCTGGGAATTTCCTCCTTTGTGAGGAGCCTCTGTGAGACTCAGGCTGCAACTGTGTAAAGGCGGGAAATCCACCGGGTGGGAGACAGGGTCCTCTGAGGAAACTCTAATGTCACTTCTGGAGTCTTGGGCTTTCTGGCACCTTCTCCCTTAGATATTCTCATGCCCACTGACATGGGAAACCTATGGAAAGTTTCTTTAGCCACTCGCCACCTTCCTAAAAGGTCAGCATCAACAAGCACACTGCAACAGCCCTGCTGCCTGGCACCCCTGACCTTGCAGAAAACCCAGCAGTCACGCTTTCAAGTCCCTAATCTCCCCAGCCAGAGGTGGGTCTATGATATTTTATTGGCCAGGGTCCACGTTAGGATAAGTGTAATGGTTGGATTACCACTCATGACAACCTTTGCAGTTTGCAGAAAGCCTTACGTAGGTAGTCAGTGAGGGAAGAGAGGGTGGGCGGGAGTCAGGCTGTGTCACGTGAGGATGGTGGCATTTCCAGGTCGTGAGGATCGACGGCACCATGGATACCCCTCCATGCCTCAAGGTGACCCACAAGAGCTTCGGCACCCAGAGCAGCAGCGCCACCATGATCTACTGCCGCCTGAGCGTGCCCGTCGAGTGCCACTCCTCCTTCAGTCACAGCCCCTGCCTGGACAGTGACGCTTTCCAGAAAAGGTGAGGAGGGGGTGCCTCCAGCTCTCGGAGGTGCTCAGCGTGTCTGCTGCAAGACTGACTTTGTCTGCTTCTCACTGCACCGTGGCACAACTGGAGCCCGGTCTGTAGGGTTCCCTCTGCTTTCAGTCAGGAAAGAAAGAAGGATGTGTGCTCACACGTGTGTGTGCCCATGCATGTGTGTGTATGCGCACAGTATATAATCAGGGGGCCAATCAAGCTTAATTACGTCACATCCAGTGGACACGTTTCTGCTCTTCTCAAGCTCTCTCAGTCCTTAGCCTCCTTGCAACCTGTAATTCCTATGTTTTGGAGTAGAAAAGAAAGTAAGTGCATGAGAGGATGCAATTGTTGTTGCCATTGTGTGAAATTAGAAGCTTCTGTAGGCAAATACTACCTTCTTTGCATAACTGTGGCCAGTGTCCAACCCAGTAGCTGTGTGACTCATGAGTAATGTGACTTCCTTCTGCCTGATAAGAAATATATTCCTTGCTGTCTTTCTTCCCTTTCATGTCTATTTTAATCGCTGATGTATGGCTGGTGCGGGTTTCCTCAAGAGTTTTACTATCTACCAAGCTTTAAAGAAGCAAAGCTGTTTGAGAGAACAGGATAATGTATCCCAGGGTATCCCTGCCTATATTATTACCATCGCCCCAGCCTCCCCCTTGCCCTACCTTACATCTGGGCTGAGAGACAAGAGTTGGAAGGCATAGCCCTGCCTGTTGGTTGCAGGTTGCAGATGAAAAGTTCCAAGATCAGTTGGGATCACTCATATGTGGGAAACATCCAGCTTCCTAAACTTGTCTTCGTCCTTAAAGGTAGATCAATTGCCTGTCAGACTGTGGGCTTCTTTATACAGCTGAAGAACTAAAACATGGATTATCTTCCCCCCAGGAAACAGATGCAAGAAATACTCTCTCACACAACAACAGTAAGTAAATGTGCTCAATTATGGTTTTAATTATTTGATTCTTTGCCATGCCTGGTAATATGCCCCTTACAGCAAAGATCTGTCTAGAGATCCTCTTTAATTGCCAATTACTCTGCCTTTTAATATCCATCTTAATGCTTCCAGAACATATCTATGGCATCTCTCAAGTGGGGGAAAGAAAAACAGTTATTCCGTGCAAAACAGAACTCTACCTACAGCATCTAATTGGGCCTCATTGTGTACTTGGTGCCTATTTGCCACCAGGGATCCAGCACTGCCTTTCTGACTGAAAGGAACATCAGTTGAGGGGGAAAAGGGGGCTGTTAATTTAATCCTTTTGTTTGCTCTTTTATGTAAACTTCTGTGAATCAACTCTCCCATCTCTCTGAGCAGCGCCAGGAATGATGTTGAAAGCAGTCAAATGAAAAAAAGGAGCAGGGAGCCAGCCCAGAAGATGGAGGCTGCTTTGGGTTCTTTTGCTATAAACAGTGGTCAGAAAGCAATGCTTCCTAATTTCTTTCTTCCTTTTGAACTTTCCTGGTGGTTCAGTGGTAAAGAATCTGCCTCCCAGTGCAAGAGATATGGATCTGATCCCTGGGTCAGGAAGATCCCCTGGAGAAGGAAATGGCTACTCACTCTGGTGTTCTTGCCTAGGAAATCCCATGAACAGAGGAGCCTGGTGGGCTACAAGGGGTTGCTAAGAACCAGACACTTAGCAACTAAACAACAACAACTCATCTTTCTTTAGCACCTGACCGCCCCCCCCCCAAAAAAAACCTCTTTGTAAGAAATGCATGTCACCCCTTCGATAAAGTTATCCTGCAACCCGGATTCATAGGTTAATTGTCAGGCATAAGATTCTTGCCGTGGCGTGTCACACACCCGCTGTGTGCAGAGCACTGCACTGAGTACACCATGTCAGCTTCCCCCTTAATTTCCACTGCAGCCCTGGGAGAGGAACAATCTCTTGCACTCCAAGGCACAGAAGACAAATGACCTGTCTAAGGTCACACGATTAATAGCTGCCAGGGCCAAGATTCCCGCACAGGTTGTGTCTGGCTGACTCTTTTCTCTTCCAATCAAAAAAATTGGAGATAACAACAAAT
Organism: Cephalophus harveyi; assembly: GCA_006410635.1. Lineage (NCBI taxonomy): Eukaryota > Metazoa > Chordata > Mammalia > Artiodactyla > Bovidae > Cephalophus > Cephalophus harveyi. Next base: position 270,546 of record SJYT01019216.1, on the reverse strand, counting down.
ATGAGGACTTCATTTAGAATAAATGTGTTCAGTTTCATAAAGAAAATGATGAAGCAGTCACTTAACTCAGTGCTTCAATTGCTCTTACAATGTAGTGATAAACTTCACAGATTGTCACAGTGCCTACCTAAGAATAGCTGTAGCTTTCAGCCCTGCCTGTCACGGAGCCTAATGGCTATATGAAGCACATTTGGCCACAATGTGGGCTTTTTCTTTTGTAGCATCCTTTTTAAGACTTGAAAAGATATATCCCTGGACTTCCCTGCAGAAGTGGCAAGTGGCCTTGTTCTCTGAACCTTGACTGTTCTCTCTGAAGGCAAAGACAGTGCCCAGCTCCCCCCAGCAGCCCAGGGAACCAGAAGCAGTGAGGGTTCTGTGTTGACCGTTGAGTGGCTGCCCCTGAACTCTGCAGCAGCAGCATCTTCTGGGCAGAGGGTGACAGATTAGGTGCCTGATTGTCTAGGTGCTAAAGCACAACAGAAAGCGGGAAAACAAGGAAGCCAAGTTCTCGCATCAGCCCTGCCCCTGGTGCAGAGAGCAGTGGCACACCTCCAGTGCAGAGTGTGCTTTCTGAGAAAAGGGGGCAAGTGGGCTGCTGTGTAATGTCTACCTCTGGAGCCCATTCCCCCCAGCTGGGGTCACTCACTCCATCTGTGGTCTCTCCCCAGCAGTGCTACTATGCAATCCGCATCTTTGCCGGACAGGACCCCTCCTGCGTGTGGGTCGGATGGGTGACTCCGGATTATCACTTGTACAGTGAAAAGTTTGACCTGAATAAAAACTGTACTGTGACTGTTACTCTGGGTGACGAAAGAGGCCGAGTCCACGAAAGGTAAGAGGACTTCCAGGGGGCAGCTTTGGCCATCAAGTTCCTCCCTCCCTCATCCAGCAGTCTTTTTCCTCTCTCTGCTCACAACTCAAAGAAGGAAACATCCCAACTTCTATTATAAAGAGGGAAAGAAATCACAGGCTTAAAATCCTTGAGTGAATGAGCTTGGGGCAGGGTGGTGGAGAGGGTACTATGGTGGGAGAAGTTATATCAGCCAGAATAAAGGGCAGTTTCATTACATATATAAAACATGACCCAGGAATGGGAAATACAGATGGACAATTGAGAGGTCTAAGCTCCCTCTAAGTCTTTTCTCTATGATTTCTGGGCAAGTCCCAATTTCTGCAACATTAGAAAAAGGCAGAGAAAAATCCTCAGGTGCTTGAGGGAAACCAGTTCCAAAGAAATAAAAATCTAGGTTGGTCATAACTTTTATTCCAAGGAGTAAGTGTCTTTTAATTTCATGGCTGCAGTAGAAATTAGGGATCTTAAAGAAAAACATATTTAGGTATACCCATATCCTCCCACCAGTCCACTAGAACTGCCATCAGAAAAAAGATCTTTGGCCAGCAATGCCCCAGAGATGAACCAGTCGACTTTATTTCCACCTCAGTGAGATTTCCTAGAGTCCTTGCCCGTACAGACTTATGTAGAAATGTAAGAAGTTGGTCGTCATGCTGACCTTTATCCCTAAAAAGTAACTGCCATCAGAAAAAAGATCTTTGGCCAGCAATGCCCCAGAGATGAACCAGTCGACTTTATTTCCACCTCAGTGAGATTTCCTAGAGTCCTTGCCCGTACAGACTTATGTAGAAATGTAAGAAGTTGGTCGTCATGCTGACCTTTATCCCTAAAAAGTCAGAGTGTTTTGCAATCAATGCTCTTTAGATGCTACTTGCTCATCAAAGACTAGGGGCTGAGGTCAGGCGGGATTGCTGTGTCCTGGGAGACCATTATGGTGGGTAGTTAAGAGGACAGAGTTTGGAAGCAAATTGCCCCCATTTTAAACTGGGTTCCAGTGCTTTCTAGAAGTGTGACTTTGGGCCTGTTACTTAACCACCCTGGGTCTAAATCTCCTCATCTATACAATGAGAATAATAGTTCTAATCTAACAGAGTGTCGTGAGGATTGAGATAAAACATAGGTAAGTGCCTACAACAGTGCCCTGACCCAAGGACTCAATAAACAGCACTCTTATTACCATTACTGAGTGTCCGTCATGTTATGAGACCCAGAGGGGATGCTGTAACCAAATGCAGCATCTGGTTTGGTTACAAAGAAAAGTACGTGAAAGCCCTTGTCCAGTCCAGACTTCACTCTTCAGCCAAAAGAACAAAAAGCCAGACGGTCTCCCCCCAGCTGGGTCTCTTGCCGAGTTTTCTGGATGTGCCACACCAGACTGATAATTTTATTTATCTGAGCCTCAGTCCAGGTTCACTGAGAAAAGTATGTGACACATTGGCACCTAGAATAAGAGGCAGTAAATAGTAGGTGCTCAATAACTTCACTTCAATAACTCTTGGTTCTTTGTCTTGTATAATAAGAAATAAACACGGGATCGATTTTCAGATGCTTTCGGGCATTTCAAACTTGAGCCCTTTAAAATAGGACCAAAGTGTAGCACTTCACACTCCCATGACTTTCATACATTATTAACTGGATTCTGTAGTCATCAATGTACCTAGTACTCTAATCACTGAAAAGTAGTAGTAACACAGCTGCAGTTTAACCTTAATGAAAATCTAGCAATGGCTATAACTCACTTGAAAGGAGCAATTTGCACTGGCTCTGCCTGAGGGCATTTACACTGGGAAACCAGCCCCACTGGTGCCCTAGAGAAGAGGCAGGCAGAGGAGGTGAAGGCATGCTTACAAAGGGGATTTCTAGTTGTTGGGGCAAGCGATAGACTTCGAGAATCAGAAAGAACCTGGAAGAATTCTAATCAAACTCTTGGCTTTCCAAGGCAAAATCAGATCGACCTTAGGAAGTTTAAAGGGCTGATGTCCCATGTAGAGTCACTTTCTCCTTTGTGTGTGCTTAGTCACTCAGCTGTGTCCCACTCTTTGCAGCCCCGTGGACTATAGCCCGCCAGACTCCTCTGTCCATGGGGATTCTCGGGGCAAGAATACCAGAGTGGGTTGCTATGCCCTCCTCCAGGGGATCTTCCCAACCCAGGGATTGAACCCAGGTCTCCTGCATTGCAGGCAGATTCTTTACCATCTGAGCCACCAGGGAAGTCCTTTGGCCCGAGATAAGTCATTTGATGCAACTTTAAGTTCTCAGGTCCCTCAGATGGACACACCAGGTCTGGGCTTGCCCTCAGCCATCATAAGCAGCTCTGGGAACTCATGTACTGCTTCTCCAGAGCCCATCCAGTGGTTGAAATCTTACCATTAAGAAATTGGGCTGTGGGGCTTCAAAATCTTTTGGTTATTATAGTTGGCATTTTCATCTAAATGCCTATGATGGAGTTTTCTTCGTGGGAGTGGTAGCCAGCTAGCTGAGAAAGGTACCGAAGTGCATAGGTGTGGAAGGGTGAGGGTGCCGAAGGCAGGACTCCAGACAGCTGGGAGGGCGGGTAGCACAGGTCAGGAGGCGAGAGGACATCAGAGATTGACCTTATCCACTTTGCAAGTCTTCCGTGGCCCAGGCCTGCCATCCTAGGGAACATGGGCCTGCATCTCAAGTGTCCAGTGGCCTTTTGCCCTGGCACTGGGCTGGGACTCAGGACACAGACCTTTTTGTTCCTACCTCTTATACCAAACCTCTCTCTAAGTCCATGTGCACCTTTCGTTCTCCCCTCATACTGTGGTCCCTGATATCTGTTTCAGAAACGTGAATTGACCATGAGCCAGGAAACAGATTACCTGAACACTCTGTTCTTTGAAGCAGATAGATTGCCACATTCCTAAACTCAGCGAATTCACTTAAGAAAAACAATTATTGGGGGCTGATTGGAAAGCTTCCCTGGAGGCTTGGGGGGCATTTCAGTCCTGAGTCTTGACTGCAAACTGCCCCAGCCCAGGTTATTCTTTGTCTTTTGCTCTCTTTGGCTCCTAGCGTGAAGCGCAGCAATTGCTACATGGTCTGGGGTGGAGACATCGTGGCTACATCCCAGAGAGCGAGTCGCAGCAACGTGGACCTGGAGATCGGCTGCCTCGTGGACCTGGCGATGGGCATGTTGTCCTTTTCAGCCAACGGGAGGGAACTTGGCACCTGCTACCAGGTAGGAGTGGCATCGGGGACCATGACAGTGGCATCCCAGGCCCGGGTGCTCAGGGCTCTGCCCTGCGGTCTTCTGTGTGGTTGGCATCTGCACCACAACACATGGAGTTGATGTACTTACGTGGTCCAAAGCCATCCAGGAAAACAGACAAGAACAAAGTGACTTCATTTTGTTCAGAGAGGGAAAGATCTTATTTACTGGTTGATTAGAAATGCTGGTCATCTTTCTAGCAGATAGGAGGCTTTTCTGTGGCGCTGGGCTCTGAAAGGCTACTCATTAATTCCATCAGTATTTCCTGTGCAACTTTCACATTACCTACACTGTATAAGATGCAAAGTCTAAAAGGTCAATGGAGATACTCCTCACTTTAAGAAACTTCTGTGCTCAAAAAATAGACCTATAAAAACTGATTAATTTGCCAGGGAGTATTCTCTTTGCAAAAAAAGGTTATTCTCATTCACGATGGCTTCTTTGCAGGGTCCTTAAAAAACTGCATTTATGTAAATAATGTATCTCCCTCTTTCACTGACTATAAACTGACAGAACTCCTTGGGGAAACTATCAACTATATACATGTAGGTTTACCTGTCATTAACCACAAGAAAGCTAATCTGCTTTAAGTTGGATTTTTCACCTTTGATGGCCAAGTAAGCTTCGAAAATGCCACAAATTATATCTTCCTTTGGAAGTTTTGCAGTTTAAGTGTTAATACAGGAAAACTTTAAGAAATGGTTCAGAAAGAAACCTAACCAACCATTTCTCATTTAATCAAGAAAGCTTTTTTTTTTTTTTTT
>SJYT01019216.1:241238-265547 GCA_006410635.1 Cephalophus harveyi | reverse complement strand
TTTTTTTTTTTTTTTTAGACAGTTAGTAATATTCTATCAGCCCAGAGTTCTACAGAGCATACTATGAGAAAGGCTAAGTTAAGGAATTAAATATCTGTATTAAACCTTCTTGACACTTCAAAGGTAGAATGGAAAGCTTCCTGTATGTATGGATAGAGTGCTATCCAAGTTCAGATGAGGAGGAATCTGCTTCCATGGAAAGTGGTCAAGAAAAATTTATTACAGAGAAATCTTGATTATGAAACAGAATACTTCCAGGCAGAGAGAGAGAGGCATGTACTTGGCTGAAAGAAGGGCACAAAAGCATAGTGGAGATGAAGGCATAAGCGATGTTTATGTTTGAGGAATGATGGACAGATTAGAATGGGTAATGGTTGGTGGTAACAAATATGGAAACATAGGGAGGAATTAGGAAGCAATGAGGAACTCCGAAAGAGTTCTCAGGACAATGGCAAACAGTGTTGAGGGGAGCTCAGCCAACTGCTGCTGCTGCTGCTAAGTCACTTCAGTCGTGTCCGACTCTGCAACCCCATAGACGGCAGCCCACCAGGCTCCTCCATCCCTTGGATTCTCCAGGCAAGAGTACTGAAGTGGGTTGCCATTTCCTTCTCCAATGCATGCATGCATGCTAAGTCACTTCAGTCGTGTCCGACTCTATGCGACCCTATGGACAGCAGCCCACAGGGCTTCTCTGTCCACAGGATTCTCTAAGCAAGAATACTGGAGTCGGTTGCCATTTCCTTCTCCAGCTCAGCCAAATACAGGAGATAAAAAGCTCTGCTATAAATGGGTCCTGTGTCAATGGCTAAACCCCAGATTCCAGAATCAGCCCCAGGTTACAGCCTGCAGGCTGAAAAGCCGCTAGGCAGCCATTTGTCTGGCTTGTGGTTGGAGAGCAGGGTCTGTAGCTGCCCCAAATCTGAAATGTTAAGTGACTGAAAACACAGGCAGAGCCCTTTATGGGGGCCAGGGACAGCTTGCCAGCGTGGCGGTCTTCCCCAGGACCTCCTGCAGTGGGCAGCCCCCTGCACACTACACTGGGGCTCTTCCCCCTCCTGGAAAGAAGTGGAATCACCACCACTACCCAGCAGCTGGAACCCCACCAGCTGCTCCCAGAAAGCGGCCTTTGCAAATTCGGACTTTGAAGCAGAAAGTAACGTACTGTTCTTCCAGTACTTTCTCATGATTCCACCTTCCCCTCCCCTCTTAAGTCCCCTGAGAGGAGGCTTATATACATTACTACCGTCCTTCAGAATCCATTAGCTTTTTTCCATTAACTTTTGAAATGAGTTTGACTAAAGGGTCCTCCCTGAGCTGCTGAGAGTTCCAAGGCATCTAATCACATTTAAGGTCCCTAAATAAATAAATAAAACCCAACCCACGGCATTTGCAGCAGCAGTGACTTGCCTGCTTCAGGAAAGAGCCTATGATGATAAGAAGGTGTTACAACAAAGAGCGGATCCTGTGCCGTGTGTGTGCTGTCTTTCACAGCAGTTCCTGAATGACGTAAAGCTGGTCAGTTTTCTGAGCTGCTAATTGGTATCTGCACCCCAGAGTGGATGGTGCGACTCCATGTGTGTAAATCCTCATGACTCTGCTCAGGGCTTCCAACCAGCTCCCACCCTGGGGTGGGAATGGGGAGGAGGTCAAGGCTCTGAGCAGGGACCCTCCAGAAACTTCCACCCACCCAGCCCCCTTCTCATTCCTGGCGAGACAGTTAACGTGTCCAGCCATGTGTCTGGTCTCCCAGCCCTGGGATAATTGTTATTCTGCAGTTGTAGCCATTTTCATTTTTCAATTATCTTGAGCAGAGCAGGGTAGTAGTATTTATACACTGGCTTTCCATTCAAAAAGGACCAGTAACCAAAATAATAAGAGAGGGATTCTCTCCAAGGTTTCCAGACCTCCCCTTTAAATACTGCTACGCAATCTGAAAAGCTTTTCTGTCTCACTTAATGTAATCATGGGAGAAATGAGAAATAAAATGTATGTTCAAGAGATAGTCCTCACTTACTGCCACCCCAGCAGCACAGCTCTGCGAGCAGAGGCCAGCTGTAAGATTCAGATTTATGAGAGGGGTTACCTTTCAATTCAGGCTGTTACCTACGCCCTGACCTTCACACATGATTAGAGATAGAATGTCCATCACTGCAAAGACAAAGTAGATCAGCCAGCGATAAAAAGCACCTTAAACACAAAGGGAAGAAAGCCCATGGCACTTCGTGGCAGCCTCAAATCTGGACTCGCTGCTTATTCTGCAGGCTGCTTATTCTGCTTATTCTGTCTGCTTATTCTGTCAGGCTGCAGTACCCCCTTCCAGCATATAAGCTCCTTGAGGGCAGGGGCTGCCTCCCCTGGCGGGTTCACTCCCGTATCCCTGCACATGAGACTGTGGTACCTGGCACCCAGGGAGTGCTTGCTAAGTATTTGTTATCAAACTGACCAACTTGGCTGGGAAGCCACTAGATTTTTAGTTGCTGCCTAACAAATTACCACAGAATTAGCAGCTTCAAGCAGCATCTGTTTATCATTTCATGGTTTTGTAGATTTGACTGGGTTCTCTGCCCAGGTCCACACAAGGCCAAAATCAAGGTGACAGCTGGACTGAGCTGGCTCTGTCCTGAGGCCCTGGGCAACCTCCCTTGCAAGCTCCTTCATGTCGTCAGCAGGATCCAGTTGTGACTGTGGGCACAGGTTCCGAGGTCCCCACTTCCTTGGTGGCTGACCCCTCTCTGCTCCCAGAGGTGCCCACATTCCCTCTCACTCCCTTCCATCCTTAAAGCCAACAAGGGCACACCTGGTTCTTCTCATGCTTTGACTCTCTGATTTTCCCTTCTGCCCCCAGCAAGAGAAAACACTTGTTTTTAAGAATTTGTGCAATTGGATTAGGCCCACAAGGATACTGTCTCTATCTTAAGGTCAGCTTGTTAGTAGCCTTACTAACAGAATCAGTTTTGCCTCATGACATCCAGGATCACAGGACTAACCGAGGGGTCAGGAGGGGCATCTAGGATATTCCACTTACCGCACCATCAGTTGCAGTTTCTTTCCTTATGGACGCTCATCAGGTGCTCACACTTGTGTGTTCTTGTTATTTTAGTGATTGAAGAAAAGTTTCCATTGTTCATTGTGGTGGGAATGTACTCTGAGGGTAGAAATAAACCAATCCCAGAGCATCCATCCTACATGCTTTCAAGGACCTCCTCTCTGCAGGGAAGTTTGAGGAGGACCCTGCCATTTGACTGGGTAGCTTATGACATGTGCAGGGATCATTCCTGAGGGACCTAAAAACGTGCCACCTTCTTTAGCCTGTCACTCCCCATGATGGTACAATTTAGTTCAGCATCAGAAATCTCTGATGAGTGGATTTCTTTCTCTTCCACCTGACTGATTCAGGCAAAGTTTTCTCACCCACCAGGCCTCTGCTTGCTTCAAGTTGCAATGACTTGAGAGGCACACATAGTTCCAGAATGTTACCTGTTAGAGTATTTGAGAAACCTGGGGCCAGCCTAAAGATGACTCTTGCCTTGTGACCAAAGTCACACAGCAGCAAATCAGAATTTCCCATTTGTGTCTCTCACCCATCAACCCAGATCCTGGCACAAAGCAGGTATGAGATAGGCACTAAATAACTGTTGAATGTCCTCAGCAAAGCTTATTTTAGACATAGCCTAGACAGTTCTTGGAGAAGGCAATGGCACCCCACTCCAGTACTCTTGCCTGAAAAATCCCATGGACAGAGGAGCCTGGTAGGCTGCAGTCCATGGAGTCGCTGAGGGTCGGACACGACTGAGCAACTTCACTTTCACTTTTCACTTTCATGCTTTGGAGAAGGAAATGGCAACTCACTCCAGTGTTCTTGCCTGGAGAATCCCAGGGACAGGGGAGCCTGGTTGGCTGCCATCTATGGGGTCGCACAGAGTCGGACACAACTGAAGTAACTTAGCAGCTGCAGATGGGTTACTCCATCCCTACCTATTAATTTTACTAGCATCATCCTTTCATAATCATCCAGAGGTACCTGAAGCATCAGGTATAAAGCAACTGTCTTATCTGAAACGTGAGCTCACTGCAGTGTACTTAAATGCCATATGCTGGGAACAAGCCTGGTGTTTAACCAGTCTGGCCTCTTCATCATAAGCCAACAGCTCTGAACCAGACAATGCTTTAAGTCACTTCCAATCTTAAAAATGTGTTTATAAATATTATGTCTAAATGCATTGAGGAAGTTTATTATTTACAGGAAGCCTGTAACAAATATCTTGGCAGAAAGGAAAATCACTGTATTCATTTTGTATTGCCTCATAACAAATTACCACAAACTCAGTGAGTTAAAGGGCCTGCCAGGTGACTCAGATGGTCAAGAATATGCCTGCAATGCAGGAGACCCAGGTTCAATCTCTGGGTCGGGAACATCCCCCTGGAGAAAGGAATGGCAACCCTCTCTAATATTCCCTGAAGAACTCCATGGACAGAGGAGCCTAGCATGCTACAGTCCATGGGGTCACAAAGAGTCAGGCACAACTGAGCAACTAACACTTTCACTTTACTTTCAGTGACTTGGAAGCATTCGTTCATTGTCCCATGGAGTCCATGGGTCAGGAGTCAGGACACAATTTATCTGGGTCCCAAGCTCAGCATCTCCCAAGGCTGCAGTCAAGTTGTCAGCCAGACTGCATTCTTTTCTGGAGCTTGGGGTCCTTTTCTAAGTTCATGTGGTTGTTGGCAGAAATTCAGTTGCTTGCATTTGTAAAACTCAGGCTCCATTTCTTGCTGGCTGAAGCCAGGAGCTTACCACTTTCAGCCCCATGAAACCCCCTAGAACTCCTTGCCACATGGCCCTCTCAAAACATGGCAGTTTACTTCTCTGCAGCTATCTGGAGCAACTTCTTCTCCAGTCTGCTGAAATGGAATCTTCTATATAATACAACCAATCAGGGAGTGGCAGTCCTTTAGCTTTTGCCATATCCTGTTTGCTGGAAACAAGACACAGATTCAGGAAAAGGCGATTGTACAAGGGAGTAACTCACTGGGGGACACTTTTAGGGTATGTCCACAACACCCAGAAGCCCCTAATTTGATGGGTCGGGAGAGTTGTAAGCATGTCCTAATGTCTGAATTTGCTTGGGCTGCCGTCTGTGGGGTTGCACAGCGTCAGACACGACTGAAGCGACTTAGCAGCAGCAGCAGCAAAGGACTTTAGTTGGTGGGATTAAAGTTGCATTTCTTCTGCGGTCCTCCAAGTCTGATCAAAAGCTCCACATCGAAGTAAATAAGTGGTAAATGAAGACCCTGATGTCATAAACACATCACATGCCTCATCTAAGCAGCAGCTAAAAGGCAGTTGGTGAATCTCACACTATTTAATGTAAGAAGTAAAATCATAGAGTGAGGAAGGGGTGGAGAGAAGTCTAGAGGAACCAGGTGAGGAGGAGAGGTTTTGAGGGAGGAGACAGGCTCTGGGGGCAGCTTCTTCATGGAAGCACCAGCGGTCCTTGCCTGCAAAGTTGGCTTTCGAGTCAGGGCACTTCTCCCTTCAGGGACATCTGGCCATCTCTGGAGACATTTTGGGTGGTCATGACTGTGGTGAGGTGGAGGATACTACTGACATGTTAGTAGGTAGAGGCCAGGGATGCTGGTAACTACTCTACAAGGCACAGGACAGCCTTCACACAGAGACTTACCCAGCCCAAACCATCAGTAGGACCGAGGTTGGGACATTCTGCTATAACTGCACTAGGCTTGCCTGACCAACACCATGTGCCTTCAGAAAGAATGCTGAAGTCACCTCACTGCCCCCACTCGTCACCTCCCATGGGCAGGAATAATGCATGATGGTGCTCCCTGAGGGCCAGGAGTCTCCTTGTGAAGAGCAAGTACCCTACCTTGTTCTGTGACCAGAGCACGCACTGCCTCTGGTGGGCAGATGGTAGCTCCCGCCTGTGACTGCCCTCCTGCGTGCTGGAGAAAGCTGCTGGCTTCTCAGTTACCTGAGAGGGAAAATAAAAGGATGTGAGCCCACTCAGCCCTGAGTGGAGAGAGGAGTACTGAAGTTAGGAACAGTGACAGTAGCTACCAGTAGGCACCGGGTCTCTGAGAATTTCTAAATATAGCCCCAGGAGCAGCCAGTTAGCTGTCCTCTTTCCCCTCAAGTTAGAATGTGGGCATTGATTGAAACACTCATGACTTAGCCCCCTAGGATTTTATAATTCTGGGCAAACCTCTGGTTTTGTTTCGGTTTCCAGGTGGAGCCCAATACCAAAGTGTTTCCAGCCGTCTTCCTGCAGCCCACAAGCACCTCTCTGTTTCAATTTGAACTTGGGAAGCTGAAGGTATTTATCTGTCCTTTGTCTAATGGCTATACATAAGATGCACAGGCCATTATGGGGAGAAGCTCAGGCATGAGGAAACCAGGAAATCTGTGACCTCCTGCTCCTCAAATTCCACCCCCGCCCCTCAACAAACCTCTACACTTCCATTTGAAATTCGTGCCATCTGGGAACATTCATCCCATTCATGGGAACATAGGTTCCCATTTTCCCCTTCTCCCACTTCTTTTGGGTTCCAAAAGGATTAATGGATGCTCGTATAACCCATTATGTCAGGTCTTCATTAGTGCTGGAAAAGCCCTCATTGGTCCCTGGATGCATTTGTCTCTCTTTAATGTACAGCTCACTTTAATGTAAGACTCACTGTTGCTTATCGTGGGCCGAGTGGATTGTGCAGTCACTGAGCATCTCTGAGTTGCATGTGTCTGACGCCTTTCTGCCTTGCCCCAGAATGCCATGCCCCTGTCGGCAGCCATATTTAAGAGTGAAGAGAAGAACCCCGTCCCGCAGTGCCCGCCACGGCTGGATGTCCAAACCATCCAGCCTGTGCTCTGGAGCCGCATGCCCAGCAGCTTCCTGAAGGTGGAGACGGAGAGGGTGAGCGAGCGCCATGGTTGGGTGGTGCAGTGCCTGGAGCCGCTACAGATGATGGCACTCCACATCCCGGAAGAGAACAGGTAGTACAGGGGCCCATGGCAGAAGGGGAGGGGCCAGGAGGTGGGGAGGCGGAGGCAGGACCCAGCAGGCCCGGGAGGGAAGGAGGAACATCCTCATTGGCCAAGGTCCACGGTGGTTGCTGATTGCCCCGAAGCGTGGGTTTCTCTTCTCTTTCCCTTCCCCACTTTAACTATTCACTCAGAAACAGGAGCAGGATGTTCGCGATGATGTGCCAGCCATGGGGCTTTCACTGTAGCTCTGAGTTCTGCACTCAGGGACATTTCCGTGCCTTAAATTTAAAAAAGCATGGTACGGGAATCTGTTATGATGGCAATACTGGGAAGAATGAGGCAAGCCTAGATTGCTCGGAGAACCAAGAATCAGGCTCCTGCCCCCCTCCTCACTGAGAGATGCTCCTGTTTTATGGCCTGGGTTCAGTTCCAGTGCTGCCACTTGCCGTTTGTGGCTCTTGAGTGATCTACCGATACACCCCAGGCTTCAGTCTTCTCATCCATACAGTGAGATCAATGCTCACTCAATGGATTGCTGGGAGGGAAGAAAGGAAGTTGTGTAGGTAAAGTCGAGTTCAGTTTCAGTTCAGTTCAGTCACTCAGTCGTGTCCAACTCTGCGACCCAACTGCAGCACACCAGGCCTCCCTATCCATCACCAACTCCCAGAGCTTACTCAAACTCATGTCCATTGACTCCGTGATGCCATCCAACCATCTCATCCTCTGCCATTCCCTTCTCCTCCCACCTTCACTCTTTCCCAGCATCAAGGTCTTTTCAAATGAGTTAGCTCTTCGCATCAGGTGCCCAAAGTATTAGAGTTTCAGCTTCAGCATCAGTCCTTCCAATGAACACCCACGACTGGTCTCCTTTAGGATGGACTGGTTGGATCTCCTTGCAGTCCAAGGGACTCTCAAGAGTCTTCTCCAACACCACAGTTCAAAAGCATCAATTCTTTGGTGCTCAGCTTTCTTTATAGTCCAACTCTCACATCCATACATGACTACTGGAAAAACCATAGTCTTGACTATATGGACCTTTGTTAGCAAAGTAATGTCTCTGCTTTTTAATATGGTGTCTAGGTTGGTCATAACTCCTTCCAAGGAGCAAGCGTCTTTTAATTTCATGGCTGCAGTCACCATCTGCAGTGATTTTGGAGCCCCCAAAAATAAAGTCTGCCACTGTTTCCACTGTTTCCCCATCTATTTCCCATGAGGTGGTGGGACCAGATGCCATGATCTTTGTTTTCTGAATGTTGAGCTTTCAGCCAACTTTTTTACTCTCTACTTTCATCAAGAGGCTCTTTAGTTCTTCTACACTTTCTGCCATAAGAGTGGTGTTATCTGCATGTCTGAGGTTATTGATATTTCTCCTGGCAATCTTGATTCCAGCCTGTGCTTCATCTAGCCCAGCATTTCTCATGATGTACTCTGCATAGAAGTTAAATAAGCAGGGTGACAATATACAGCCTTGACACACTCCTTTTCCTATTTGGAACCAGTCTGTTGTTCCATGTCCATTTCTAACTGTTGCTTCCTGACCTGCATACAGATTTCTCAAGAGTCAGGTCAGGTAGTCTGGTATTCCCATCTCTCTCAGAATTTTCCACAGTTTATTGTAATCCACACAGTCAAAGGCTTTGGCATAGTCAATAAAGCAGAAATAGATGTTTTTCTGGAACTCTCTTGCTTTTTCCATGATCCAGCACATGTTGGCAATTTGATCTCTGGTTCCTCTGCCTTTTCTAAAACCAGCTTGAATATCTGGAAGTTCACGGTTCACGTATTGTTGAAGCCTAGCTTGAAGAATTTTGAGCATTATTTTACTAGCCTGTGAGATGAGTGAGTTCAGTTTATGGACATAGAATTAAGTTTTATTTTTGTAAATGTTATTACCCCTTGATCACTTGGACAGAAAAAAAAAAAAAAAGATGGAGGGCAGAGCTACACTGACATCCATGTAGCTCCCACTTAGGTATTCCCTTGGGTCATGGACAGCAGCAGCAGCACAGGCACTTGTAAGGAAGGAGCAGAAAGGAGTCCTGCCAGGTAAGCTAATTGCAGAGGGTCCTCAGATTCTCAGTGAAAAGACAAAATGGAAAAATCTAAGCAGAGATCAGAGCCTGTGCCCTGGACCCCCACACCCATACATAGCTAACGATTGCTACAGCCAGGATGGAGAAAGTGAACTGACAACACCAACTCACCTCATGTTGGAAAGTGTTTTCTCTCTGGACAAGAGTCCAAGCATGTGTTTGTTTTCAGGAAAGGGAAAGCCCTATGGCTGATGGTAAATTAGAGATTATGTAGATGAGGCAGATGGTAGATTGATGGAGAGCTTTAACTACATCTTCTGCAAGGGCAGAGGATGTCCTTGAGCCTACAAATAAGAAGGCACAGTCACCTGGCATGGACCTGATGAATGTTTTCAGTATTGAGGTTTGGACATTTCCCTAATGATGAGGACTTGGATATTTGGTAAGCTAGTGTCTTCTTTAAGTCTTTCAGACTTTTGAGACCCTTATAGTTAGAAGTAGTGGATTATCAAGGGCTGGGATATGGACCAGAACTGCAAGAGGAATAATAACCTATAAGACCTCTATCTGCTCTGCCTTCCTTGGGTTGCATGAAATCTGGGGATTCCCAGAGTGAGCACTCTGCTGAATCCTGGCACATGGATTCACATGGAGGAAATTTACATTTCCTCCACATGGAGCAGTTGATTGCTTGTCTGTTCCTCAGGTGTGTGGATATCCTGGAGCTCTGCGAGCAGGAGGACCTCATGCAGTTCCATTACCATACGCTGAGACTCTACAGCGCCTTGTGTGCCCTGGGAAACAGCCGGGTGGCCTACGCCCTGTGCAGCCATGTGGACCTCTCCCAACTCTTCTATGCCATTGACAACAAGTACCTCCCTGGCCTCCTGCGCGCAGGCTTCTATGACCTGCTGATCAGCATCCACCTGGCCAGCGCTAAGGAGAGGAAGCTGATGATGAAGAATGAGTACATCATCCCCATCACCAGCACCACCAGGAAAATCCGCCTGTACCCGGATGAGTCCAAGAGGCATGGGCTCCCTGGGGTGGGCCCGAGAACATGCCTCAAGCCAGGGTTCAGGTTCTCCACCCCCTGCTTCATCACCACCAACGAGGAGCACCAGAAGCAGAGCCCCGAGATTCCCTTGGAGCTTCTCAAGACGAAGGCGCTGGGCATGCTGACGGAGGCAGTGCAGTGCAGCGGGGCTCACATCCGGGACCCTGTCGGGGGGTCCGTGGAGTTCCAGTTTGTGCCTGTGCTGAAGCTCATCGGAACCCTGCTGGTCATGGGGGTGTTTGATGATGATGACGTTCGGCAGATCCTCCTCCTCATCGACCCCTCTGTATTTGGGGAGCACAGTGGGGAGACGGAGGAGGGAGCAGAGAAGGAGGAGGTGACGCAGGTGGAGGAGAAGGCTGTGGAGGCTGGGGAGAAGGCCAGCAGGGAGGCTCCCATCAAAGGCTTGTTGCAGACCCGATTACCGGAGTCCGTCAAGCTGCAGGTAACCTGGGGCAGCATCCTGCCCTTGGAAAGAACTAGGGAGGGAGACAGGGCAGCCTGGTGTTGGGGTTTGGACTGTGGACATGGGCCTGAATGTGGAGTGGAGCAGAGAGAGAGAGGGAGAGCACCCCCTTGGCCTGCTTGTTTCTGAGCTGGAAGGTACTCTCTAGTGCAAGTGAAAGTGTTAGTTGCTCAGTCATGTTCAACTCTTTGCTGCACTATGGACTGTAGCCCGCCAGGCCCCTTTCTCCATGGGATTTCCCAGGCAAAAATAGTGGAGTAGGTTGCCATTCCCTTCTCCAGGGGTTCTCTCTGACCCAGGGATCAAACCCAGGTCTTTTGCATTGCAGGCAGATTCTTTACTGTCTGAGCTACCAAGTCTCCCTAAACCAAAATGAGAATACCAGCCCTCATGAATAAGGCACCTGTTTTAGAATTGTTCTTCTGATACCAGTGATAGATTATCCCTGATCTTATCTCCTACTCCTTGGGACTAAAGGGTTTGTTGGTGAGATCTTGTTTAGAGACAGGGAGGAGCCTTTGGCTGTGGAGTTGACCAAAGGAACTGAGTTATAGGATGACCACACTCATCACCTACTCTCAAGCATTGCCATACCCTGATCACCAGGCTGATGTGGGCCTGTTATACTGGCATTCAAAGAAAATGCCATCTGAGCTAAGAGTCCTACTCACTTAGAGTTGCCCCCTTGGCATCACCTGAGGAACCTCAGTATTTCTTAAGACATAGTCTTACTAGACATGAGCTAGCATCAGTGATGTACTGGGGATGATGGTGACTTTGTCTTTTCAGCGTTGAGAAAAGAGAAATGAAAAGAAATAGAAGAGAAATTAACACAGTGCTGTAAATCTATTGTACTTCAATAATTGGGGAGGGAGGAGGGAGGGGGGTTCAGGATGGGGAACATGTGTATACCTGTAGCAGATTGATGTTGTTGTATGGCAAAACCAATACAATGTTGTAAAGTAATTCACCTCAAATTAAAATGAATAAATTTATATTTTTTTAAAAAAACATTTTTTAAAGAGTAAAAAAAGAAAAAAATAAAAATGGAGGAGAGGAGTTTGTCTTAGTGGAGTGAGCCTGGTCCAGGCATCCCAGGATTTTCATTCCTGCTCCGTGGCCACTTACTAGGTGAATAAATTTGCCAAGTTAGTAGCCCATCAGTCTTAGCTTTATGATTTGTAAAATGTGGATGATGATATAATAAAACATAATATTAAAATGTGTTTTTATAAAATATAATTTGAAATATATTTAGTATAAAATATAAAAAGTAATCTGCAGTTAAGTTCTCTTATCCAATGTGGTGGTGGTCATTTCATCAAAGCCTTAAATATAGAGCAGAAGCATAACAAATTTCCCATATGTACCTTAAACATTTTATTAAAACATGTAAATGTGCTATTCTGATGGAGAGCCAAGACCTTTTCTTTAATGTGAGTCCCTGACTGGCACATAGAGTTCTCTCCTCCATGGATGTTACCTGTCATGTACCATCTATGATTGCCAGTGTAGGGTCTTTAAGGTACCATGAGATCTAGAGGTAATCAAAAGCAAGCTGAGTGCAAAATGCTTCTGGATTTTTATGATTTTCCTAATTTTTTATTCTTGTCTAATACTCAATTTTAACATTAAAAAAAAAAAAAACTTGCCTTTCTCAGATGCTCCCTAGTCGCTCAACTTCATTTTCCTGTTTTATTGACCCACGTGACTTTAAATGGTAATTAAAGTAGAATGGATGTAAGAGATGGGTCCCAGTTTACCTGGTGGGAGCAGAGGCTGTCCTGCTGGGCGACAGCATCCCACCACCAGGGGCCTTGTCTGTGCCCAGACACGCCAGAGGGTGCTCCTTAGTCATGTGTGTGGTGTTAAGTGGAGATGGGTAAATAGAACTTCTGCTTTAGTAAAAATATGGAAAAAACACAAAGTATGGCAAGTGCCTGGCACCGTGCCTGGCAAATACCTGGTGCCCAGTAAGCTACAGCTGTTGTTTTTCTTATTAGTGTAAATTCTAATATGATAAGATTAGCTATAACAGTCCTGATAAATTGATCAAACAGTGGCGATAGGCAAAAGCAATGAAAGATTCAGAGAGAAATCAAAGACTCACTTACCATCACCTAGAACCAGAAGACGTCAGGAAAGAGACTCAGTCCTCAGATGTGCGATTTGGTGGTGGTCTCTGGACTGAGCTAGAGCCCTGGGAGAACCCTCTCCTACATGCTGTCCTCTGTCTCCACAGGCAGACGTGCTCTGTGTCTAATGAGCTCATTTTCCTGTTGTAGTTCTGGTCCCAGCAGTGAAGAACTGGGCTCTAGGTTCAAATACTAATCCAGAGTCATCCAGTAATAGCCAACTTGGACTCCAGTAATAGCTCTGTGGTTACTGTGTAACACTGGGCAAGTTCCTCAAATTGTAAGCCTCAGTGTTACCATCTGTAGATTGGGAAGATAATTGTGTCACCAATGGACATGAAGTTTTATTATATTCTCACGTGTGTACACTTTTACAGATGTGTGAGCTGCTCAGCTATCTCTGTGACTGTGAGCTGCAGCACCGGGTGGAGGCCATTGTGGCCTTCGGTGACATCTATGTCTCCAAGCTCCAGGAAAATCAGAAGTTCCGCTACAACGAGCTCATGCAGGCCCTGAACATGTCTGCGGCCCTGACCGCCCGGAAGACCAGGGAGTTCCGCTCGCCCCCACAGGAGCAGGTGAGAACCTTCCAGCCTGTTCTTAGGGAAGAACTGCACCCTCTGGAGCAGGGTACACACAGCCTTTATGTGAAAGGGGGTGGGCAGCCATGAGAGCTAAGGGAGATAGAAAGACCTCAGCCAGCACCCGCAGACAGGCTAGTCCTGGGCTGAGCTGATAAGCATCTGCCAGGCATCTTGGGTGGGAAGATAACCTTCTGAAACCGCATGGGGAGGGGGCCAGGCTTTCTCCCATCCTGCCATCCCACATGCCAGGGCCTCCGTCAGTAAGGCAAAGGCCAGATCACATCATATCACTAGACCAGCATCCTGTTTCACCCTTTAGAAGAATTTTTGTCCAGTCCGTCCAAAAGCCACTCCTCTCCATCAGAGAGCAACAGAATATGGTCAGCATTTCCTGATTCATGAGGGCAGGTGCACAGTCTTTCTCATCTGAGGGCCCAAACCTCTCACCCAGTTATGGAGACCCCCCCTGGAAACTGCCCCCCAACTCCAGCTCCAGGAAGCCTGGAGCGCAGAAGTTGGGTGAGGAAGTCCCTCCTGTGATGTTCTGTCTCCATTCTCTGTGGTCCCCGCCTTGGCCTCACTCAGTTGGAAAGGCTGCTTGGAAAAGAATGAAAATCCGGAGAAACTTGCAGATCACAGAGGGACATCTTGTAAAATGACAGTTTCCAGTCGTCCCTGCTGCTCAGCTGCTCACGTATATCCTGTAAGCCATTCAGCAAGGCTTCCTCAGCGTTCAAGGGAAAAGATAGATCTTTCAGGGAAGAAATTCATTTTCTGTCTCCAAAACCAAATCTTTGGATCTTATACATATTTGATAAGCAGCCTATCCATAAATTGTTGTCAGTATAATTACCACCACTTTATGCCAATGACTCCACCACAACTTGGTCCAATTACTTTCCTAAAGCCTGTTTAAAGCCTGTTTTATACGCTACAGATATTTATACTGGCTTAAAAAGGAACCGCCTCTCTGGGTTTTTTAAGATTCCCTGTGAGTGATACTGGCCTTGATAAAGAGCAGATCCATCTGCTTCACAGCCCTTTGCTAGAGGCAAAATGAAAGCCCTGTGGATGGATGGGAGCAGATAGTTTGTGCTGTGCTAAGGAAAACGGAGTGAGTGTGCTGTGAGCAAAGTGCGATGAATTATTCTTGAAGGCTTTACAAATGTTGTCAGGCTGCTTTTAGACTGGCAACAGGTGTGAACATTCCCTATTTCGGCTGGGCAGATGCTGACTCACATTTGTGAAAAATGGGATGGCAGATGATGTGGTGATTAAAACACCGGTGTTGGCTTCAGAGCCTGGCTGCCATTCCGGCTCTGCCATCACTCATGGTATAGTCTTGAGCATATTACTTCTCTCTGTCTCAATGTCTTCAGGCTGCAAAATGCAGATAATGTTTGTAAAAATCCCATGAGTAATTCACTTAGATTGCTTGGCAGGAAATCAGCCACGTAGTAAACCTTCTATAAGTAGGAAGAGCTGTCATCGGTGTTAGTGTCAGAGGTATTTGCTTCTGCCTCATGCCGTGTTAGCTCAGTTGGTAAAGAATCTGCCTGCAATGCAGGAGTCCCAGGTTCAATCCCTGGGTGGGGAAGATCCCCTGGAGAAGGAAATGGCAACCCACTCCAGTATTCTTGCCTGAAAAGTCCCATGGATAGAGGAGCCTGGCAGGCTACAGTCCATGGGGTTGCAAAGAATCAGACATGACTTAGCAACTAAACCGTGTTCTATGACCTTCTGTCGGTGAGCCAGTGACTAGAGTTTACGCATGTTTTCTGGCATGTCCTCAGCTCAACCAGGACTGCATTGTCCATCTGACATTATCTTTATCGACACAGCTCATGATCCTGGCTCCTGGAAGAACCCTTTCACTCTTGCTGCATTCTGCCTCCTTACCTTCTCTTCTGCCATCCTCGGGGCTCACCATCACTTCCTCCTTTAACCTTGTAGGCAGTCCTCTGAACAATCATTTCAGACCCCTTTCAGAAGTCTCAAGAACTTCTTTCCTTATGTGTTAGACCAGTGATTCTTGAGCAGACATCAGAATCCCTGGAAGACTTAAAAAAGCACAGATTGCTGGTCCCACCTCTAGGGTTTCTAATTCAGTAGGTCTTGGGTAAGTCCTGAGAATTTGCATGTTTAGCAAGTTTTCAAGTGATGCTGAGGTGTCCAGAAATGAAAGAAAAGAAGGGACACTCTTACCAAACTCAGTAGTCTCCTTTGCCACCCCTCCCAGAGTATTCATTTCTAGAAGAATCTGCCAATAGAACTTTCTAAATAATTAAGAATTTAATAAAGGATTTGGAGGATTTCAATCAATTTCAGGGCATAGGAATGCAAGATCACTTGGAAAATAGGTTACATAGGAATTAGAATTTTAAAACAGTGATATGATTACCTCACTCTTCTGTAATTTTTGAGAATAAAATAGAGGTTTTCATCCCTATATCCATTCACTGTTTAAAAAGATGAAATAGAAACATCCTTGGGGGATGTAACTAAGTATAAAGGTAGGTAAAGCTAGGATTAGTCCAGTGATTGTTGGCAAATTATCCAAGCATAGTGAGCAAGGCTTTCACTTTGAAAAGGACTTCAGTTAGAGGGTATGACCTGCTGCTGCTGCTGCTAAGTCGCTTCAGTCGTGTCCGACTCTATGCGACCCCATAGACGGTAGCCCACCAGGCTCCCCCGTCCCTGGGATTCTCCAGGCAAGAACACTGGAGTGGGTTGCCATTTCCTTCTCCAATGCATGAAAGTGAGAAGTGAAAGTGAAGTCGCTCAGTCGTGTCCGACTCTTAGCGACCCCATGGACTGCAGCCCACCAGGCTCCTCCGTCCATGGGATTTTCCAGGCAAGAGTACTGGAGTGGGGTGCCATTGCCTTCTCCGTATGACCTACAGCAGAAAATTCAACTCATTCCCATTTTCAATTATGCCCTGAGGGCTCCCACTTGCTTCCTAAATGTTCTACCAAAAGGAAAATCTTTCAGTAAGGAAATTAACTTTCTGATTCTTGGAACCAGATCTTCAGATCCTGTTTTAATGAACAACTCATTGATATATGTTGCTGATACAGTTACCATAATTCAACCAATTTTACCATCATGAAACAACTACAAAAATAACATTTCCAACCTGTCTTATGCATATTATACAAACAATACCTCTGCTTTCAAAAAATTATTTGCAGTAGAAGCTTTGAATAAGGATCTTCCTAACAATATTAAATACGGTTTGTAGTTTAATAAAAGATATTATAACTGTTTTCACCTAGAAATCCCAAAAAGGAGAAAATACCCCTTTGCCTGGTGTTTGGGTTACCCTATATGATAGAGTAAAATGGACAAGATTACCTCTGGTTATTTTTATTTACTTATTTATGGCTACGGTGGTTCTTTGTTGCTGTGCATGGGCTTTCTCTCTTGTCGTGGTGAGCAGGGGCTACTCTCTAGTTGTAGCATGCAGACATCTCATTGCAGCGGCTTCTCTTGTGTGGAATACAGACTCTCAGCACGTGGGCATCAGTAGATGTGGGTGCAGTAGTTGTGTCTCATGGGCTTAGTTGCTTCACAGCATGTGGAATCTTCCCAACCAGGAATTGAACCTGTGTCCTCCATATTGGCAGGTGGATTCTTAGCCTCTGGACCACCAGGGAAGTCCTACCTCTAGTTATTACTTCAGTGCCTCCAGATATTTACTAACCACGGTCATGGGTCTGTGGAAAATTTTACTGACATGTCAAAAAAAAAATTCTATAAAGACAATTAAAAGCTCACTAAAAACTGGGAAATGTATTTGGAATTGCAACCCCATGGACTATAGCCTACCAGGCTCCTCCATTCATGGGATTTTCCAGGCAAGAGTACTGGAGTGGATTGCCGTTTCCTTCTCCAGGAATATATATTACCAAGAGATAATAATCTATAGAGATGTGCAAGACACTTGCCAATTAATTTTTAAAAGATAATCACACAACAGAAAAATGGAGGAAGAACATGGATGTGAAATTTATAAATAATGAGATAAAAACAGTCCTATGTGAAAAAACAGTTCAACCTCACCAATTAAATGCAAATTAAAGCAACAGGGATATGATGTTTTTTACTCATTAGATTGGAAAATATTTGAAAATATGTTAACTCTCATTACTGTAATGGAATTGGCAAAGTAATACACACTCTTGTACAAATTTGGTAATAATGCAAACTGTTGTGAGCTTTCTGGAGAGCAGTCTGGCAATTCATATCAAAAGCCATCAAAGTGTACAAACCTTTTGATCCAGGCATTTTGCTTCTATGAGTTTATCCTAAGAAAGTGAACAGAGATGTGAACAAAAATTCCATAAAAGGAAATTCAAACTGACTTTATTTACAGGGGTAAAAAATGAAAGCAACTGAGATATTTCAGAGCAGATCATTAATTTTACATACATTTTATATGAATCGTTGTTCATCCTTGTGATGAAATGCAGTGCACCTGTAAGAGATCGGGGTAAGAACATTTTTAAATGCTTGAGATAAATTAAGTTGAAAGATTGAGTTTCAAAAAAGTCGAGTTAGATTGTAATCTCAATCTGCCTATATAAAGGTATTAACTAAAATATTAACAGCAGCTATCTCAGTGGGGAGATCTCAGTAAATTTTCTTCTTTAGCTAATCAAGTTCTGTATTACCCTTATAATCAGAAAAAAGGAAAAGCTACTTTTATTTTTTTAGCAACTCACAGTTTATGGCTTTATTTCATTAGTGTATTATTTATGTCTTTGTATTCTCATGACCCATCTCTCCAAAGATCATTTAAAATGCATGCCCTGAATGCATGACTTTCTTCTCAGAATCATGTATTCCTTCTTAAAGGTAAGGATTAGAGATATAGTCACAAAAATAGTTATTCCAAAGAAGGAGGGTAGAGACAGTATTTTGGTGATGTAAAGCAATATTGCTAGAATATTTTCTTTTCCTTTTTTTCCATTTGTAGTGGGGTGCCCCCCACCACGTTGTTGAGGTTTGGTTAACACAGAACATTGTATAGCTTAAGGTGTACAACCATAATCACTTGATATCTGTCTATATTGTAGAAAGATCATCACAGTAATTTTAGTTAACATCTATCACCTCACATAGTTATGAATTATTTTTCTTATGATGAAAACTTTTAAGATCTATTCTCCCAGAGAGGGAAGGAGAGAGCAGGACAAATTGAGAAAGTTGCACTGAAAGAACACTACTGCACATAAACTAGATAAGGATGAGATGGTCAGATGGCATCACCAACTCAGTGGACATGAGTGTGAGCAAACTCCAAGAGATAGTAAGCAACAGGGAAGCCTGGCGTGCTGCAGCCCATGGGGTCACAAAGAGTCAGACACAGCCTAGCAACTGAACAACAAGGAATCAGAGTGAGAGAAAAACCTTGTGCTGAGTATATTTTGTTCTTCTTTTTTAACTTTGTGTATGATGCCAAATTAAATTAATAAGAATTAATAGGAAAAAATAAAATAGCTAGGGGGAAGCTGCTGTGTAACACAGGGAGCTCAGCTCAGTGCCCTGTGATGACATAGAGGGGTGGGATGGGGGTGCAGGGGTGAGGTGGGAAGAAGGCTCAGGAGAGGGGGGACATATGTGTACTTATGGCTGATTCTTCTTGTTGTACAGCAGAAACCAACACAACATTGTAAAGTGATTATACTCCAATTAAAAATTTAGAAAAGATCTACTATCTTAGCAGTTTTCATGCACAGTGTTGTTATATTACAGCCCCAGACTTTCTCATCTCATAACTGGAAGTTTGTGCACTTTTAAAAAATATTTTTAATTTTTTTATTGAAGTATGGTTGATTTACAGTGTTCCAGGTGTACAGCAAAGTGATTCAGTTATAAAAAGCTATTTTTAAATGTTGGCTATCTTTACACACAAAATCAAGTTAAATAAAGTTTGCAAAGAAAGGTGTCTAAGGTTGGATCTGAGTTCTTTAGACAGACATTGAAAACCAACTAGCCAATCTTTTTTGCCCCTCCAAGATCAATATGCTTCTTAACTTTCAATTGGGGGAGAACTGCCCATGCCCAGAAGAAATCCGGGAAGAGCTGTACGACTTCCATGAGGACCTTCTCCTTCACTGCGGTGAGATTCCAGATAAAAGCTTTATCCAAGACAAGGCTGTTCATGGTTCCTTGGTTAGAAGTTCATGGGGAGGTTGTAAAGTTAGTTTCTGTTTAAAATTATAGTGCTAATTGTCCAAGAAATGATTCTTTCCAAACTATTTTGGTCAGAGATGATATAGGACATCATCCTGGAATAATACATGACTGAAACTCCAGTCTACAAGAAATGTTGCTGAGATCTAAGACTGGGTCTCTGAAGAAGGAAAGAAAAGAACAGATCTTTATATAAACCTCACCCAATTTATCTCAAGTTAGATAGCTGGGACGCTCTTCCCAGGTGAACCAAGATTCTGATCACCTTTGCTTTTTAGCTTCTGCAATGAAATGCGTATGACCATATCTGCCCTTAAGGATTCTAAACCAGCCATTTCTACTCTGATGTGTATTTGCTGGTTTTAAGTGCCCATCAGCAATTGTGCTGCTTTTAGGAGCTATGTGGATAACAGATGACTTTTTCATTTGAAGTAACAGGTTGTTAACTGTTTCTTTCTAGATACTCTGGAGCCCATTTGGGGTATGGGTTAGAAAAAAGTCTTGGGATTGAAATTACTTTATGTTTTTATACACAAGAAATTATCATTTAAAAAGCTTGCCAAAAGACATGTAGATAAATATTTATAGGAGGCTGCCTGTAGTATATTTAGAAAGTTCCAAAGGATAGAAAGCAGTGTTTCTATGTTCTTTCAGTTATCTGGTGGCTTTGTGTACTGTTTGAGGTTGTCCCTCTTTCTGTGGCTTGCTTAGGGGTTCCCCTGGAAGAAGAGGAAGAGGAGGAAGAGGATACCTCCTGGACTGGAAAATTCTGTGCCTTGGTGCAGAGAATCAAAGGCCCTCCCAAGCCAGAGAAGGAGCAACCAACGGAGGAAGAAGAGAGATGCCCTAGTAAGTTCCCATCCCTTTCGATCATGGTGCTCCCAACCTAGGGCTCTTCTAAGGCATAATTAAAGTAAAGTGAAAGTGTTAGTTGCTCAGTCGTGTCCACCTCTTTGCGACCCCATGGACTGTAGCCTGCCATGGGATTCTCCAGGCAAGAATACTGGAGTGGCTTTGCTATTCCCTTCTTCAGGGGATCTTCCTGACCCAGGGATCAAACTCGGGTCTCCTGAATCGCAGGGAGATTCTTTACTGTCTGAGTCACCAGGGAAGCCCCTAGTTAAGGTAATGAACTTCCTAAACATATATTGTGGGATGGAGAAGGGCTGCTTAGCTTCCAGGAAGCATCTGGGAATTCTGTTCTAATTGGTGCTCTTAATGCTCTATATTTGGGGCTCTGCTTTCCTTCTGACTTAAGGAGCTTACTTTCAGAGTCTTCTGAAAGGGATCAGATCTTGGTAGGTCTGCTCTTGTCTGTTTACTTTTAAATGCCTGATACCTGTACACAGATTTCTGTTTTTCCTTCTTTTATGTTTTCATAGTCTTCCTCTTGTAACCCTCATTGTTCTTGTCATTTTTGTTTGTGGTTCCTTTGCATTGAAAATTGCCCCACACTGGCTGAGCTACCAGGGAAGCCCCTTAGCAATCAAAGGGAATAGGTTATGGAGTTTGGAGCAGGGGAGTTTGTTTTGTTTGGGGGCTATGATTTTCCTAATACAACACCCTAGAGGACTTGGACCTTCAATTTTCCTGAACCTTGTTCAAATCATTTCTCTAATCCTTACAGTACAGATAATTCCTACCATTGAAACTATTCCCATTTTGAAACAAGATCATTGTTTGTAGTGCAAGATAGTTTACTGTCCATAAACTACTTATAGTTCAAGAGGAAGATTGTCTGCATATTATAAGCAATCTGCTCTGTACTATGAAATTATGCAAATATTTTACTTGTCTAAAGAAGAAGGAATTTTCCAGGTTTAATGTAGTTGTCTTATTCCTTGTTCCTATCCATCTTAGAACATGCTTTCAAATTATAGACTAGAGCAATAGACTGTCAAGATATGATCAGTTTTTCTGAAAACACTACTTTGGGGTTCATACATCTTATTGCCCTTTCTATTGACCTTCCATCTTTGTCAGACTATCTCTGAAGGGAAAGAATCGTCCCCATTTATCAGTAGAAGTGTTGAAGCCTCAAAAGAGTGTCTGGGGTACTTGGCAGCAGTTGTACTGGCAACCCTTGATCGGTCCTATTTCTCACCATGGAGGAGGGGAGGTCTTTGGTGAGAACGTGCCGGCATGATTCAAAGGTTCAGAAAAGTGAGCTTAGAGTTCCTTTGTGGTTACTGCCAAAGCAGAACTAAAAATAGACTGAACTGACCCACATTACCTGCGGAGAGTCTATTTTTAAAATGGATGCTTCTTTCTAAGACAATATGTCATGACCAGGGGTCCTCTAAGGCGACCACTTCATGTTAGGTAAATAGAGTCAGTTAAATTAGCCCACTTGATTCTGAAGTCTCCCTAACTCTCAGAACGGTTTTCAAGCTCCAAGGACTCCAGTGTTAAGCATTTGCTACCCCAGGGTTCAGGCAGAAAGATCACGTTGTATCTGTTCTGGCAGGACATGCGGAACAACCTGAAAGGCCACTCCAGCATAAGACTCCATGGTTCACCCCACACTTCTTCCCTTCCACAAGCAGCATTGTGAGAGGTTCAAACTTTGTGTCATAAGCCTCCTATCCTGCAGTCTCAGAAATAGAGCAGAAGGTGGCCAAGCATGTCTGGTTGTCAGTATATGGGTTCCCTGCCAGATGTTCCAGGGACACAAAGCTCCTCAATCAGGGCTGACTGTTTAAAAGAAAATCTTGGAGATGTTTTACTGCCATACTCCCCCCAAGATTGTTTTTGACTTGACTGAATGGAAATGATGGTTCTGAATACATACCCAGTTGCCATAAAGGATTCTAATCCTTTAAAATACTGGTAATGTCACCCATGTTATTGCTTATGATTTCTCTTATTGTTGTATTTGATAAAATATTAAAAGTTTAGATGATGAAAATAGCATGCTATGGTGAGCTGACAATTTCCAAAATGTTTCATATGTATTAGTTTACTGCTGTTAGTTTTTGCCACTCTTCCATTGTGTAGTTGATGAACATAAGACTCAGAAGAGTTAAAGAATGCTTATTCTTTCCACCGTTACCTGGTTCTAGAATTTCCAGGTGCTTGATATCAACAGCCCAAGGTAACCACAACGAGTAAAGCTGTGACTTGATTGAGGTCTTCCGACTCTGATTCTACACTCTTTCCATCATCCAATGAAGCTTGCTGTAGAATTTATCAGCAGATATATTAATATGATGAGCCCCCAATCTACATATTACATACAGAATGCCTTCTTGAAACCATCATCTTTTTATCTTGCTTATTGTATCTGTGAGGTAACTCACTTCTGTGGCTCACTGTTAAATGTAGGAATCTGAACCCAACAGAGGTCAGAATTTTAACATCAAAAAATTGACCCAGCCAAAGATCTGGACTCGGGCTTTTCAGGGTAGGTGGTGCAATTTCTCCTCTATGAGCAATTGGTGTTGACCTGATAACCTGCAGGGGAACCTCATCATTTAGGAAAGAGGAAGAACAGTGTCCTGAAACCCATTAAGAATCCTGCTAGCTGGTTCAGTGTTAAAGGGATTTGCCCAAAGTAATTCCAACCCATATTGTGATAGAAGTTAAAACAATCTTATCAAAAAAAATCATATGATAATGAAGAGGTTAAGAAAAATAGTAGCAGCCCACCATACAAAGTAGCATTTTTTTTTTAATATCCCAATCCAGCAAGTTGTCCAAAAATCTTTTGCCTGTAAATTGGAGGGCAATGCTTCTCAGAAACACACTACAATTTAAGTAGAGTTTCCTTGAATTTAAATTTGTAACCACTGAGTTTTTCCTCCAGAAAAGGCCAACCAGCTCTTTCTGCTAACTTCTAAAATTTAAAAAAAAAAGTCACTTGTCACTTCTCGACTCAAAGTCGGTGCCTTCCTGACCTCTGTCATTCACTGAGCGCTTTCCCTATGGCAGGTTTTCACACTGTCTTCTTTGCAAAGAAAGCTGCTGCCGTATCAGCTCTCACCCAGTCACTGAATAACCTGAGGGCCCAAGCCCCAGATTCTCCCCCGCCTACATGCTGCAGCCTTTTCTCATGCTGAGCTACTGTTCACCCCCAGAATAAATCCTGGGCCCCAACACAGATAGACACAAAGTAAGATAATTTAGCAGTAGGTGTATCTGTGGTGCTCAGGCAGTGTTTCTAAGCCTCCTTAGATTCTCTCCCATCAGCTTCTCCCTGAGACATACACACACAGATACGTCCTTCGGGAAGTGTTTTTTTTCCCACCTCATCCTCCATCTCCCTGCCCCAACCACATTGTCACAAAATTTCTAACATGGCATGTGTCATTCGGGCATGATGCAAATTTCTAACACTGCCATGTGTCTAACAGGGCAATTTCAGGAAAGTCATGCCACCTTAGGCAAAGAATTTTTTACTGGGACTTAGTACAGAGACCATATCTTACTCGTTTCTACATTCACCTCATCAGCACAAATCTTTTCGACCTCAGTTCACTTCTATTCAGTTCAGTCGCTCAGTCGTGTCCGACTCTTTGCGACCCCATGAATCGCAGCACGCCAGGCCTCCCTGTCCATCACCATCTCCCGGAGTTCACTCAGACTCACGTCCATCGAGTCCGTGATGCCATCCAGCCATCTCATCCTCGGTCGTCCCCTGCTCCTCCTGCCCCAATCCCTCCCAGCATCAGAGTCTTTTCCAATGAGTCAACTCTTCGCATGAGATGGCCAAAGTACTGGAGTTTCAGCTTTAGCATCATTCCTTCCAAAGAAATCCCAGGGTTGATCTCCTTCAGAATGGACTGGTTGGATCTCCTTGCAGTCCAAGGGACTCTCAAGAGTCTTCTCCAACACCACAG
>SJYT01019216.1:182832-232478 GCA_006410635.1 Cephalophus harveyi | reverse complement strand
TCCGTGAGTGTTCTCCACTGTCAGGAACACACAGAGATTCACAGAGTTGGGAAGGGAAGAAAAGGGGAAGGAGAAGACAGAGACAACCTGGTGGAGAGAAAGGAGAGTCCAAAGGAGGAGAGAGTGGTCAAGCCAGTAATCTCACTCTCACATAAAATTGGGTACTGAAGATTGGGTTTTTGAGTGTACAAAATTGACAACAAATACCAAAAGGCTGTTTTTGAAGCCAATGATCTGCTTTTCTGGGTGTCTGATGTCCTCTGCCAGCATTCAGAAGTTGTTTTGTGGAATTTACTCAGCGTTGAAATGTTCTTTTGATGAAATTGTGAGGGAGAAAGTGGTCTCCACGTCCTATTCCTCCGCCATCTTGGGACCGCCCTCGCTGAGATCACTTTTGACTGGAGAACTTGATCAGGGGTCACCTGTTGAACCAATGGGTGTGACCTAGAAAATAACATGTGCTGGTGACTTTGTCACCAGAGCCACATTTGGAGGAGGCTTGGGTCCTTTCACAGAGGAACATGGCCATGAGGTAGAGAGGCAGATATCTGTGCAAAAGCAGGGTTCTGTTAAGAAGGAAGAAGGGTCAAATAGATGCTGACTCGGTGGTCAGGAATGGTCAATATGCCCTGATGGTCATCACCTACAGCCTCTTTCATTTATTCAGTGGGTAGTGTTGAGATGTATGCAGCTCTGCGCTTGATGTTCAGAAAGGGAGTAGAGGCCAAAAAGCTGTGTTACAGGAACTAGAGAATGTGCTGTCTGTAATGTGTATGCGTTATCTAATGGGCCATGGTGGTTCTGTGGTGAGTACTTTCTGCGTTTAATGTCATTCGCGTTTGACACAAGCCCGGGGCCAGATCCAGACAGTCTTCGTTTGTGTCAGCAACGCTGTCATTTATTTACTCCAGTTGCCTCAGCAAAAACTTCGAAAACTAGCTCTCTCTCAGGTCTTATGTCTGTAGTGCTTGCTCACTGAAATGCTCCAGTCTGATTTTTATCTTCGGAAAAGGAGTCAAATATCCTCAACCCAGGACTTTCTATCCATGAGACTATGTCAGTTTCCTGAACTGCTGTAACAGATTACCACAAGTTTGGTGGTTTAAGGGCTTCCCTTGTGGCTCAGCTGGTAAAGAATCTGCCTGCAATGCAGGAGACCTGGGCTCGATCCCTGGGTTGGGAAGATCACTTGGAGAAGGGAAAGGCTACCCACTCCAGTAGTCGGACACGACTGAGCGACTTTCAGTTTCACTTTTGGTGGCTTAAAACAGCACAAATTCATTACCACCCAGCTCTAGAGGTCATAAGTTTAAAATGAGTTAGCAGCATTACAGTTCTTCTAAGGAGAATCCGTTTCTTGCCTTTTCCAACTTCGAAAGGCTGGCTGCCTGTATTTTTGACTAGTGGCCCTCCAGCAGAGGCACCCGGCCAACCTCTGCTTCTGTCATCACAGGTCCTTCTCTGACTCTTAACCCTCCTGCCTCCCTCTTATAAGGACCCTTGTGCTTACATTGAGCCCACCCAGATAACCTAGAATAGTCTTCCCATCTCAAGATCCTTAACGTAATCACATCTACAAAGCATCTTTGACATGTCAGGCAACATGGTCACAGGTTCTGAGAATTCAGAGCTGAACTTCTTAGTGGTGGGGTGGAGGGGCCTTATTCAGCCTACCTCAGGGAGGAAGAAAGCAGAGGTCGAAATACACTTGTTCTTTCCACTTGAAATTGATCTACCACCTGTTATGCCTCCAGAGCATTTGCAGCATACCACAAGCTGACTTTTAATCACCTAGAATTTAAAAATAAGTCTACATAATTTAGAGGTGCGTAATTATTTTTCTTTTCCCATTGTAAGTGTGAGCATTATAAATTGCTTTCTCAGTTAACTAAGTACAGTGCAGTTTTGTTGGCTCCCTCTCCACAATGTAATCAGAATACTTTTTCTTCTAAACTGACCCAGGTTTAGGAGCACACTCAAAGAAATGTCACACCAGCCTAGGCTTGGGAATCTAAGATGTTGGGATTTGCTTTGCCAGTGGCCAATATCTGCTCTTTGATATTAAGCATGCACCTCATTGCTTGATGGCCAGTTGGACTGTGGTCTAAATTTAGGGATGAAAAGATTCTTTCCAGACCTCTGAAGCCTAAAACTTTAAACCTGTACCTTGAGAATAAATGACCTTTCTCTTATTATAGTTGGCACTGCAAAGCTGGTAATTTGACCATTTAGAAAAGAGTTATACCAAGAATGATGGGTGACTCCCCAGAGAATTTTCTTGCAAGTTTCACAGAATAATGGACTTGAGATTCTGAGGTTCAATAGCTAGTTATAAAGTGACAAGTGGAAGGAAATAAGCAACCTACCAATAAATATTGGGCTCCCAAACTAATATATTAAACCTAGGTCTAATTTGAAGACACTCTAATCCTTTCTTCTTATATGGAGTATCTGACTAGTCGAGAAATCAAGTAGTGAAGTAGCTGTTTTTCTTTTAGACTATCTTTCAGTCATCAAATCTCCCTAAACAATACAGTGACTTAGAAATATTTCCACTCTGAGTTAACCTGAGCAATCATTTAAAATGTGGCTTCTAGATCGTATACTTGATACAATTCCCTGAATGTGACTATCCCTAATTACACTAATTACAACAGTGGAGTGTGAGTCAGAAAGTTAATAATTTCATAAACGAAGCCATTTATAATCATCAAGGAAACCACGCGTATACATCTAGCTTCCCAAAGGCATTCTGTTTCATAGGAGCTGATTTTATTTCTCATCAGAAAAACAAGAGCTTGGTTCCATATCTTTCTTTCTTTTTCCTTTTTGAAAAAAAACACTATAGCTTTTTAAAATCCCGTGAGCTGAACCATCCAGTGCACTTGACAAGGCCTTCTTGGAACAGGTAAATCAGTGGATAAAAATCCTATGATTGCAACCAAGACTATGGAAGCAACTTCATCACATGGTGGGGAGGTTCTAAGTGGAGCAGTCGGACGTCTGTGCACATGTGGGAGGCGAAAGAGGGGCCCAAACATGAAGGCAAATGGCAGACTGACCTCTTCGCCTCACTTTATGTTTTGCCTAGAGCCTCAGCCCCTTCAGGAGGTGTGTTTCTTTTCTCTCTCTTTTGTAGTTTTAACAATTTTATCTTCAATTGATTAACAATGTTATGTTAGTTTCAAGTGTACAGAAAAATAATTCAGTCATACATACACAAGTATCTATTCTTTTCAGACTCATCCCATGTAAGTTTTTATAGAATATTGAGCAGAGTTCCCTGAGCTATACAGTAGGTGTTTGTCTATTTTAAGTATAGCAGTGTATATACTTGTCAATCCCAAACAGGCTATCCCTTCCCCAACCCTTCCCCTCTGATAACCCTAAGCTCAATCTCTAAGTACAGAAACAGACTTCCAGACTTAGAGATGTTTTTCTTACGAACACCAAAGTGTTCTCAGTCATGGAAGGGCAGCATTTGCAAAGATACTTAGAAAAACAGCAGAAGTGAAATCAGTATTTAGTTGTATCTGTCTCTGCTTAAGAAAGAGATTCAAGTATTCTTGAGAATCATCTCCATTTGCTTTTCTGAAAATCCTTCCAAAATTGTCAGCACTCTCCCACTGATACCAGAACAACAACAACAACAATATTGTAAAGCAATTAGCCTCCAATTAAAATAAATAAATGTATAATAAAAAAAATTTTTAATAAGTATTTACTACATGAACTACTTGTGTAAATTATCTTTTGAAAGGAAATGGCATTGCAAACCATCGGAATGTGTTTTCTCTCAGATCATTTCAGATCTTCCTTGGAAGATAAATTCATGATAGAATTTTTTCCTCCTTGCTTCCTTAGTCTCCATGCAATATGGACCTACAGCTTCCCCTGTGGCTCAGTGGTAAAGAATCCACCTGCCAAGCAGGAAAGGCAGGTGCAATCCCTGGGTCAGGAAGATCCCCTGGAGAAAGGAATGGCTCCCCATTCCAGTATCCTTGCCTGGGAAATCCCATGGATAGAAGAGCCTGGCAGGCTACAGACCCTGGGTCACAAGTGTCAGACAGGACTTAGTGACTAAACAGCAGCAGCAATATGGACTTATTCCAGAAATATAAAGAACTTCAGATAAAGGGCTCATCATTAAGGGGAAAAGTAAGAGAGGAAGATCTGATCATTTCTCTTCTCTGATTTCTTTTGGGCATGTGTATTATAACGGAAGTTGTACCTTCTTATAAATGGTCTTGTTTCTCAGTGTCCTGGGCAAATACAGTTTTACCCATTATTTTACATTTTATTTACATATTTAGTTTTCCTGGCTAGGCTGCTGTGGGTAGTAACTGTATCTTGAAATAGTTTCATATAGAGTATTTTATTCAGTATTGGGCATGTAACAGAAAATGTCATTCAATTGATAAGCTAACTTGGGGGGACATAGCTGGAGGTAATTCACCTACTAAGATAAGGACAGGCAGAAATGGATGAGTGAGATGTGTCCTGAGGCGTGGATACACATGGCCTCCAGAGCAAACCCTTCTAGAGCAGACCACCCTGGTTTCAGGCATTACTGAGAATAAAGTCTTTGCTGAAGGGTCAGCAAATGTCAGGGGCAGAAAATTAGTGTTTCCCTCTACAGCCTGCAGCCCTCCTTTTCTCTGTGCCTCACTGTACTGGCTGCAGAGCAGGCTGCAGAGGGCCTGGCTGTCTCGGTGTCAAAGATACCTGGCTCCCTCCTTGCTCCCAAGGTGACTCATCTTCAACCCAAATGAAAGAGGGAAGCTTAGGGCCCTTCAGGCAGGTGGGGAGCCCTTTGGTAATGAGTGAATAATAGCCGGACCCCTTGCTGACTGCCAGGATTCAATTTTCAAAATAATGATTCTTTAATCTTCACTTTATTTCTCACGTGAGCTGTCTTACTCTCTTTATGCTCATTTAATTTACCTCTCATCCGGAAACAGAGAAAGCTTCCTAAGGCACAGCTTTCAAGGTTCTGGTCTCAACCA
The DNA here is from genome assembly GCA_006410635.1 of Cephalophus harveyi. Lineage (NCBI taxonomy): Eukaryota > Metazoa > Chordata > Mammalia > Artiodactyla > Bovidae > Cephalophus > Cephalophus harveyi. The sequence continues at coordinate 227,472 of SJYT01019216.1, read as the reverse complement.
CTTGATTAGAATCACAATCTAATGGAACAGGGTTTATGTGAGCCAAAGGGAATGATTTGCCTTCCAGTAACAGCCATCCCTTAAGGTAGACCCTTTTATAGAGACAGTGATCCCCTAAATTGAGGCCCCTTTATGCTCTTAAAACTTAACAAGAATCCCAATATGCCTTAGTTTATGAGGATTATATCTATTATATTACACAAGTGAAACTAAAATAGAATTTAAAACTGAAAATTTTTAAATATTTGTTAATTCATTGAAAAATAAGAAACCCACTTATGCTTAATGAAATGTCAGAGAAAGACAAGCACAGTGTATCATCACGTATGTGTGAAATCTAAAAAATAAATGAATATAGCAAAACTGAAACAAACTCACAGATTCAGAGAACAAAGTAGTGATTAGCATTGGACACAGTGAGGAGAGAAAAGAGGGGAGGGGCAAGATTGGATAGGGAAGGAAGAGATACAAACTATTATGAATGAAATGAACTGGTGGATTCATGTTGATGTGTGGCAAATCTAATACAATATTGTAAAGTAATTAGCCTCCAATTAAAATAAATATATTTATATTTAAAAAAGAAATAAACTGTGGTGATATAGTATACAGCACAGAGAATATAGCCACTATCTTATAACTTTAAATCAAATATAATCTGTAAAAATATCAAATAAGTCTGTTGGACACCTGAAACTACTATAATATTATAAATTAACTGTACTTAAATACATAATAATAGAGTAAACTCATTACATGTTAGTATTTATTGAAGATACTTTTTGTTGATTTACAAATTATGAAGTTTTTTTTACTAATCACTATAAATGCATTTTTATAAATCTCTTATGTCTGACTTAGAAGATAGCTGGATTTTTTTTATTCTTATGTCTGGTTAAAGAATTAGCCTCAAACAGATATATAGTTGGAAAGAGAAGGAGTACTGTTAGTAGCCTTTTAAGATAGTTGTGGATATTCTTTTGATACTATGTTAAGTCTCAGTTATTTGCTGTGTGGAATTTGAAATAATAGTAAAGACTTTTTTTTTTTTTTGATTATATAACAATCCATTGGTCTATCTTGTTTGTTAAATGGATTCTTTATCCATGATGTTTTTGTAACATTACACATTGATCATTGGGAAATGACTGGTTCACTGAGTTATACAGAGCTTTCAAATGTTGACACAGTTTATTATAAACTATTTCTTAAATTACATTCATTAATATCAACAACTTAATCAAAAAAGTCTTTAAATGTTGGGAAGCTGTCACATTCACAGTGGCAGATAAACATTTTCCAAAATTCTAGTTTTCTCTTGAAAGCTTGAATTTTAAACTTGGCAAGAAGTCCTAAGAGTTGTTTTCCTTGAAGTGACAGGCTTGTTTCATTTTTAAGAAAATATCTGTCAGTTACTCAAGTGTGATTAACCATAGTTTGTCTGTTGTTCTCTTAATTAAGATGGCATTCCGAGAAAGAAGCAGCTAGTTTAGCTAGCAACAATCATGACAGTCACACAGGTGTTTTTCCTCAGGAAAACCACTGGCCTTTGTACAACAGAAGTGCTTTAGAAATATGTATACTCAGGAATTTGTTGTTCAGTTCAGTCACTCAATCATGTCCAACTCTTTACCACCCCATGGACTGCAGCATGCCAGGCCTCCCTGTCCATCACCAACTCCCAGAGTTTACTCAAACTCATGTCCATTGAGTCGGTGATGCCATCCAGCCATCTCATCCTCTGTCGTCCCCTTCTTCTCCTGCCTTCAATCCCTCCCAGCATCAGGGTCTTTTCCAGTGAGTCAGTTCTTCGCGTCAGGTGGCCAAAGTATTAGAGCTTCAGCTTCAGCATCAGTTGTTTGTTGTTAATAAAATTAATAATCTTTCTGTGCCACTCAGAGCATTCTAACGCAAGCAGTACTGGTCGTTGTTCTGGTAATGCAGCGGGAAAGCAGGAAAGCATAGAGTTTGGTGCTGCTGTCTTGATTTTGTGCTAAGGACCCAGCTGTTGTTTTTGTTTGTTTGTTTTTGCCCCACTAGTTTTACCTACTATTGCTTTTGCACCATTAGTGGAGCTAATCACACAATGAAAAAGACAAATAGCATCTTAGAATTATTATGAAAGTACAACGGGCCTTGCAAACTGCCTGAAGGGTCTTGGAGACCCCAGGGGTCTGTGAACCAAACTTTTATAGTTACTGGCACAGATAGCATGAGTTACCTTTTATTAAGCCCATGGTTTGTGCCAGAGATGGTTATGTGCATTAATTATTTTAATTCCCAGGTATGCAGTTACATGAAGAAGCTATCACATTCTAGAAAATGTGTTCTTTTTAACCTCTCTACCCTGGTTCATTTATGCTGCTCTGTTGCTGGTTCGTGGGAGCTAATTAAAGTCTGAGCAATTTTCAACTGCATTGCTGCCAGGGGTATAAAGCTCCATTTTCTCAGTCCCAGAGGTGTTTAGACCTTTAAAAATTCATGATTCAGCCTAGGTTTGCTTGGTGGGTGCTAGGTCTCCAGCGTATGTCAGGCCGCAAAGTACGCCGTGCTTCTCAGGGCTCTTAAGAATGCTTCTCCCCCTGTCCCCAGTTCGTTTTCTTCTCACAGTTATACTTTCTCTCACTTTCCGAACCTTGGTCTCACAATCTGAAACCTTGTCCAACAAGGATGATCTTAAATGCTGTGCCTTCTACTGAATTACATCTGCCTATCAATATACAATGGAGAAGGCAATGGCACCCCACTCCAGTACTCTTGCCTGGAATATCCCATGGACGGAGGAGCCTGGTGGGCTGCAGTCCATGGGGTCGCTGAGTGTTGGACATGACTGAGTGACTTACCTTTCACTTTTCACTTTCATGCATTGGAGAAGGAAATGGCAACCCACTCCAGTGTTCTGGCCTGGAGAATCCCAGGGACGGGGGAGCCTGGTGGGCTGCCATCTATGGGGTCGCACAGAGTCGGACACGACTAAAGCAGCTTAGCAGCGGCAGCAGCATCAATACACAATGATGAGGTGCTTTTTCTGTCAGGAGCTTGGGGGTCACAATTTTTTAACTGAGCATTAGCTTGGTCACACATAGATAATTGTTTAGCCCATTGCTTCACATATACATTAAAGGCTGACCTGGACAAAGAACCCATGGGGCATTTCCTGTTCTGCCCTTTCAGGCTAAAGAGCTGTTTTCCAGAAATGGACTCAGAGACATAGGGAACAGACTTGTGGTTGTCTAGGGGGAGGGGTTGGGGGAGAAGGATTGGGAGTTTGGGATTAGCAAATCCAAACCTATTATATACACACTGGATAACAAGGTCCCCTGTATAGCACAGGAAACTGTATTCAATATTCTGTGATAAATTACAATGGAAATGAAAAATTTTAAAAAGACTGTGTATATATAATATATATACACACACACATATATATAACTGAATCCCTTTGCTATACAGCAGAAATTAACACAATATTGTAAATCAACTATACAAAAATAAAATCTTGCCCTTTCCAAAAAAAAAAAAAAAATATATATATATATAGCTATTTCCTTTCCCATTTGCCGTCTCATGAGGTATTACGCTGAAATGAACCATTCTCTAGGCTATAAATATTGATTTGGATTGATAAGTCAGTGTGTGGCTAAGAGCTCACCTGAATCTTGAATTAATCCCAAAGACAGGAAGGGAATATTTACATGGTTTCACTGTGACTCTGTAGAATCCCCTGTGGAAAAGAGGATGGTTCTTGAGCTGGTTAATACTTCTGGTTGCTTTTCATGTGTGGCAGGGACTGTGGTCATGTGTATTATCTCTGCAAAGAATTTGGTTGTAAGTATTGAGAACTGTAATTCTTTCAGTCCTAAGTCAGGCTTAAGAGGAACTGTACGTACAGGACCAGGTAAGCTTATGTTGCATGCAAGAACATCTATGGTTTTGTCCTGCTTTTGCTCATTAGTGTGACTATTAACTGGATAAACAGAAACTTTTACATTTGACTGCTGAGGAAACGAGTTCCTGAGAGGAGACCAGGAAAGTTCAGGTATTATTTAACCTAACAAATGTTAGTCAGCAATCTCTACCTAGTGAGATCTCTTAGGAACATCTTTTAACTGTGCTTCTCTCTGCCTTGGGTATCCTTTTTATCTTTTTTTTTTTTTTTTTTTAGTTTTTTAGCTTATGTCTCCTGTCTAAACCTAAAACACCCCCAGGGGTGATAGACACAGAAGTAAGTTGAATTAATCCTTTACATCTAAAGCTCTTCTGGAGCTTTGGTAACAAATTTCAGTTTTCATATCCTTATGATGAGCCATTATTGTATGTAGAGAAGACACCTGCCATATTTAATGTCACAGAGGTAGAAAAGTATGTAAGAGAGGGCACAGGCTACAGAAAGCACCTCTCTGAGCTTATTCCCAGTGCTTTCACTGAAGGACTGTATAACCCTCATCAGCGTTCTGCCTTTATCACCGGTCTGAATTAAGGGTCTTGGTGCCATCCATACCTTGCAGGAATGTGGCAGGCAGAGCTGGACTTGGATGCAGCAATAAGAGCAGCATGTCTCACTGTGTTACAGCATCTTCGGGAAATGTGTATGACATGGAGAGGGGTGAGCAGTGCCTCCCAGACGTTCTGGCAGAATACCCTGTCACACCGTCTTCCTGCTCAGATCTGCGTCTCCCTTTTGGTCATCTTCCCACACCAATGCCCATCAGCACTTCGCAGGGGCCATTCAGTTCAACCTGTGAAGGTCCCCACTGCTGGTTTGGTCCCCACTTGAGCCATCTTCCCTTTACTTGTGCAGCCAGTGGTGTTTCTGTGCAACCAGCATGAGCCCTGATACGTTCTGCATTCACTCATACTGGTTTCTCCCTTGATGTTTGTGAAGCATCTGACACAGTATCAGCTGACTCCTGCCAAAGATCCAGGACAACACAATCAGTTCAGTGGGTGATGGTCAGTCAGACTAGTTGCAAAGTCTTTGGACCTAATAGAAGCTTCTCAGTCTACTTCGCTCCATCCCCTAATGTATTTTTATGTTTGTGTCATCTCAAATATGTTTTAGAGTTCTTGAATCAGTGGTATGGCTTACTCAGTTGATAACAAAATTCAGTTTTCATATGCTAATGATGAGCCGTTATTGTGTATAGAGAAGACACCTGCCATATTTAATGTCACAGAGGTAGAAAATTATGTAAGACAGGGCACAGGCTACAGAAAGCACCTCTCTGAGCTTATTCCCAGTGCTTTCACAGAAGGACTGAGCAACCCTCATCAGCCCCTGAGCTCTGCCTTTATCACCGGTCTGAATTAAGGGTCTTGGTGCCATCCATACGTTGCAGGAATGTGGCAGGCAGAGCTGGACTGGATGCAGTTATAAGAGCAGCAGTTATAATAACTATATCTAATATATAGATATTATACTATCTATAATGGTAGATAGTATCTTTAGAATACTTGGAGGATAGTATTTATGGTAAAGAAATCCTAGCACTTAATTGTGCTTTACTCCTAAGAGGCAGTGCCCAATGTCTTCTTATGTTTTTGTCCATCCAGAATCATTCCCCACTCTATCCTGTGGCACTTATACACAACCCCATCTTAGTGTGTATTGCATTGTATTACAAAATAAGGATAAAATGGAGCTTTTAAGTCAAAATGAAAATGTGAAGAACCAAGTTGTGAGCACCCTGATGGCAAGAAGGCATCTTATTTTGTCTTCTATGTCCAGCATCATTCAAGCATCACTGAATGCCATTTAATCCAAATAGAACATTTAGCCTTCTCAGTTCAAATTGAATATATTCTTTTATTATAATATGGCTCATGCGCCTGCCTTTTGGTATGCGTTCTACTTCTCTATGTGCCATAATCCACCTTTAAGAATGTTTTTAACCCTACCCAGCTGATGTACGTTATCACTGAGTGGAGTGACAGAGGTGTGCAGTGCTCCTGAGCTTCGATAGCCACAGTACTGGTGCTTCCCCTTGTCCTTCCAGCGACCCTGAAGGAGCTCATCTCACAGACCATGATCCGCTGGGCCCAGGAGGACCAGATCCAGGATGCAGAGCTGGTCCGGATGATGTTCAACCTTCTGCGGCGGCAGTACGACAGCATCGGGGAGCTGCTGCAGGCCCTGCGCAAGACCTATACCATCAGCCAGGCCTCCGTGAGCGACACCATCAGCCTGCTAGCCGCCCTGGGCCAAATTCGCTGCCTGCTCAGCGTCAGGATGGGCAAGGAGGAGGAGCTACTCATGATCAACGGGCTGGGGTGGGTCATTCCCATCAAGGGAAAGCTTGCAGAGGAGGCAGTTCTAAAATCAAGTCACATAAAAACCTCTGGGTTCCCCATCCTGATTTCACTCCTTTTGGGATTATATGCTCATTAAAGCAGTTCCCTTCAATAACCTCAGAGACCAGACTGTGGGCTACTTTGGGTGAAGGGCCATGGCCAGAAGTAGGAAGGAATCTTGGAAACAAGCAGGTATTTAGTTTGAATCTGATAAAAAATAGTCCCAGAGAAGCAATGAAAAAATTCAAAGGAAGGGACAATGTGTTCAACCCAACAAGAGAGAAGCTTTTTTGAGCACCTAAGATTTTGACTGGAAGTCTTCTGAGACTTCCCTTTGAATAATTATAGCCCTTTTCCTCCCTTTTCTTGGGACTAGAGTCATTGTCATCAATTCTTCAAAATTTTGTTTTCATAATTTAAATTTTTTAATTTTTAAACAATTTTAAAGGTTACTTTCCTTTTCCAGTTATTACAGAATATTGGTTCTATTTCCTGTGTTGTACAATATATGCTTGAGCTTATCTTACACCCAACAGTTTGTACCTCCCATTCCCCTACCCCTATATTGCCCCATCCTCTCCTCCTCACTGATAACCACTAGTTTGCTGTCTATATCTGTGTCTACTTCTGTTTTGTTATGTTCACTAGTTTCTTGTATTTTTTAGATTTCACTTATAAGTGATATCATACAGTATGTGTCTTTATCTGTCTTATTTCACTTAGCAAAATGCCCTCCAAGTCCATTCATGTTGCTGCAAATGCAAAATTTCATCTTTTTATGGCTGAGTAGTATTCCATTGTATATGTATATGTATACCACAAGAAAGATCACATTTTAGATATGAAAAGATTTCCTTTAATTAGGTAACATAGTTCTATATTGCAGATGAGAAACCTAAAGCCCCAAAATATAAATTCACTGACTAACACAGGACTGGAAAAGGTCAGTTTTCATTCCAATCCCAAAGAAAGGCAATGCCAGAGAATACTCAAAATACCACACAATTGCACTCATCTCACACGCTAGTAAAGTAATGCTCAAAATTCTCCAAGCCAGGCTTCAGCAATACATGAAACCTGAACTTCCAGATGTTCAAGCTGGTTTTAGAAAAGGCAGAGGAACAAGAGATCAAATTGCCAACATCTGCTGGATCATGGAAAAAGCAAGAGAGTTCCAGAAAAACATCTATTTCTGCTTTATTGATTATGCCAAAGCCTATGACTGTGTGGATCACAACAAACTGTGAAAAATTCTGAGAGAGATGGGAATACCAGACCACCTGACCTGCCTCATGAGAAACATGTATGCAGGTCAGGAAGCAACAGTTAGAACTGGACATGGAACAACAGACTGGTTCCAAATAGGAAAAGGAATGTGTCAAGGCTGTATATTGTCACCCTGCTTATTTAACTTATATGCAGAGTACATCATGAGAAACGCTGGGCTGGAAGAAGCACAGGCTGGAATCAAGATTGCCGGGAGAAATATCAATCACCTCAGATATGCAGATGACACCACCCTTATGGCAGAAAGTGAAGAGGAACTAAAGAGCCTCTTGATGAAAGTGAAAGAGGAGAGTGAAAAAGTTGGCTTAAAGCTCAACATTCAGAAAACGAAGATCATGGCATCTGGTCCCATCACTTCATGGGAAATAGATGGGGAAACAGTGGAAACGGTGTCAGACTTTATTTTTCTGGGCTCCAAAATCACTACAGATGGTGACTGCAGCCATGAAATTAAGACGTTTATTCCTTGGAAGAAAAGTTATGACCAACCTAGACAGTATATTCAAAAGCAGAGACATTACTTTGCTGACTAAGGTCTGTCTAGTCAAGGCTATGGTTTTTCCACTGGTCACGTATGGATGTGAGAGTTGGACTGTGAAGAAGGCTGAGTGCTGAAGAATTGATGCTTTTGAAGTGTGGTGTTGGAGAAGACTCTTGAGAGTCCCTTGGACTGCAAGGAGATCAGCCCTGGGATTTCTTTGGAAGGAATGATGCTAAAGCCGAAACTCTAGTACTTTGGCCACCACATGCGAAGAGTTGACTCATTGGAAAAGACTGTGATGCTGGGAGAGACTAGGGGCAGGAGGAGAAGGGGACGACAGAGGATGAGATGGCTGGATGGCATCACGGACTCGATGGACGTGAGTCTGAGTGAACTCCGGGAGTTGGTGACGGACAGGGAGGCCTGGCATGCTGCGACTCATGGGGTCGCAAAGAGTCGGACACAACTGAGCGACTGATCTGAACTGAACTGAACCCACAGTTTTACCTGAATAAAATCAAGCACTAGAACCATACTCTTCCTGCTGATGGAATTGTCATCCTACCACCCTCAAACCAGCAAAGTAAAGGAGCATCACTGAGACCCAGAACAGGGACGCTGGCAGTTGAGGCAGGATGAGGGGATACATGCATTTCTTAAATTCATTTCCAAAGAGGAATCTTACAATAGCGGCGAAGAGACTTTTATGGAAAGAGGAAACAGCTGCAGAATTAGCCTTTCTCCCAGCCCTTGTGGTAGACATAGCTCCACTAAAACCTAGTGGTGTCTCCTTTTAACAGTTGTAACCTTCTGGAGAAAGGGATATGGGCTGAGAGTAACCACTTGCAAGGTATTACACAGCCAGGTCACAGGTTGCCTCTGTATTTTGATTTACCTGCAGCTTTAATATGTGATTTATGTTGAATGACTTAAAAATGTAATTCTTTTTATGTTTCATTTTGATCATTTTATTGAGTGCTACCGTCCCAAAATATTGTTGGCACCTAATACACAATTGCCTTAAGAAAAGGGCACAACCCTACCCTACCATTTGGATAACTAAAGTACATAGAGACATAGATATAAGGACAAGAGAACAAAAAATAGAAGACCCTTAATACACAGAGGAAGAGAAATTCAGTGGCTTGGGCTATCTCAAAACTATCACAAGCAAAAAAAAAAAAAAATGAGGGGCAGCTATTTGATGTCATCAGAAGGAAATATTTAAAAGAAAAAAAGTAGAAATAAATGAGCATAAGATATTCCTATCAGCTAAAAACGTCCCTCCACATATATTCCACCAACCTAGTACTTTCTGACCATCTTTCCAGCAGATGGCATGTACATTAGAAGTGAAAATTTTAGTCCCTCGATCTTTGTGACCCTATGGACTGTAGCCTGCCCATCTCCTTGGCTCCTCTGTCCATGGAATTTTCCAGCCAAAAATACTGGAGGAGGTAGCCATTCCCTTCTCTAGAGGATCTTCCCAACTCAGGGGTCAAACTCATACATTAGTTCACCTTGGATGTGTGCGTGTGCATTTGTGTATGCTCAACCCTGATTTGTTGTGGCATTGAAATAAGCAAGGGCTGACTTCTCTCTCCGATCACCCTAGAGACATAATGAACAACAAGGTATTTTACCAGCATCCCAACCTCATGAGAGTCCTCGGCATGCATGAGACAGTCATGGAGGTGATGGTGAACGTACTGGGTGCAGAAAAGTCTCAGGTAATGCTCCAAGGAGAGTCTATCTTGAATTTGACCCCTGCACGTGGCTGGTGCCCACCGCCTACTGATTCTTCCCAGGGAGGGCACGGGGATGAGCACAAAGCCAGGAAGGAGCAAGGAGCTGGGACCCAGCCAGTGTGAGGTTCTCCCTTATTTCACTGGGCTGCTCAGTCTCCCTCGCATCCTCTTCTGCAGTCCTGCTCCTTCCAAGATGGAATTCCTCCGGGTTCCACTTAGGAGCCTGGTGTGTTTGGTGCTGTGTCAGAAGGCAGTTCTAAAGGAGAACAGGATTTTAATAACTATCCTGGCACTGTTCCCACCGGAGTGTACGTGTTTCCTGTCTGAGCCAAGCTCCTGATGATGTCGATTTTCTAGCCAGCCCTGCCGTAAGGGGCCCAGGAGCTCCTGCTGCCAAAGGACAGGGAGCACCAGTAGGGCCCACCTGGGCAGGCATTGCACCTTGTCCAGGTCCTTCTCCGAGTCAGAGAGGTTCTAAGGCAACAGATAGGGGATGCTTTTAAATATTGGAAATTCTAGAGTACCTGGTCCTAGGAAAGCAGTGCCACCAATATTGACAGGTGAGCATTGTGAAGGAAGAATACAGGAGCCCCAACCACCTTGCTCCTCATTTGCTTCCTTCTGATCTCTCAGGAAAGTGGACTCTCCCCAGAAGACCTCTGAACAAACATCTGTGTGCCTCGGCAAGCAGACAGACTAACTTTTAGAATCTTACTTCCTAGAGCACGTTCCATGATTCTAAAAGTGGAAATCAAGGGCTTTCTTGGATCCTGAGCCAAGGTTAACACTGACACCATTTATTGAGCATGATTGATCAAACAGAAGATGCGGCCAGACCCTGGAGATGCTAATTACTTTGTTAAGCAGAGAAGCCAACCACTTTTGATGGTAATAGAAGTTGGCACTTTGGTGCTAAATTGTAAGAATCATGTTATGAATGCTCTAGGAGCACATAGGAGAGCGGTGATCAAGGACAGAGGCAATTGGGGGAGGCTCACAGTCTGAAGGGTGATGCTGCTGAGGCTTCCACAGCAGTAGAGGCCGATCTTTACCCAGAAGACTCAGGTTTGAGACAGCGCTAGGTCTTGTTTTCTGCGATCACCCATCTCCCTTTCTGTCCCCTCCCTTCCTACTCAGAAACAGTGGTCTGATGTAGGGTTGAACAATTTCACATGACATCTGAGGATGACTAGAATTCTGGCTTGACATCTATTTCTTTTGAAAGAAAGATACTTCAGGAGCTATAATTAGCTCTTGATATTTTTAGAAGCCTCTTCTTAGGTGTCTATTCTCTGTCGCTCCTATGAAAATGTCTTGGAAACAACCAGAAGCAAGGAGAAAATTCATTTTCCCAACTGTTCACAGATTGCAAGGCTCCCACCTAAGACTCTTTGAAGTCAGCCTTTTCGGAAAGGCTTCGTGATAGATTCTTCCACATGACACTTTCTACTTCTCCCTACAGATTGCCTTTCCAAAGATGGTTGCTAGCTGTTGCCGCTTCCTGTGCTATTTCTGTCGAATCAGCCGACAAAATCAGAAGGCCATGTTTGAGCATCTCAGTTACCTGTTGGAGAACAGCAGTGTTGGCCTAGGTAGGTCATGTTATAACTTCTGCAGTTGGCTCAGGGGTTACCCTTCCCCTGCTGGCCACTTAGGCAGTAAAAGCAAAGAAGTCACATGTGTGCTATGGTATTTTTAAATAGAAGAAGGAATCCTGCCTGGTCTCAAAACATGTGAGATAATAATAATACCATGTCTCTGCTTTCCAACCTAAGGAGAGAAGTCGCTGCCAACCAGCCATGGTGACAGTAATGATGACAGATTTGTTTTGGCTTAGGCATACAGTTTATAGTCACATAGTTTCGCCTCCTCTCTCTGGGGACCCGGGGTTCATGAAATGCCACCTGAGATTATGGATGTAGTCTGGAGATCCAGCACCTCCCAGCCCATTCAGCTGACCAGGGAGCAGTGCTAATAATTCCAAGGTCATGGATCCAATCCCTTCTTGGCAGGCTGGCTGCAGGCGACATGCCTGTCCCATCAGCTAACCAGCCAGTGCTTTCATAGCTGCAAGGCAGACAGACCAGGAGCAACTATGGACAAACTGTAAATCCAACACCACCACTAGAAACCCAGTGCAGGCACTTGCCTTACTCACTCTTCTCTATGTAGACTAAATGAATTTGTGGAAGACACAGATACATTATGTGCATGTGAAATCTGAAATCTCGGATTTCCTGTTTATCAAATGCAACCTCATGGGACTCCAAAAGGAGTTGCACACGACTTAGGGACTAAGCAACAACAAGCTTAGACTCACCAACCTTTTTATAAAATGCCACCTAAAGTTTTTCTCAATTTTAGCCTAAGAACCAAACAAAGGGAAATGAAAGACAATGTTGGTGACCTGATGTAATTCTAAGAGCTAATCTGTTTCAGGTTATTTTTAAACTCTAGGTGGTGACCCCAGAAATGGCCAAGTTATGTGAGCTTGGTTATGAAGTGACATCTGAGACTTTTGAATGGTCTCAAGAACGAAGGCCCAAGAACTTCCATGTTAGAAAAGCACTTGAAAATACCTGGTCCCAGTTGCTCCTATGAAGTGATTTTCTAACTTTAGCTATATTCACGGTCAGTAATGAGTGTCGGGGAGGAAGGATAGAAAACAAAGCTGCTCTTGTTGTGTTTTCCTCCTTTCCTAATAAACCACTCATTCTCTCAAAAAAAGAAAAGAAAACAAAGCTGCTGTTGCCTTGTGCGGGCAGCCCCCCTTTGAGGACAGCGATGTGTCCAGGTTTTGTGTTTGCTGACCTCTCCTGGCCATTACTGTGCACTGCAACCTCAGCTCAGCGCCTGGTGGCCTCTTTCTCCCTTTCTCTCCCCTTCTCTCCTTCCTCAGCTTCCCCCTCGATGAGAGGATCCACCCCGCTGGATGTGGCCGCTTCCTCCGTGATGGACAACAATGAGTTAGCGCTGGGCTTAGAGGAGCCAGACCTCGAGAAGGTAACTGGCCTTGGGGAGGTGCTGTGCTTGCTCTCCCCTGCTTATAGCACAGCCAAGCCAAGGAAAAGCAGACCAAAGGCTGAGTGAGCCTCCATCAGAACCTCTTCAGCGTGTAAGGAAAGTGGGGCGGGATGTGAGTCCCGGGAGCTGTGTGATAATTAGGACCAGAGCGTCTGCTGTGGGCAGGACTTGCCAGCTCCACAGACACCTTCACCTTCTTCCGCTCCTGTCTTCACTGTTCCCTTGACTGGACAGCTGACGAGACTGACGATGCACTTTCTCAGTTTGGAGGGGAGCCGTCTAGTCAGGAGGAGGGGGACAAGGAAAGGGCTGTCCACTGTGTGGTGGATTTGGGAGCAGCTAGGAGCGGGCATCTGACCCCAACAAAGGGATCAGGAAGGGCTCTCAGCAAAGAGGTGACCCCGAGGGTGGGCAGAAGCTACTCAGTCACGTTGAAGACAAGCATGTGGCAGGAATGTTTGAATTTCAGAGAAGAGAGCATGGTGTGCTTGAACTTCAGAAAGCCGGCTGTGACAGAGCCCTGAAGCTTGCGGGGAGTGCTGAGAGGGGAGGAGAAACAGAAAAGACTGGGCCCTATGCTGCCGTTGCTGCTGATCGCAGAGGTCCCTACGCCTGAGGAATCACTGTGTGCCAGGCCCCACTCAGAATTAAGTCACGTGATCCTCAGGACAAGCGCTTTTATCATCGCCCCAGTTATAGGAGAGGAAACTGAGGCGTAGAGAGATGAGGTAACATCCTCAGAGTCATCGGGTTCGAGGGTCAGAGCCAGGGGCGAAAGCTCTGGGCTCTAGAGGCCCTGCTGTTTCCTGTGATGTTCTGGGTCCTCACTCTAGAGCCTCGGGCCACACAAGCCACCGGAGGGCTTCAAGCAGCGGAGAAACGCGACGGATTTTTATGTTCTGGAACACGTCCTGGTTTTAGGAAGAAGAAGGGGTTGGAACAGAAGCAACACAAACCCCACCCCACCCCATACACACACGAACTCAGGAGCTGTGCACCCAGCAGCGAGTTACGTGATTGCTGCTCTGTGAATGCCCTGGGCATTCCTGGCCTCTGCCTCTGAGGGGACAGAGTTTAGTCAGACTTGGCTATTCATCCATTTAAATGGCAGTAAATATTTCAGTTTTCATTTAGGTGATATGATGCTAACTGACACCTGTATTTAAAATTAGGTAATGATTCTCGCACACTAAGACAGTGCCCTAGGGTGCCGGGCTCAGCAGCCCACCCTCAGCCACATTCACCGGTTCACATGATAACTGCTCATCAGGGGCCCTGAATCTCCCTTGGAAGGGAGACCAGGAGGCAGGGAGAAGAGAGAGAGGGTACCCGGGGAAGTCGGTAGAGGAGAAGGAGAGCCCACCCAGTCAACCAGTAACTGAACAATTTGGTTTTGAAATCCCATGGTCAAATGACCAGGCCCAGCCTGCAGCCACCATTGTCCCCGCCATGGCACCTTAGTTAGGCCTATGTTTAAATGCCATCTTCCTCTTGCCAGAACTTTTAAATGGCATGTCCCTCTTGCCAGAACCGGGAAATCATAGCATATGGCTTATATCTACATAGCAGTGATCATCAGTCTTGTCAATTGCTTGGAAACAAAAATGAGTAAAAGGTTCCAATTTCAAATCTGCTAAATTATTTACTTGGAAAGTAGTGGGCTGTCTCCAGCTTCTAGAGAAATGAAAACCCTTCAGTTCCCAGAACTGTGCATGCTTTACCAGCTATATAAAAAACTTACATTAAAAAAAAACCGGGGCACTTAACTTTTGTTTTGTTCTTGGCAGGTGGTGACCTACTTGGCAGGCTGTGGCCTACAGAGCTGCCCCATGCTTCTAGCCAAAGGATACCCTGATGTCGGCTGGAACCCCATTGAAGGGGAGCGCTACCTGTCCTTCCTGAGGTTTGCCGTCTTCGTGAACAGTGAGTCTCAGTTTCCCATGCCTTTCAGACCTAGGATGGCACAATAGCAGTGCGTACTAAGAAAAGGAAATTCTTTGCACTGCTTCATATCTATAAACACAATAGATTGCATAGGTAGGTGGCAGCTGATAGAAAAACCTCTGGGACAGTCAGGCTAGACAGGGATCAAGAGTGGAATCCAGTGAAGAGAGTCCTAAATGCTAGGCCCAGAGCCTACAAGGAGCTCACTGCATCGGCCTGGGCTTGTCACCTCTTCATACCTCTTCTTCTAAAAGAGGGTGCTTGTTAATATCTTGATCTCACTTGTTTCCCAGAATTAAATGCAAGTGTGTCTCTAGATTCTTAGAGTTTTGGTTGGATGGATGAATGGTTGCATGGATGGGTGGGTGATTGGATGGATGGATGAATGAATAAAAACATGGAAGAGCTGATAGCTGTTAAAGATAACTAAACTCCCAGTAGGAAAAAAAAACAAACCTAAATATTCTTCTTCTTAATGCAAACCACCTCTCATTTATAGTGAATTCCAAGTTGACACAAATTTTGCATTTCCACTAGTTTAATATGCTGAATATTGCATAAAATGAGTATTCTTAAAACTGTACCTTGTCTCCAAAATTGTGTTATGATATTAACACCAGCTTACTTGTATTTACATTATAGTTACAATCTTTCTCCCTTTTCTTATTTTGGAGTTTCTGGCTAACAAACCTAGCTGGGCTTAGTTAAATGATTGCAGAGAGGGATTTCTGCTAATAAGCAGTCACGCCGATTGTTCTACGAGAATTCACCGTATCACACGGTCATTGTCTTGCCATGTGCTCTTCTTGTCTCCTTCTCCCCAACCCCTTGCTTATTTTCCTACATCATAATGCACTCTGTTCTTAATATCTGAATGGTTTCCAGTGTCCTGGTATTTTCCCTTTCTTGACTTGATCACAGACCTTGAGATGTTTGTCTTTTGTCCCCCTAGGACTCAGCCCAGCCAAGTTTTCAGGGATTTGGGTTTTCTGCTTCCCTCTGCGTGTTCCATATCTACTATCTGTTCATCGTCAGCATTGCTAAACTCCCATTTTCTTCCTCTGAGCCAGTTTCAGAGTATCCTCTGATAGCCTGTCTTACTTCTAGTCCAGATGATTGCATATCCTGAATTAATGCAGAGTTATTGTGGTAATAAAGGGGATTTTGTGTAGATTTTGAAGATTCATAAAGGCCACCAAATTCTATACATAGACTGTTTGACACATACCAGATCCAGGAAAGACCCATTTATTCATCTTGGCCAACTTCACAGAAAGATCAAGGGTTTTATGAATCAGTTAGTGGGACTGTCTACTTGGGTTATGAAGGCTGAGGAATCCACTGGCTGTTTTCTCACCTGGATGGCCAAATTCCAACACTTGCTTTTGCTTATGTGGTACAACCATATTCAACAAAACTCTGAATCAATATGTTCAGTCCACTCTCTTTGCTTTCAGATTGTTTTATGCCTTTTTAATATACTCTACAGTACAATTTCATAATGTAATAAACTCCTGCAAATCTATTAGACCATCAGTAGGAAGATATATGCACTTTAACCTTTATTATATCTCTTATCAGGTGATGGTCACATTTGGTTTTGGCAAAGATTATTGGCTTCTGCTTTGAAAGAATTTGCAGTCTGGTAAGGGGAACAGACATGGACAGAGGTCACTATAATGAGTGGAGTAAGGTAGGGACAGAGTACTAGTGGGTTTCATGAGGGGACTCTCACATCCTGTTGAGATCAGAAAAGGCCTCTTGCTGCTGCTGCTGCTGATAATGAGTGGAGTAAGGTAGGGACAGAGTACTAGTGGGTTTCATGAGGGGACTCTCACATCCTGTTGAGATCAGAAAAGGCCTCTTGGGGAGGTAATATTAGAGATGAGCTTTGAAGGGTCAGATTTCCAGATGCTGAGATGCAGGAGAGGAGCCAGCTGAGCAGTGGCCTGAGGGCTAAAGCACATGTGCTCAGGAAACACAGTGATCAGCTGGTCTTGAAGGATAGATGCACGGATGATGGTGCTAAGAGACAAGGTATAAAAGGTAGGTAGGCAGCTCTGATGGGGAGAATTGAAATGCCAAGCTGAAGAGTTTAGTCTTGATTCAGTGTGCAGAGAACTGGGAAACCTTTTCACCAGAGGAAAGACTGGCAACCACTGGGAACTTCTGTGCCCTGGTTAGGATAATGAGTTTCTGAATTGTTATGGTGGTGATGGGAATGGGATAGAGGAGATCCATTTGAAATATAGAGACAGAATTTATAGGACTCACTGGTGGTGAGGATTATAATGGCTGGGTCCTGGCTATGTTGACATAAGGAAAAAAACAGGTCACTTTAGAGCTTAGAGATTTAGGGAGAAAAGAAGTAAGGGTAGTCGGAAGGACAAAGTGGTTGGAGATGGAGGGTCATGGGCTTATGTGGTTCGGGGAATTATTTTGCAGTGTGTGACCCCCCCAAATGGAGATGCCCCAAATTGAGGCTATAGAATAGAGATCAATCAGGCAACAGATTGGGACCAAGTGGACTTGCAGGTCACCCGCAGTTGAAATGGTAAGAACAGACTGTCCAGGGAAGAACATAGAAGAGAGCAGGATTCATATGTGCAAACTGATTCATTTTATATAACAACCCAGTGAGTTAGATATAGTTATCGTCATCATTTTATGGATAAACACCTTGATGCTTAGAGCCATTAATAAGTACCTTTGCCAGAATCACACAGCTAGTAGACTTTTGTGAGGATTTGAACCAGAACAGTTTGGCTCCAGAGGCCAAACTTAACTCAAACCATTATATGGCATTGCCTTGTAAACACTGTCTCCCTAATGAACAAGGAGAAACAGCATTTTCTCCTTTGAGATGATAAAAAATTGTGGAATTGTTTAATTTCTGTTTGGTGCTAGTGTTTGTTTTTTTAAAAAAAAATTTTTTAAGCCAAATCAAAAGCTCTTGCTATATCAAAATAATAGAATTGGAAAATTCTTTTCTAACATTATTTTACTAGTTTCTCTTAATATTGGTGTTAAATCTTCTTAAACAAGATTTGTCTTTAAGAGAACTTCTTAAAGCATATAATTGTCTCCACTTTATTTTTATTAGCTTGCTGGGAAACCTTGGGTTGTGTTTAACTCTGGGAGAACTAAAGTTGAGAGGTTTCTATTAACCCAGCAATTACAAACTTTATAGCCTGTCTAGACACAGATGTGTCTGGGTGTGTGATTAATCCCTTCCTAAGATAGATACCAAGTAGGAAAAGATTCCTTACAGATCCACAGGAAGGGGAACTCCCTGGCAGCCCAGTGGTTGGGACTTGGTGCCTTCATTGTTGAGGGTCCAGGCACAGTCCTTGGTCAGGAAACTAAGATCCCACAGACCATGTGGCACAGTCCAAAAAAAAAAAAAGAAGAAAAAGAAGGGGAAAGTAAATCTGTGCCTCCTGAGAGTCCTTGGAGTGTTTTAGTGTATCTTCCTCAGGCTGCAAACTTATCTGAAGAACACAGTGTGTCCAGCTTCACTGAATCTGTTTCCCTAGGCAGCTTGATCATAGCTCGGACATCCATCGTGTGACATGTGAAGAGTACATGAGGGGCTATGAGAAGTGCCAGGAGACATGCGCGAGAAGTTCTACCCTGAAGTCACTGCAAGTCAAAGCAGCAAACAGAGCAAACCGAAGAAAAATGATCAAAACATTACATCAGTTCAGTTCTGTTCAGTTGCTCAGTCGTGTCCGACTCTTTGCGACCCCATGAATCGCAGCATGCCAGGCCTCCCTGTCCATCACCAGCTCCCAGAGTTCACTCAGACTCTCATCAAACTCAACTACACCCACCTCCATAGTGCCACACGTGGCTGGCTGTTGGCAAGCCAAAAAGGATGGTGCTTATTGGAATCTTGGAATAAAGGAATGCCTGGGGAAGAAGGCAGTTGTTGAGCAACATCCCGAGGGAAGAAATGGACCTAGTTTAACAGAGTAGTCAGGGGAGAGCATACTGAGAGGTGCTGAGCTGGAAGCCAGAAACCTTTTGGGGTATGACATTTATATCTCAATAATGCTGAAAAAAAGGTCTTTTAGGATCAAGAATACAAACTTAGCATGTTAGCTTTGAAGGGCATAGTAGGTACAGATGCTTAAAAGAATCAGCTGGTTCTGTATTCATGTTTTTAGAGTCATAAAAAATGTAATAACCACTCTTCATTGTGATTGGTATTGATGACTGGGGCTGGATAAGATTAAAATGTCTAAGATTTTGTTCTTATTGTCAAATTTATAATCCTAGGAAATGGACAGCCTCAGTTCTTGCAAACAACGGCCGATAATTGCATTGGTAATGCAGTGATGGATAATCACCCTCAGCATTCCATTTGATCCTTTCAAGCCTCTAAATGATATTAACAAAAGGCCTGAGCATACAGGGTTAGATAATTCAGATATAGACCGTGTTCTCATTAAATGCACAGTCTAGTATGAAAAATACAGATACCAAAACATTCATTAATTGCACTTGTGTACAATGCTTTAAGAAAGAAGATGGGGTGTTTTGGAGGATTAGATCCTCTGGAACTTTCAAGTTTAAGCTGATCCTCAAGGGCAAAATGGAGTTGCATAAGTCAAGGTTTTATGTCAAAGGAATGGAAAGGAAGAGAGCATGCCAAGCAAAAGAACTTAAAATAGGGATTGTGGTTAGAATACAGACAGTAGGAAAAGCAATGGGCAATCATGGCATTCTTATTAATCATTCCTGTGATGAGAATGACTGCTTAGGATTAACATGGGGAGAATCATTCCGTTTCCATCTAACTTCTCAGGAACATTGAAAACAAGGTGGTAATACGAAGGCAGTGTTAAGAGACTTTGAAGAGAAGCTCTGAGCGTGCACAGTTATTAAGCTTATTATTCATTTGGAACTCCAGCAAAAACGCTGTTGTAAGCCCTTGGGCAAAACTAGTTTACCTCAGATCTCTCTCTCCCTTGAAAAAAATGCCCTCAAGATCAGTATTCCCCTTCCCCCTGGGGATTTGGTTGGCAGCCCAGCTTACTGAGCTACAGGTAATTAGAAGAGACTGTTCTCTTCTAATCAGACCAAACTTTCTACCTTGCGAAACCTTCAGAAATGCTTTTCCTTGGTCCCCTCTCCAACTAGCATCAATGGTTGCACTTCAGTTCCTTCCTTTCACAGAGTCCTCTCTGCATCCCCCACTGATGACCAATATCCAGTGATCAAGCCATAGCTTCCTGGGTCCATTGTACTAGCCAACCTAATTAGCTTAGATCTGGCATCTGGTCCCATCACTTCATGGCAAATTGATGAGGAAATAATGGAAACAGTGAGAGACTTTATTTTGGGGGGCTCCAAAATCACTACAGATGGTGACTGAAGCCATGAAATTAAAAGATGCTTGCTCCTTGGAAGAAAAGCTATGACCAACCTAGACAGCATATTAAGAAGCAGAGACATTACTTTGCCAACGAAAGTCCATCTAGTCAAAGCTACAGTTTTTCTAGTAGTCATTTATAGATTTGAGAATTGGTCTATAAAGAAAGCTGAGCATTGAAGAATTGATGCTTTTGAACTGTGGCATTGGAGAAGACTCTTAAGAGTCCCTTGGACTGCAAGGAGATCCAACCAGTCAATCCTAAAGGAAATCAGTCCTGAATATTCATAGGAAGGACTGATGCTAAACCTGAAACTCCAATACTTTGGCCACCTGATGTGAAGAACTGACTTATCGGAAAAGACCCTGGTACTGGGACAGATTGAAGGTAGGAGGAGAAGTGGACAACAGAGGATGAGATGGTTGGATGGCATCACTGACTTGATAGGCATGAGTTTGAGCAAGCTTCAGGAGTTGGTGATGGACAGGGAAGCCTGGCGTGCTACAGTCCACGGGGTCGTAAAGAGTCAGACACAACTGAGCAACTGAACTGAAGACATAAGATTCAGATAAAATAAGGCTACCTTGGCAAATGAATTTCAATAGCAAACTCAATACAGAACTCACAGTCTTAATTCTTCAAATCCTTTTGGACATTGTGGTCCACATTCTGTCAAACTTCCTGACACTGGTCACTTTGGAAGGAACAAAGTTAATTTCATCATACTGGTTAAGACAAGGGTTGACCCATAAGTGTTTCCATTCTGAGAAGTGAAAAAATCTGAGCACAGTGTTTAAATAAGCTTGACTAACAGGGTTGAGTTTTTTCCTCCATTTTTGACACTTAAAATGTCAAAGTTTTAGCTTCATTATTCTTATAATAGGAAATGACAACTGGGAGTGTAGATATGTGTGCTACCTGATAGGTGTTGAGGGCCGACAATATTTGAAAGTCGTCAACTGTGGGTTACATCTATAACTAAAAATACTTGCTTTCAAATATACTGATTCTCCTGGTGCTTTTCTTTAAGTATCCCTCCGTGAATAAACTCTATCAGGTATAAATGCTAGGTTGACCTCATGGAAAACATGTCCTTAGAACTAGCATCAATTCTTTATCTGAACTCCTCTTATAAACAGTACAATGTCAACCTCCCCTTGGGTTCCTTTCTTCCTGATGTTTTCCACCATATCATTATTGTGACTGTTTTACCCTTATAGCGTCTCCTGAGAATTTTCTTCACATGGATTCTGGCTTAGTTAAAAACAAATTCTGTTTTGATACTATATTAGATGAAACTTGAAGAAAAACTTCTTTACAAAAAAATTTAGTCTCTTCTTGAAGGATTGAGCCATAAAATAGTGAATGCATGCTGATGGGCTATATAAATTCAGTTTAATGAAACTCTATTCTAAATCTAATTACACAGTTGTAAAACTTATGTTGGTGTATACTTAACAATCTTGAATTTTACCTGTGGTATAGAAGGTCAAGTGATAAGAAAGGATGTCAGCAGGCCACGCTTAGACCAGGAATACTGGTAGACTGTCCAGGGCTGTGAGACACAGCAGTGTGTTCACATGTGAGTTTGAGTGGGCACAAGTTAATTTCAAGTATTTGGAAGCAAGCTCAGCCCTTCTAATGCTGTGGACATGATGGAAGAAATCTCTGCACATGAGTAAGACTAATAGACTCACCCTAAAACTAGAAGAATCACAAGTATCTCAACAGGACAAATGAGACTTGGTGAGCTGGTGCAGTGTGCCTGCTCACACAGGGATTTGCTAAAAATCTGGAGGAGAAACCAGGCTTTATGGGTTCCCATGCTCATGCGCCACTTTAAGTTGATTCATAAAACTGTTTATTACACAGAACTTAAACTCTTGTGATAGTTTTAAAATACATCTATAAATTCTTCCTTGTACCTCCCTCCAAAAGACGGAGCCTACTTCTTCTGCGAAAGAAGAAAGCCTTCTTCAGCGATCAATGCAAAGAAATAGAGGAAAACAACAGAATGGGAAAGACTAGAGATCTCTTCAAGAAAATTAGAGATACCAAGGGAACATTTCATGCAAGGATGGGCTCAATAAAGGACAGAAATGGTCTGGACCTAACAGAAGCAGAAGATATTAAGAAGAGGTGGCAAGAATACACAGAAGAACTGTACAAAAAAGATCTTCATGACCCAGATAATCATGATGATGTGATCACTAATCTAGAGCCAGACATCTTGGAATGTGAAGTCAAGTGGGCCTTAGAAAGCATCACTACGAACAAAGCTAGTGGAGGTGATGGAATTCCAGTTGAGCTGTTTCAAATCCTGAAAGATGATGCTGTGAAAGTGCTGCACTCAATTCTTCTGCCTTTGAGTGCGAGCTGGATTCAGTGAACCACTTCTCATGAATATGATATAGCAGAAGTGACAGTATGTGACAAGGTTGTAAAAGGTATTGCAGCTTCTCCCTGATGCTCTCTCTTGGATCCTTTGTTCTGTGGGAAGCCAGCTGGCCTGTCATGAGAACACTCAAGCAGCCCTATGAAGAGGTCTCACGGTGAGGAACTGAAGCCTCCTGCTCACAGCCATGTGAATAAGCATGGAAGCTGATACTCCACGTCCAGTCAAGCCTTCAGAAGACGGGAGCCCTGGCTGACATTTTTACTGCAGCCTCATGGGAGATCCCA
Organism: Cephalophus harveyi; assembly: GCA_006410635.1. Taxonomy (NCBI): domain Eukaryota; kingdom Metazoa; phylum Chordata; class Mammalia; order Artiodactyla; family Bovidae; genus Cephalophus; species Cephalophus harveyi. Next base: position 204,637 of record SJYT01019216.1, on the reverse strand, counting down.
AGACAGGGCCACCTCGCTTAGTCACTCCCAAATTCCTGAACTACAAAAACCATGAGATAATAGTTAGTCTTAGCCTGTTAAGATTGAAGATTATTTTTAATGCAAGGATAAATAATTAATACAACAGCATATCAAGATGCAACCTCTATTATAGAATTGAATCCTCCAGTAATATCTAGTAATTTCATTAAAATGTTTTTCTTCAGGTTTCATCTAGTACACAGTGTCAAAAAGCCTTGTCTTTGAGGTTTGGCCCGGGGGTGAATTCTCAGACGCAAGTTAAGGTTTCGTGTGAGACACTGAGACACAAAGTATGTCCCAGGAAATTGTCTGAACAAGCTGTAAAACTACTTTGGATTGTAAAACTGACTCTGAGAAGCGTTGGCAATCCCTGTCCACATGTGACGGTTCACTACTTAATCACTTCTTTGGGAAGTGATACCCTGTCTTGGTTATCTACGGTTTCTTCCAAAGAGAAATACCAGCAAATACAGTCATCCAATCTTTAGCTCCCCACAGAGCATTTCTACGAATAACCAAGACAACTTTACCAAGTAGATTCTTACCCAGATAAATGATTTCAGAAATGCCCTGAGGTCCATCCCCGAGAGTTTCCCTGGTGGCCCAGACAGTTAAGAATCTGTCTGCAATGCGGGAGACTCGGGTTGGATCCCTGGGTTGGGAAGATCCCCTGGAGAAGGAAATGGCAACCCACTCCAGTATTCTTGCCTGGAAATCCCATGATACAGAGGAACCTGGCAGGCTACAGGCCATGGGGTCACAAAGAGTCAGACACGACTGAGCAACTAACACTGTCATCCCCAAAAGAGACATACCCCAGAGAGAACAGCTGAGGCATGTCACCTCTGCAGATGCTAACTGAAACACACCAGCTTGAGCTACCCTATTACTTCATCTCAAAGAAGCAAGGAAATGCCTATTAAGCACCCCAAGGGAGTTAATAAGACATAAAGGTCCTTTATTCGCTAAGTCACTGGTGAATTAATCAGTAATCCATGGTAGATGCAGTAATGTACTTCTAATCCTCTGAGGACCTAAATATAGTGAAATAATGTGAACAGCACAAAATCCCGAACTGAGAAGCAAGACTCTGTTCTAATACTGGTTAATTGTAATACTTCAGATAAATAGATTCTGACCTAATTTATCAAAGCTTTCTCTGCATCAGTATTACCTGCTAATCTTAAGAGTATGTGACAAGCTAAATCAAAACTGTTCTTCCAGCCTTATCAATTAGAAATCAATTCTGGGCAACTTCATCAGCAGATCAGTGATTAGGACTCCACGCTTTCACTGCAGGGAACACAGGTTCAATTCCTGGTCAGGAAACTAAGGTCTTGTAAGTCACATGGCATGGCTGAAAAAATGAAATCAGTTCTGAGGTTGTCCTCTCCAGTGAGATGGTAATAATGCCTCTTTCCCTTAGGTGAAAGTGTGGAAGAAAATGCTAGTGTCGTGGTCAAGCTGCTCATCAGACGCCCCGAATGCTTTGGCCCCGCCCTGCGGGGTGAAGGAGGAAACGGCCTGTTGGCGGCCATGCAAGGCGCCATTAAGATCTCCGAGAACCCAGCCCTCGACCTCCCCTCACAGGGCTACAAGAGGGGAGTGTAAGTGAATAGAATTGCCTTCCCGCCTCTAGACGCCCCGAATGCTTTGGCCCCGCCCTGCGGGGTGAAGGAGGAAACGGCCTGTTGGCGGCCATGCAAGGCGCCATTAAGATCTCCGAGAACCCAGCCCTCGACCTCCCCTCACAGGGCTACAAGAGGGGAGTGTAAGTGAATAGAATTGCCTTCCCGCCTCAGTATGGTTGGTGAGCCCCCCAGTATTCTCAGTACACACACGATAAAGCAAGTGTCAGTAACCTCTCCCTGGTGGAAGCAGCACAAGCTCTTTCCAGCTGTCGCTCAGACAGCTTAGATCACTTTGTGAGCTTGTCATCTTGACTCTCCCAGTAGGCCTCGTGATCAGTCTTATCTTCCCTGCCTTCCCTTTCCCCTGCTCCAGTCAGGTCAGTTGGCAAATTGAGAAGTCGCAAGCTCAGGCCCCACCCCCGCCACCCCCATACCTCCCTGTGGCACCCCCACCAGAGGAAACTGTGTCTAGGCTAAGAGGCCTGGACCAACAGGGCTGCAGTCGCTGTCTAACTCCAGCCCGTCCCCTTCAGTATTTCGAACCCCAGTGTTTCACCTCATACCTCTCATACTTCTAAAAAGAAGGAGCAACCTCCACTTCCTCTTCTGAAAGTGTCTGATTTGATTCTTGAGGTAAAAAGAAAGCTGCAGAATGTGAAAAATCACAGCTCTACTAATCTTGGAATTTCACAGTTAAGGATATAGTTAGTACATTATCGGTCTTGTGACCCTTTCACTATGTCTTGCGACCATTTCCCTTTTATCACAGCCTCTAGATTAGACCCCAGAATCTAGAGAAGGGATATAACTCAGTCTAGCTGGGGATATAACTCCAGCCAGGGGCTCTTTTTTTTTTTTTTTTTTTTTTTATGGTCATCATTTCTGGTAGGTGATCTGGTAGAGTTAGAACCCAAAACATAAGCTGTCCCAACTTCCTCATGTAACATGAGAAAAACTGAGGCCCAGAGTCATATAGCTTCTTAGCATCAGAGCCAGGGCCTGACCTTGGCCTTCCTGACTCCTGTCCAATGAGCTTTCCATGTCTGCCTAGCAGGAAAATGATGGAACGGTTGGTAGACGTTGGGGGGCCACAGTGCTGCTCCATGAGTGTGTGCAGTCTGCGTGATCCACTCATGGCAGTTAAGTTCATGGGAATATATTTGGGTCATTTGAGCTTGCTGAGTTAAGCCACCTGATTGACATCTTGGGGGAGAGGAAGAGTCCAGGGGAAAGGATGCATGATGCCCAGGGTGAGCAGAGAAAGTATTTCCATATCGTGTCTCAGACATGGTGCCACCTGCATGACTTCCTTACAGCTCCTTGTGTTGCTTCTGTCTCAGCAGCACAGAGGACGATGAAGATGAAGAAGAGATTGTGCACATGGGCAATGCAATCATGTCATTTTATTCGGCTCTTATAGACCTGCTGGGCCGCTGTGCTCCTGAGATGCACGTAAGTGATGAGTGCCCAGAGAGCAGCTTTGAGGGACTTTAATCGGGAACATAGTAGATTTCATGAAGGTCATTTCTTCTTCTGTTCCCGGCATGTGTGAACATGCCTTTCTCTCTGTTCCTTCTAGCCAGAATCAAACGTAGTTTCTGCCTCTGATACCTGATTCTACAGCTTTCTGAGGAATGACTCCGGGAAAATCTCTGTGTTGTATGATTTCTCTGTGACCCTAGTAGGACATATCTGCTACGTATTCTTGTTTCAGAAGCCTCCAAAACTTACACTTCCATGTGACCAACTTGATTTCATGGTTGTCTCTGTCAGGACACTCCACATGGAAAATCTTTTCTTAATGACCATGGTGTTAGGCATCAGGAAGGCAGTCACGATTCATGTTTGATTATTTGCCAGCAGAAAGCTTTGCAGACCTACTGGAAAAGATGATTCCATTTTTATGAGATGTCTTCTCAAACATTCAGTTTCAAACTGAATTTGTGTATTCAAAGTTGTGTTTTCACCTTCCCTTTTCCATCTCTGCTGGGGGTGGAGACACATACTGGCCTTATTTCTCGTAAAGTCTCACATTATTAAGTGAGAGAGGAAATAATCGCTGCTTGTAGGAAAACAGAAAACATAGCTTCTTATATTTTAAAAGTACTTGGTAACTGCTTAATAGAACTTTGTTCATCCAGGGCTCAGGTGCTCTCTGCACAGTGTTCACTGCATTTGGATTATGCCAGTGTCTCCTAAAAGTACTTGCAATGCAGACTGCTGCTGCTGCTGCTAAGTCACATCAGTCGTGTCTGACTCTGTGTGGCCCTATAGACGGCAGCCCACCAGGCTCCCCCATCCCTGGGATTCTCCAGGCAGGAACACTGGAGTGGGTTGCCATTTCCTTCTCCAAGGCATGAAAGTGAAAAGTGAAAGTGAAGTCGCTCAGTCGTGTCCGACTCCTAGCGACCCCATGGACTGCAGCCCACCAGGCTCCTCCATCCATGGGATTTTCCAGGCAAGAGTACTGGAGTGGGGTGCCATCGCCTTCTCCCTGAAAGCAACTGCTGCTGCTGCTAAGTCGCTTCAGTCGTGTCCAACTCTGTGCGACCCCATAGACGGCAGCCCACCAGGCTCCTCCGCCCATGGGATTTTTCAGGCAAGAGTACTGGAGTGGGGTGCAATGCAGACTAGGGTGATATAAATAGTGGTTTCTGGTATTGATGAGGTTATATATTTGGTCACAGCCATGATAACAGTGGATATGTTGCATTTAATGCTAATTTTAAAAAGAGCATTGATTTAAGTAGTAGCTTTCAAATTTTTTTGACCAAAAAAATTATTTTGATCATAGTAAGAAATTTTGGGTTGGCTAACAAGAGCATTTGGGTTTTTCTGGAAAAAGTTTTTCCAAACAAACTCGTTGACCAACATAATATTTACATTGCAACCTAGTATGCATATGTTCCAGACACAAAACTTATCCTTGCTATGGATAATGCATTCTAATAGTTTCTACTCTATTCTAATATATTTCATGCTTTTTGATGCTGGTGACAATCCACTAACTGATTTTACAACCCACTAGTTGGTCAAGACTACAGTTTGAAAGACACTGCATTAAAGCATTCACTCTTATCTTTCTTCCCGTATGTCATGTATTATCTACTTAACAATGTAGCCTGTTTGGAAATCCATCTACAAGTGTTTAGGGGAACTGTTCCAGTATGGAAGAATCTAGGGTAAAAGTACTATGTGCTTTTGTGACCCCATAAACTGTAGCCCACCAGGCTCCTCTGTCCATAAGAATTTCTAGGCAAGAGTACTGGAGTGGGTTGCCATTTCCTTCTCCAAAAAAGTACTGTAGAGAAAAGAAAATCTAAATATTGAAAGGGGAGGCTGATCAGAATTCTTAACTTGTAATACTTTCTAGTTTCTACTGTGGAACTAGCACCTTACCCACATAGGCCCATCTTTCCATTTCTGTGCTGTAAAGGAAAATGAAAGGGAGCTAGGGGAATTCTCAGGTGTCCTTCTGTCTTAGGGTGGGGGGTCAGTTCCCTTGATCGCCTGTCATCTCTTCACAAAGCAGGTTACACAGTTTGCCTAGTCCCAGGAAGACTGGCCGCATGGGATAGCGAAACCCTCAGAGCCCCACCTGGGAGAGAGTTTCTTCCTTGCTTACTGCCCCTCAGATTCAACCTCATAAACACATACACATGCTTCTCCCATGGCCTTTCCTGTGTGAGTAAGGGGAAGGGGTGATGCAGTCATCACTCACAGCTGGCCCTGTGCTCACAGCTAGGGTCACACATAGGTGTTCCCCTGTCTCTTGTGTCCCAGCGTGTCACCTAGCTACCTCCTAGGTACGCTCAGTCCTGAGCTCATGACACTTCCATTGCCAGCTAAGAGCCTGTGCCCAGAAGCGTGCCTGCTGCCCCCACATCCAGGAGGATGTGGCTGTGTACATGCCCACCGTGGCTGTAAGAATCAGGTTATCCATTCCCAAATAACTCCCTTGAGATGCTGAAGTTCTCTCTGACATCATCTATACTCCTCTTGTTGCCCCTATTCCCAGCATTAATCAAACTTTTTTAGGAAAGCAAAACACCTAAGTCATGTCTACACTGAGCAGAGTTCCAGGGTCTGGAATCATGGCCACATTGTCACCACACTTGCCATAGCTACCTAGAGCTCCCAGGACCGCAGTCACACTGAGGCTCAACAGCAGGCTGCCTTCACTGCTGAGACTACACCACTGTTGCTATCACAGCAAAGGAATCCACTTGCCCTTCTTGGCTAGAGGTATTCCCTCAGTAGCACCTCTTCTAGAAAATCAAGAGATTTTTCCCTGTGGCCACCCATGTCTAGAACAATTAGGAAGACATAGAAGTGTACCCACCCCATCCCCCGACAAGGGGAATCATTTTACGGCCCAAGGTTTGAAGGTGGGGTGGAGTGGGCGTATGGGAACCTCATTTATCTTACTCTCCAACCCTACCTTGCAGCTTATCCAGACAGGGAAGGGAGAAGCCATCCGGATCAGGTCCATCCTGCGCTCCCTGGTTCCCACTGAGGACTTGGTTGGAATCATCAGCATCCCCTTGAAACTGCCTTCCCTGAACAGAGGTAAGGGAATGGCTGAAGCCTGAGTCCTGCCAGCCTCCCCAGGGCCACCCGCTCACAGCAGGACCCTGTGTGCAGTGCTGGGATCCTCCTCACCTCCTACTGCAGGGCAGGCTTCGCAGGGACAGGATCTTGCTCTCTTTCTGGCGGTGAGGAGTTCTCTCCTCCCAGCTCCAGCTGGCTGCTTGTCTCCTCTGCTCATTTGGGTTGAGATTTCCCTACTCCATATCCCATAAATACGGCTAGCCCAGACCTCACTGTCTTCTGAACTCCAGTCGTCTGGAGGGAGGCTGATGGACTGGGACCAACAGGAGCTCTCCCCAAACCTCCCATCTCCTTTGCCTCTGTGCCCCCAAACTGTGCAGCCAGCTGGGGCAATGGAAGGATAGGGTCTGCCCCAGGCGCCCTTGGCCATAGTGCTATGGGCCTCACTGCCATGGACCATAAAGGGGCTTCTCCCACTGCTTCTCCTGACACTGGGCATCAGTCTGTGTTAACCTTACAAAACTTAAACTCTCCCCAAAACACAGAGGCTCTCCATGTCACTCCACCTACTATCCAGTTAGTTTCCTCCTGGCTGACGGAAAAGTTGGAAAGATAGCATGATGCTGCTGCAGTGTTTCGCAAACTGGTGTTCCGCGGGACGTTCTGGTAAAGGATGCTAATTGCTGTACATGTTAACAAGGGGTTTGGAGTCAAATAAGTTCGGGAAATCTTGAGATATACCACATTTTTCTATCTTTATTAAGATAAAACTAACATATAATGTATAAGTTTATGATGTACAGTGTGATGATTTGATATGTTTATCAAAATTAAGTAAATGCATGCTTCACCTTGCATAGTTATCATTTGTTGTTGTTCAGGTGAGATCATTTAAGTTCCACTCTCAAAGTAACTCTCAAGTATACAGTATAGCGTTGTTACCTATGGTCACCATGCTGTACATTAAATTCCCCCAAACTTACTCATCTTATAACTGAAAGTTTGTGCCCTTTGGCCAACACCTTCCATTTCCCTCCCTTCCCCCAACATGTAGTAACCATCAATCTACTCTCACTTTCTATGAGTTCAATTATTATGAGTTCAGTATATGAGTGAGCTCGTACAATGCTTGTCTTTCTCTAACTTACTTCACTCAGCATTATATCCTCAAGGTCCATCCATGTTGCTACACAGGGCAGGATTTCCTTCTTTTATAGCTGAACAGTGATCCTCTCTGTGTGTCTGTGTGTGTCCTTATGTATGTATATACCACATTTTCTCCATCCATCTATCTGTGGACACTTAGACTGGTTTTTCCTATGTGTTGGCTATTGTGAGTAATGCCGCAATCAACATAAGGATGCAGATATCTCTTGAAGATACCGATTTTGTTTCCTTTGGCTATATATCCAGAAGTGGGATTGCTGGACCATTTGGTTGTTCTGTTGGTGATTTTGAGGAAACTCAACGCTTTTTCTATAGTGGCTGCACAATGTATATTCCCACCAACAAGGGTTCCCTTTTCTCCTTATCCTTACCAAGTTTTTATCCCTTGTTTTTTTTTTTTAATAATCATTCTGATGGGTGTGAGGTGATATATCCTTGTGGTTTTGATTTGCATTTCCCTGATGGTGAGTGATGTTAAGCATCTCTTCATGTATTTGTTGGCTATTTGCATGTCTTTGGAAAATATCTGTTTGTGTCCTTTGCCCATTTTAAATCAGATCATTTTTTGTTGTTGTTGAGTTTTTGAGTTCCTTATATATTTTGGATATTAATTCCTTATTAGATATATGATTTAGAAATATTTTATTGCATTCTGTAAGTTGCCTTCTCATGTTGTTGATTGTTCCTTTTGCTATGCAAAAACTCATTAGCTTAATTTGTTCCACTTGTTTATTTTTACTTTTGGTGTCATATATCCAGAAAAATCATTGCCAAAACCCTATCAAGGAGCTTACCCACTGTGTTTCCTTCTAGGAATTTTAGTTTCTATTCTTACATTTAAGTCTTTAATCTATTTCTAGTCAACTTTTGTTATAAACTTTTGTGTAAGATAGGAATCCAAATTATCTTAGTCTCTGATTTTAGACAATTTTATTATAATGTGTCTTTGAGAAGATGGTTTGACATTGAAATTTGAGGGTGACTTATTAGCTTTATAAACTTGGATGTCCAAGTATCTCCTCAGGTTTGGGAAATTCTCAGCCATTATGTCTTTAAAATAAGCTTTCTGCTTCTTTCTTCCTGTTTTCTCCTGGACTCCAGTGATAGATAAATTGTTTCTCTTAATAGTATCCCTTAAACCCTGTAGACCTTCTTCATTCTTTTTCATTCTTTTTTCTGTTTGTTCTGCTTACTGAATAATTTCAGATGATTTGTCTCTGAGTCCACCGATTCTTCTGCTTGGTCCGGAAGACGCTCTCTATTGCATTTTTCCATTTAGTCATTATATTCTTCAGCCCAATATTTCTTTTCTGTTCTTTTTGATTTTTTTTATGTTTTGTTCTGTCACTTTGTTGAACTTATATTTTTGTTCTTGCTTTCTCTGTATCATTAATTCATTTATCTGAATTCTCTTGTAGCTCTCTAAGCATCTTTAGAATAACTATTTAAAATTCTTTGTCAGGCAATTCATGCATTGCTGTTTGTTTAGTTTCAGTTACTAGGCATTTACTGTATTCTTTTTGTGGAACATGTTTGTCTTGTTCTGCATGAGCCCTGTAGCCTTGCATAGGTATTGTGCATTTGAGGAAACAGTCACCTCTTCCAGACTCTGTGGACTTACTTTGATAAAGAAAGACCTTCGCCTTCAGGTGGGGCTCTTCTGGTACAGGAATGTAAGGCAACTTCAGGTCCAGACAGCACATGATGTCTTGTTGCCTCGGGCCCCTGGGGTCAACAGTATTGACGACTGCGTGGTCCTTGGCCAGTGCTGCCTGGGGCTGCCCGTGGCCGACAGGGCTGGGAGGTCCTAAGCAGTGCTTCAGGTCCAGCAGCTAGGGACCAGGGCAGGCAGTGGTGCTGGTGGCCAGGGCCAGCGGTACACACACTCGCAGGGACCAGCTGCAGACTCCCATGTAGTGGCAAGGGCACGGCCAGCAGCGAAGACCAGAGCCAGCTGTGGGTACACTGGCACGTAGGGAGACCCTACTGGGTCTCACCTGGGTGCAGGTGCGGCAGTGAAGGCCCGGAATCGGAGCTGGGCGGGCAGTGTGCAGGTGCACAGCTGGGGCGGCAACCCTGCAGCTGAAGGAGTCTAACGGTGCCTCATGCTTGCCCAGTCACAGAGGCTGGGGCTGGCTGCTGGTGCAGATTTGGGGTTCTGGCTGTTGCTGGGGAGCAATGGGGAGAGAGGTGTCTGGGCATCTGTGAACACACGAACCCATGGGGCAGAATCCTGTGAAATCTGGATTTTGTGGTGGCTGTGCTGGCTTTGGTTTCTTCAGTGGTGAAAGCTGCTGGGTCCTCAGCAAGCAGGTCACTGGGAAACATGGGATCTCCTACTGTGTGGCTGATACTGGCCACCCCTGCCCTTCTTTCGTGTTCCTAGGTGTCTCTAGGCATCTCAGCCAGTCTCTGGGTGGGTGAAACCAAAGCTGGTCCTTCATGCAGTGCCCCAGAAGGCTCTGGAGACCAGTCACACACCCTCTCACTAACTGGCAAAAGAAACTCTTTCTAGTGGAGTTTCCTTCTTGGCACTGAGCAGGGCCAGCCTGAAGAACGCAGGCAACATGAAGCCACCCTTCCCTCCCTTTTTGTGCACTTACTCTCAGATGTTTTATTCCACTATATTCATTGCAAGGACTGATGCTGAAGCTGAAACTCCAATACGTTGGCCACCTGATGCAAAGAGCCAGTTCACTGGAAAAGACCCTGATGATGTGAAAGATTGAGGGCAGGAGGAGAAGTGGGCAACAGAGGACGAGATGGTTGGATGGCATCACCGACTCAATGGCATGAGTTTGAGGAAACTCCTGGGGATAGTGAAGGACAGGGAAGCCCCATGTGCCTCAGTCCATGGAGTCACAAAGAGTCGGACACGACTGAGTGACTGAACAGCAAGTGTTGCCGCAGTTTACTGAGTGGAGCCCTCCCTAAGCCCTCCCAAAGCTGGTGTTGCCCATGGAGAGCTGATCTTTGTGGGGAGTTCGAGGCTGTGGCCTCCTACTCCCCTCATCTTGGTGACGTCATTCTTGAATGTATCACATTTTATAACTTCATGAAGCCTCTGAGAAATCACGTGGTAAAGAAGATAAATGTTGAACTCAGTGTTTCCCAAACTTTTTGAACACAGAACGCTCATTAGTATCCGGTAAAAGGACTGTCTTCAGAATACCAGATGTTTGAGAGATTAATTCAGCCTCCCCTGTTCATAAACAGCTCCCCCTAGTGCTCAGGGGAGGGGACGCAGGCAGCGTCCTGTCTGGAAAGAGTCCTCTCCTTGCTCTCCCAGAGTCCGGCATAGATGCCTGGGCTGAATTAGGTTTTGAGCTGGATAGCACCAAATGTTTACAACTCTCAGGGTGCCTTATGAAGTACAGAATTTATATAAGCTGTGACTTTAGCTTGATCATTCCGGGGCTCTCTTTTCTAGTTTTTGGTCTTAACTAAACTGTAGGAGGAAAACTTTTTCTTTTTTATCCCCTTTAGAGATCCTTTTTGTTCTCCATGTCAAGAAATTTTTTTTTTCTTCATGGCATTTTCCTCACTTTATCTTTGACCCTTTTTATTAAAATAAGGTTACAATTCTTGGCTGATTTTCTGATCTGAATTTCACCTAAACCAGATAATACTCACTAAATACTGAGAGTATGTCCTCAGCATTGTGCTATTTAGGTTGCAATGCTTATAAGCATGACATACTTTTCAATTTAATCTGCCTTACATTTTTATCCCTCCCTTTTTTATGTCATCATTGAACAAAGCAGTAAATCAAGCCCTGACTGCTGGCATTTGCTCACAAACCTCAAGCTCCCAATGCGATATCACTGAGCATAGAGTTGGACAGAGAATTCACATAGCACCCTGCTGTACTGTATTTCCAACATACAAATACAATAGATGTAAATAAAATCAAATATAGATTATAGTACAATAATTGGGAAGTGATAAGCTTTTAATATTTGTCATGTTTTAAAATATAATATACTTAATTACAAATTATAATTTTAATAATGGAAATATCTAATATCGGGCTCACTAAATTCCTGAAATTTTAGCAATCAGCTCTTCCAAGCCAGTATAAACTGACTCTAGCACATTGTATTATTTCAAAAATTCCTATTTCTTGTCAGGAGAGCAAGCCACAGACAGACAAACTCCATGTTCCATTTGAGACTGTGGAGACAGAAGACAGAATATGACAGTCTCTGTGTTTCTTTCAGATGGGTCGGTCAGTGAGCCAGATATGGCAGCCAACTTCTGCCCTGACCACAAGGCGCCCATGGTACTGTTCTTGGACCGTGTGTATGGCATCAAGGATCAAACTTTTCTGCTCCACTTGCTGGAAGTTGGATTTTTACCTGACTTAAGAGCCTCTGCCTCTCTAGATACAGTAAGTGGTTAAAATGAGAAAATTATTTTTTCATCATTGTAAGCGATTAATTTTGGAGTTAGAAGTGAAGTTTCTATCCACTCCCTGATCACATATTAGTAGCTTGCTTAAGGGGTGAGAAGATAGAGAAACAAGAAATGGAGGATCTGTATCACTGGCTCGATGGATGTGAGTCTGAGTGATCTCCGAGAGATGGTGATGAACAGGGAGGCCTGGCGTGCTGCAATTCATGGGGTCGCAAAGAGTCGGACACGACTGAGCGACTGAACTGAACTGAACTGAAACTGGACCTGAGATATTCAGTGCAGTGTCGTTTTCTCGGCACTGTGGTGGTGGTGGCAGAGAGTGGTGCTATCCCGTGCATTGCAGGGGGGTTAGCATCATTCCTGCCCTCTGCTGGCACCACACACCAGTAGCACACCCCCAAAGCAATTTACCAGATGTACCCTGGGAGACACTGCCACCCTCACATGAGAACCATGGCTCTACCACTTATGAAGAAGGATGGCTGGCAAGCATGATAGGCTGGAAATACTCTTCCTACTCTGACTCCTTACGTCATATGCACGGACCATCAGGAAGGATAATAGTCTGAAGCTCGGGGCATGACAAGGTCCATGTAACAGGCCAAGTACAAATCCGAGTTTGGCAGTCAGGTGTGAGGTAGGGTAATCCATCGTCAACAGACATCAAGACAGGAGGCCCCGGAGTTAGAAAACAAGAATGCCAGGTGCTCCAGGTCAGGATGAAGCAGAGAGAGAGAACACTAGAAGTTCTGGGTTTAAGGAGGAAAGACCAATGAGGTCAGCTTAAGTTTTAAAACAAATAGTGACCAGCTTATGGTTGTTTTTAAATTGTATTATTACTTATTTACTTATCTAGCTTCTCCGGGTCTTTGCTGCCGCGCGTGGGCGACTCTCTAGTTGTGGGCTCCGGGCTTCTTGCTGTCGTGACTTTTGTTGCCGAGCACAGGCTCTAGATGCAGCTGTGGCTCGAGGGCGTTGGAACACAGGCTCAGCAGTTGTGTGGCACATGGTCTTAGTGGCTCCGCTGCATGTGGGATCTTCTGTACCAGGGATCGAGCCAGTGTCCTCTGCATTGCAAGGTGGATTCTTAACCACTGGAGCTTCAGGGTTGTTTTTAAAGAGGCAGTGGCATATCTTCTTGATAAGTTGTAAAGTTTCTCAAAGGCACCACCTGGTGTCCAACAGCAGTAGAAGTCTGAGCTCCGGAGAGGGGTGGTCGGCTAGCCAGTACCTTAACTGGGGTGAATTCCACTTGAACGAGTTACTCAGAAATGGATGGAGTCACCCAGAAGTGGAAAGCAGTATTACCCCAATCTGAATGGGCATTCCAGCCCTATCTGCGGCATGGAGATAAGAAATAGTATATCCATGAAGTCATTAGGGGCATATGGCTGTGTTGTAAAATTAAAACAGTTAAAAGCTTCCACTGCTTTTTTTTTTTTTTATCTTTCTTATAATTTCTTTGATTTAAAAAATAAAAAATGATTAACTTGTGGGACATTCCCAAATTTCCTGATCAAAGCGTTCACCTTGTTTATAAATCAGATAAGCAGCAAATAATCCTCTAGAATTTGGTGTTCGAATCATAGGCTTATCTACACACTAACTTCCACAAAGGAAGCTTTGTATTCAGTTTCTCAGCACATGCATTTTCATGCATTCTCTTTTGAAAACTTTTAAGCCACTGGCATCAAAGCTCTTCCTCATTTTAAAAACTCTGTCTTTTAAAGAGATAAATGTGGAAGATTAGCTATTTCTTTCCATATGATTACTGCAGCTCCTAGAAGGCAAACTTTTGATAATTAATAGAAACACCCAGAAATATGTACCATTCAAAAAAATCATGTTATAGGAAATGTGTTACAGATATAGTGGCTGTGATCATCACAGGAAATAAAGATATTTCATCTCTGTGGGGCACAAGGTTTCTTTAGTTCTTCCTTAAAAAAAAAATGACAGTTAACCGTGCTTTGGCTATATTTAGTGTCACTAAGTGGGCCTTCCTTAAATCCAGCCTGTCTAAATGAGCAAGAGAGAACGCTGTGAGTGATGACTACAGCTGAGTTTTAGAGAAGGCCGTAGGTTTCTATTCCATGTACACGTTTTCCCATGAAGAAGAGGGTTCCCTTTAGTGATGTCTTACCCTCATGCCAATTATCAGATTTCAGATTGCTCACAGCTCTCATAAACTAGGTGATGGGGTCAGAGCTCCACTTTCTCTCTGTGAAACTGTCACAAAATCAGTGTTTGAGTGCTTACTGAGCCTGTGGTGGTGGCAGGTTAGTTGCTAAGTTGTGTCCAACTCTTGCAACCCCATGGACTGTAGCCCGCCAGGTTCCTCTGTCCATGGGATTCTCCAGGCAAGAAAACTGGAATGGATTGCCATTCCCTTCTCCAGGGGATATTCCCTACCCAGGAATCGAACCCGCATCTCCTGCATTGCAGGCAGATTCTTTACCGCTGAGTCACCCAGGAGCCTGTGGTTTGATTTGCTCATCTCCAAATCACAAGAGGACAGCCTGTGAGTCTCCATAATGAGAGAAAAGAGATGGAGAACCAGAATAATGTTATAAATAATAATACAGGAACTTGGAAGTTGGACTTTGCAAACAACAAGGGTGTTGGGTTAGACTGGTCATCAGCTCGTTTTAACAAGTGTTTGGAATTCGTCTTGAAGGAAACAGGAGTTTGTGGACCATTTGGAATGAGTTAGCACCAGTCAGCCTTTGCTTTTCTTTTGTTTATTATTTCTTTTAACCTGATTCTTTTTTTCCTTTAAGATGCAAAAAATAAACAGGTCTCTTTAGACAGAGTAGGCAGTTGTTCAGTCTGTCGCTGGGAAACGCACATATGAGTACACCTCTCTGTCTTGCTGGCTATGAGCTCAGCACGGGGGAGGCCTGGCCCTGTCCTTCCCAGGAGACTGACCAGCATCTCAACCCCTTTTCTTAGGTTTCCCTAAGCACCACCGAGGCGGCACTGGCACTGAACAGGTACATATGTTCTGCTGTGCTCCCACTCCTCACAAGATGCGCCCCTCTCTTTGCCGGGACAGAGCACTACACTTCTTTGATTGACTCTACACTGCAGACAATATACAGGCTTTCCAAGGGGCGATCCCTCACCAAAGCTCAGAGGGACACCATAGAGGAGTGTTTGCTGGCCATTTGCAAGTAAGTGCGCACTCCCATGTGTTTCACTTCTGTGCATGTCTCTGTGTCAGCTGCATTTAATGATGCCACCCTAGACCTGGTAAATCTAGTCTGAGGATACGCTCAGACTCTACGATTGTGCTGGGTCCCCTACTTGCCACAGGCTCTTTCTTTGTTTTTAATGTTCTGTTGAAATATAGTTGATTTACATTGTTGTGTTAAATTTCAGCTCTAGAGAAAAGTGATTCAGTTATATATATTCTTCTTTAGATTTTTTCCACTGTAGATTATTAAAAGATAGCATTCCCTGTGTCATACAGTAGGTCCTTGTTTATATATATATATATATGTATAATGGGTCCCCTACTTGCCACAGGCTCTTTCTTTGTTTTTAATGTTCTGTTGAAATATAGTTGATTTACATTGTTGTGTTAAGTTTCAGCTCTAGAGAAAAGTGATTCAGTTATATATATTCTTCTTTAGATTTTTTCCACTGTAGATTATTAAAAGATATCATTCCCTGTGTCATACAGTAGGTCCTTGTTTATATATATATATATATATATATGTATATTATGTATATGTATATTACACAAACACACACACATACACGGGCTTCCCAGGAGGCACAGTTGTAAAGAATCTATCTACCGTGCAGGAGATGTGGTTTCGATTCATGGGTGGGGAAGATCCCCTGGAGGAGGAAATGGCAACCCACTCCAGTATTCTTGCCTGGAAAACTCCATGGACAGAGGAGTCTGGAGGGCCACCGGCCATGGGGTCACAAAGAGTCGGACATGACTGATGTGCATGTGTACACACACACACACACATACACACATATATGTAATAAACTCCTAATTTATCCACAGGCTCCACAGCCTCTTTCTAATGAAGCTCATTTCTTGCTCTGGGGAAGTGATGGGACTGACAGCTGAGGCTCTAGCCCTGAGGATTGGTAGGCCAGGAGATGAGACCATCTTTCAGGCCTGAAGTATTCAGATTAAGAAGTGATAAATTAGGCAGTTAGGATTACACAGTACTATATGTAAAATATACAACTAACAAAGACCTACTGTATAGCATACAGAACTCTACTCAACATTCTGTAATAATAGATGTAATATATGGGAAAAGAAGCTGAAAAAGAATATGAAGAATATGTGTGTGTGTATCTATAACTGATTCACTTTGCTATAGACCTGAAACTAACACAACATTGTAAATCAACTATAGTAGTAGCAGTAATGTTAGTCACTTAGTTGTGTCCAGTTCTTTGCAACCCCATGGACTGTAGCCCTCCAGGCTCCTCTGTTAATGGAATTCTCCAGGCAAGAATATTGGAGTGGATAGCCATTCCCTTCTCCAGGGGATCTTCCCAACCCAGGGATCAAACTCAGGCCTCTTTCATTGCAGGCAGATTCTTTACCTTCTGAGCCACCAGGGAAGCCTAAAACCAACTATACTCCATATAAATTTTAAAAAAAAAGAGCGAATGCTTTAGTACCTAAACTAGAGCCAGAAGCAGGTTTTCCCTTCTGGGTAAGTAGCCCTTTACACAGAGGCCAGACTATAAAAGCGTAAGTCAAAGTAGCCCACCTCTAGGCCACATAAGACCTGAAACAAACAGGAGAAGGCATCTCCAGTCCCCGTGTGGAATCAAGGCAGGGGTGCTCACTGCCCCAGATGGGCAACCAGGGACAGAGTGCCAAGCCACCCTGAGACCCAGAATTGTCAGAAAACTGCATCAGATCTCGTGAGGCCAAAGGAAGAAGGGCTCTTCCAGTGGCGAGCCTCAGCCACACAGTCCAGGACCAGGCTCTGCTGTTTAAGCCAGTGGTTTTCCACCTCAGCTATGTATTAGAATCACCTGGGTGTCCAGGCCACATCTCAGTCCTCAAAATCCAAACCTTTAGGGATGGGAGCCAGGCCCCTCGCTTGTGAAGCTCGTCAGACAACTCCATGATGCGGCCAAGACTGAGAGTCGCTGCTGTAGGTTGTCCTGGGGTCAGGCCCAGCAGGCGCCCCTTTAGTGGCCCACTGGGTCTGGCCCTGATTCTTGTTGAGTGGGTGGTTTCCTAGTCACACTAGAGATGACTGTGCAGTGGTGGGACTGGGGCTGCCTAGAAAAAAGCAATTGGTCAGTCTGTTTAGGACATCAAATTAAAAGGCCATCTCACATTTATGTTTCAAATGTAACGTGGTCCTTCTATTTTAAATGCTTTATTAAAACTAACCTTTAAATGCCATCTGTCATCTAAGGCCTATAGACCTCAACTATTGAGTTGCCTGAAAAGTTTGTTCGGGTTTTCCTGCTAGACATTATAGAAAAACTCAAACATTTTGGCCAACCCAATACTTTTATGGGTTAAGCTGTGTCATGCACAGTGCTGTTTGCCTAAGATGTGGAGTGGAGGGGGTGGGCCAACCTCCCAGGCCCCATAAAAGGGGTTTCTCTTGAGATCCTCTACCAAAGTCAGGCTCTTATACTCTGACAGCACTTCATTCATTCCAGTATCATTAGAACTGGCAGAGAATTCAGTTTATTTGAATGCTGTTGGTCCTGGAAGGGAAACAAAGCTTGGTAAACACACTACAGGCCTCTAGGAGTTGATAGGGTGACTAAGGCTTCCATGCCACCGCTTCACAAGGAGGAGCAGGAGCCCCTTGACTGGTGGATTTGGTTGGGCATCTGCTTTTCTCCTGAGTTGTGGCCAAGGGAATGAACAGTGAGTCTGCACAGAAATCCTTCCTGTTGGCATTGGTTCTATGATTGGCTGGTAGCTACGTCCATCACAGCTGTAGGTCTTGTTTGACCTTTTCCTAGGTCTGAACTCACCAAGTATCTTGGGAACCAAACCAAAAGTCCTGTCTCCCAGCATAAGCTGCTTCCTAGTTTTTTTTTTTTTTTTTTTTTAAGTAATGGCAAGACTGATGTTAGCATATATGTCTTTAAAGAATCAGACCAGACCTTGAGAAAATTAGAATTTTGTATCAAACCAAAATTAGAGCTCACAGCCCTATTCCTATGTTCCTAGGAGCTTCTCCACTCCTCTTCTTGGCCGTCTGAGCTCTAGAAACAGCAGACAAACTGATACTTAACTAGCTTTATTATTTATTAAGTCAGGAGTTAATTGAGTTCGAGATTTATTTTACTCCTTGATTTTATTTGTTAGTCTAAGGTGATACTGCTAATTAGGTAAAGAGTGTAAAAAATTTTTTATATGTTTATGATTATTACATTTAGAGACAAGCTTTTACTTGCTATACATCATGATTGACATTTTCACTCCAGGGATTTTTATCACAAGGCCAGTTCTAGCAAAATTTGTGAAACAGATGAGCTTTGTTGTCCGTCTCCATTCACATCTATCTTCCTTGTTATAGATGCCTCGGAGGCTCTTTGTGGCATTTTAACGTTCAAGATCAGAGTTATTAACTTTGCCTCCTGTCTCTTAGACGTGTCTGGAAAGGGGCCTGTGAGCGGAACTTATGTGCCAAATTGTGTCTAAGTGTGTATTTTATCTGGGAAGAATCCAGAGGTTCCATGGGGTTTTAAAAGGTTTGGCAATCTAAAAATAATGGCTAAATCAACCTGGTTTATCTCGCTTTTCTCTCAGAATTTACTTGTACCAATACCAAGGCCATGAATGCTTTGACAATTTGATACATTGTTCTCTAATTATTCAATTTGCTTTTTAAAGATTTTTTTTTTTTTTTTTTTTTTTGAGGACAAACCCTTAACCCAAAGACATGATTTCGATAATGAGAATTTCAGGTTCAGTAACTCAGAGCACCCTTCAAATCACCAGTAGGTGTCCTCAGATTCCACCTGTGCAGCTGGTCACCTCTTGCTTCCTTGGCAGAGTTCAGGAGCATGGTCGGTCTGCAGAGAGAGTTCTAAAATCACCTGGACTTTCTTTCTGTTGTATTTCTGTTATATATATTTCTTTGTCCATAGTCAGTGACTGTATTTTGATTGAGTGTCATAGACCCTAGAACATCCCGTCACACGGTGATTAGAATTTAACCTAAAGGATCTCAAGCCGTGAGCCCCACTCTCTCTTTCTGCATTTTAACTACACTTGATTTTTAAAGTGTTTTACCATCGACTGTGGTTTTATCCATGATCTTGTGATTTAGGAGCTAAGTGTTTTGAAGCTTAGCTCTAATGTTTGGTTATCGCTGCTGAGTATTTCTTTCATTCTCTCTCCCTTATTTTTTTTCATTATATCCTTTTGTTTTTCTTATTCTGTATTGCAGTCACTTGAGGCCTTCCATGTTACAGCAACTCCTGCGACGTCTAGTTTTTGATGTGCCCCAACTCAATGAATACTGCAAAATGCCTCTTAAGGTAAACCTCTCTGTTACAGAAATACAGTCTATGGCACAGGAAACGTACCTTGTAAAACATGATCTTCACAACAGAGGGAGCAAAATACATCGGAAATGGGTCTTACCCCTTTGAATTGATAGCAAACTAAATACAACCTCCAAAATCAAGCACTTTCTTTTTTATGATTTATTTTTAATTGGAGGATAATTGCTTTACAAGATTGTGTTGGTTTCTGCCATACATCAACATGAATTAGTCACAGCTATACATATGTCCCCTCATTCCTAAACCTCCCACCCCACCCCCTCATCCCATCCCACTCCTCCAAGTTGCCCTAGAGCACCGTGGAGGGTTGTGGAATCTCTGACAGCATACAAGCTGTTGTCAACATTCAACACACAAGCTTCTTAAGAGTAGAGGTTGGAAAGAATAATTCTGCTGGATTCATTAACTGCTCCAATTTGCCTTAATCGATTTCCACCAATTGCTTGTTTAAAGCAGAGGTTAGTAAGGGGACTTGGATCTTTGTGCTTTCCTGCCCTAATGAGGTTTTCAGAAGGTTTTTCATCTCAAAAAGCTTTGAAGTCTTGTGATTCTTCATTTAGGTACAGAAAGTAAAATGTTCCTTTTCTTTTCCATACTATATTACACTTTTTTTTTCCTTTTATAACAGATCTCTAAATTTTTTTTCACTTCTTTTCTCTTATAAGTAAAAAGTAAGGCCACAGAGCCCTGTTTTCATCATCTGGTTTATGATTTTCTCACAAATTACCAACATTTTATTGCTGGTATGGCGAGCATTCTGGCCTGGGCGAGAAGACACCAGAATCAGTCACCCACAAGGGCAATGTGTTTCGTCTTTTACCTCTGAGGCACCTGCTCTAGTTGTATATTCAAAAGGGTCAGCAGTTTCCAGCCACACCTGAAAATTCTGCCTAGTGATTTCAACAGAACTTTCCTTCTTTTCAGAAATAATCTAAGCAAAGATTTCAGGAAGTGTTTTACTGGGATAAACAGAATTCCAAGAGGCCCTTAGTCCATCCTCTTGTTCCATGCCAGGTAGAAGACGGCTTGTATGTTGTCAGAGATTCCACAGCCCTCCACGGGCTTATTCTTCTGTCTAACCCTAAAACTCTCGGTTTTCTTCCCAAAAAGTCCTTTAGATAAAAAACACAGTTTTTACAGTTCAGCTTGGCATTGCTTCCTTGGAATGCCTGTGCCATCAGCTGCATTCTGGCTCCCAAAGAGACATCATCACTAGCACTCAGCAAGCTCACTTTTACCCCTTAGATCAGCAGGATTTTTCCTGGAGGATGCGGATCCCGCCTGCTGGGATGGGACCTTCGGCAGTGTACGTGTCCCCTCTACTGGCCATGTGGGGAACTGCTGTAACATGGCTAGACCATCAAAAGGCTCAAGGGAAAAAGAAGCCACGGGCAGGAATCAGTGTGGCGAAATCTGTGGACCCACAGCCTGCTCCCTGCCCGCCCCTCCTCATATCAGCATTACCAGATTGACAAGCAAAGATCTCAGCAGAAATTTTCCTCAGGCCTGACTGGCTGGAACACAAACACTTCCAGAGGGTAGCATTTTCCCAGTTGGGTAGTAACAGTTCCTCTCCCATTTTATAGCAGCCTCTGGGGGTGATTTAGGAGGCATGAGAGTTAACGGGGCAGATTCCGTTTGGGCTGAAGCTCGTGAGGCACAAGAGCAGGCCATTCCCAGTGGCGTCCGGGGGCCTCTCTGTAGACAGCCTAACTGTTTGCATTGTTGGTTTCACTCTCCTGGTGGGTCTGTGCTGTTTTCTTCTTCTCTGGGTGCTGTTGATGCCTGCGGATCTTCTCTGCCCCAACCCGCTGGTGCACACTTGTTCTCAACCTGCCAGCTTCTGACGAATCACTACGAACAGTGCTGGAAGTATTACTGTCTGCCTTCGGGCTGGGGGAGCTACGGTCTGGCCGTGGAGGAAGAGCTACATCTGACAGAGAAGCTCTTCTGGGGGATTTTTGACTCCCTCTCCCATAAGGTAATGGCAGTGCCCCTGGAACAGAGGAGGGTAAGGGTGGCTGGACCTCGGTGAAGCAAGCACCTGCACCTGAGAATAGCTGATTCCCAGTCACCCTCTGCTATGTACCCGAAACTCTGCCAAGCACTTTGCAAGCAGATCACATGCATTATCCCAACTACCCTGACCCTCATTTGACAGGTGGGAGATCTGTTGGTAACTTGCCCGACTCACAAAGTTAACATGTGGAGAGCTCCTTTCAGAGTAAATCAGAAGAATACCTCCTGGTTCCAGGATTAATGACTGACTACATCCCCTTCCTTCCCTCCCTGCCCCCCCCCTGTCTCTTATACACATCTAGATGCAAAAATCCTTAACAAAATTCTAGCAATCAGAATCCAACAACACATTAAAAAGATCATACACCATGACCAAGTGGGCTTTATCCCAGGGATGCAAGGATTCTTCAGTATCCGCAAATCAATCAGTGTAATTCACCACATTAAGAAATTGAAAAATAAAAGCC